>JAGDYQ010000126.1:667418-1068264 GCA_021962125.1 Bulinus truncatus | reverse complement strand
GTTGAATGCATTATTGACCATTTAATATTATCAAATATTTACATATATATATATAAATATAAAAGTATGTGGATTTTTTATGTAAATACAATATAAAAATAGTACTACGAATCAATATAAAAAGAGATATTAGGTTGAAGAAGATAATAAATTCATTTAGTTTTGTCACGTGAAGATTGGATATGGCATTTAACAATGTGTTTCTAAAAAAGAAGACATTTTTGCCGTTACTATATACTTAACTAAATCCGGACCAGGTAGCTCCTCATGATTAAACTAACTTACTTGTAACCAATGTAGTACTATGCTAACTAGTTGTATATAAAAATAATCACGTAAAGTGAGTTTCAGTATTTGGAAAAGAACACCGGTTCAGACGCGATAAAATTACGCACCGAAGTTTCGTTCAGCGAATATACTAGCTTTAGGTATAGTTAAATCCATTGATATCAAGTTGAATGTTTTAGGAGACAGTTCTTAATCAAGGGAGATAACTCACTTGTGATTACAATGAAGACGGTATGTTTTGTAAAATGAAGATAATTCTCGAACTCGTGCTGAAGGCCCATATATTTATAGCAAGGGCCTGCATATGTATCAAGAAGAACAACTTAAAAAAAAATATTCTCGTTTACTTACTGCAAATGGTAACATACTAGTAATACATTTCACTAGATCTTTCTTCAATACCATATATTGGAAAGTACTAATAAAAATGCATGTATTTTTACAACAGTAGTATTGATTATGCATGGTGTGCGATCTTACGTCTGCTACATACATATGCCGGAGCACGCTACGAGAGATGGAGGCTACAATCGCTACCTTCTAGATCTCCATCGAATACCTCGGCATGCAAGCTGTCATACATCATCATAACGGCTGTCCTTTTCGTCTGCTATGGTTTCATCCAGCTGGTGGGCGCCTCTTCGGTCACTTTTGGGACATCCATCATGCCCTCATGGTGTGTTCGCGCGAGGAAGGTCATTAAGGTAGATCCTGCTCTGGCCTAACTCCCTGCTCAGTACCTGGCCCGAGAGGTCTATGTCGTATGACCTCATGGCCTGCTCTCATGGACCTACTCGTATCAGGGTCCCGGATGTATGACTATGACCGCTGATAATTTCCAGGGCCCTCAAGAGGTACTTGTTCACCACGGACGCTCTCTTTCTTAACACCCGGCGCCATCGGGAGGAGGCTCGATAGCTGAACATGCTCTGTACAAATAAGGTAATCCACACTGGTTTCAGGTAAACTAACTGTTACGCAGGAATTGATTCAGCAGATCGAGATTTCTCTTTGGCCATCATCATCGTCAAGTTACAGATTGGTCCGAAAAGAATAAAAAACGGATATATATATATATAGGGGGAATATTAGTTACTATAAAAAATATCTTATGTGAGTTATATTTAAAATTATGCGATACTTTTCTTAAGAGTAATAAAAATTTAGAATAAGTCACAAATTAATAGGAGCACAAAAATTATCAAAAATTATCGTAGGAGCTTCCAAGCAAAAAACATATTTGAATGGCACTTATCCAGAAGTAGGTTTACGGGAACACAGGGGCCCGAGTCAGAAACGATATTAAGACCTCTGTATTTCCTACCCATCGTACAAAATCAGCGGGACCCACTCTGGACGAAGGTTCAATTTCGAGAGTAATTATTTGAAGTCATGCGCAAGCAACTCAGATCGCACCTACATTTTGTGAGTTGGAAACAAAGGTCGCGGCCAAAGAGGTGGAGGTGGGGCTAGGCAACTTCCCTTTTTTATAGATGAGCTGCTATTCGGTTGGCGGCCGAAGCATTAAAGGCATAAAAGTAGATTACCCTTTGATCTACGACCTACAAGCGGCCATTTATGGTGACAGACCAAGTATTAAAAAGGATAAAATAGAATTCCCCTTTGGCCTACCCAGGTAGTTGAGAGTGAAAGCCGTCAAGTATGCAGGTTCCATCATAATGACAGACTCAATGCGTACTATCCATCGGGTAACTTCATGGGTCCTACCTACAAAGTGAGTCGGTCAGTCTAAGCACATTGAACTTTCCATCAGCTTGCGAGCCTGTTGAGAATGCGTTAAACATATAAATGTATGGTGAGCCTGTCGTGCTATTTGTGTTATTTCCGAAATAGAGGGACAAAAGATGCTGTGATTTCAGTTTAAATTGGCGAGATTATAATACACTATACGGAAAAGTAGACAGTAGATAGAAGAAAGTGCAATTCTACGTCGAGGTTTTAAAAGATAGTTTTTTTCGATTAATTAGATTTGTATAAAAAAGATAGCAAAAAGGCTGTGGAATTATTGCATCCATTTTTTTTTTTTTTTTTTTTAAGTAAAATGGGGATGGGTTGGGGTCCAATGGGCGCTTAGATATGAAAGAGAAACAGTTCCTCTTCCAAAAAAAAGTAAGATTCATTTAGCTAACGGGCCAAATGGGAGGCAGATAGATGAAATCCATCTGGCTGCACATAACCTCAGCATAGAAGGGATTGTGGTATATGCACTGTGCCCAAGCCACTAACTACTGCTAACGATCAGCAAATTCCCATTTTAAAGCGGGTGGGCTTGTGGTTGGCGACTTGCACCATTTCACCTGGAAAAATTCCATGGGCCTCACCGAGGATCGAACCCAGGACTCTCAGGTCGACAGTCGAGTATCTACACCACTCGGCCATCCGTCCCAAGGTCCTCTTTAAACTGCACTTATTTCGCCACCACCTAGAGGTGTCAATTTTTTTTTACTTTAGTATTATTTTGTCGACGCGAGAGAAGGGGGGTTGGGATATTTTGAACTGAAGCCCGGACCCACAGGCACTTAGTTACTAGATGGGTTCACAAGCTTCGCATAATAAGATGACAAGTAGACAATCTCTTGGAATGGATTCCGAGTGAGAGCGACCACGGGAGGCGTGGGGGGGGGGGGCCTATAGAGGGGAACAGACCGCTATATTTTCTCAAAAGGAGTTGAAACTATGAACTGTCCAGATGTAGCTATAGCATTATGGCTATGAGTACAGGATGTTACATATAAGATACACAAACTATAAACATGGCCTCCCCATCCTCATTTTCTTAGAATTTGAAATCGTCATAGGAGCAATTGTCAATTATGCTAGAGTATTCGGCACTTAGCATATCCATCTGAGCTTTAAAAAGGCACCCCCCCCCCAGATGTTCCCTCTAATTTTTGGCGGCGCTGCGCGGTAAAAAAATTTCTTGTTTCTTGTGCAACTTTTTAGAACTTCGAAAAAATTTGGGCGCCAATTTGGAAAATAATATTATAAGCAATTTAGTTGAAGTAATATTTTCATCGGATTGTATTCTTAATGCGCGGGAATAAATTTTTTCAGCGAGAAGTTTGCAAAAATTGCAAGCGCTTACACCAACTTACAGGGAACATGTGCCTCCTCCCCCCATATCTCAGGTAGCTTAGGGTCCTATCAAGTCTACCATCCACTCTTGATAGGTGTGTATCCAAAACATGACTTGAAACAATGAACTGGCAGAGATGTGGTTATAAAGGAGTTGAAATCATGAAGAAGATCATTTATAAAAACAACAACTCAATATCACTTGATACCTACTGTTGTTACCGCTACGCTGTGACGAGCGTTGTTGATGCCTCCGTGGAAGTTGCTGTTCGTTCACTGTTGATGACCGAGCCTCTGATGTCAGGACCTCGTTCGCCTATGGTTTTTTCATTAGATTCTTTCTAAGCCACTTCCTTCTACCCTCTACGCTCAGCCTGTGCCGCAGCCGCCCGTTCTTCTTTTTCTTGTCCTGCCGAGGGCGAAGGTCAAGTGACGTCATGTTGTCCACATTAGATTCCGAATTCACGGGTGGCGGCTCCAAGAGCAATGCCCTTGATTTCTTTAAAATATTCTTTTGCCGTCGTTTTTTATCTTTCTGTTTTTGAGGTTTCAAGATTTTTTGAGGGGTTTCGTTGTTCGGTTCTGAAGTTTCGTTCCTTGTGTCCCTAGAGCTGAAATAAGGAAAAATGTATATATAGACTTTGTAATTTTTGTAAAATATAATCTCAAACTGCAAAGAACAAAACAAAAAAATACACATCGATAATCGCTCCGCGCTAGAAACTCTAAGAATGAGACGTTTGATTGGATCAAATAATAACCAATGAAAAGGAGAAAAGAAATGCAAGCATCTTGCTTACAAAAATATACGTCATAGGCAGAGGCGGGCTAAGGTCATGAGACTCCATAACGCTGAAGTAGTTACTGGACCATAAAAAAACATTGACATCAGAAATTGTGCAAAATTACGCAGAAATATATGACGTTTACAATAATTTGGGTCTCTGGGCCCGCGTCTCTTGTCACAACTCGCTTTTTTTGCTGCCCATTCCCGTTGCATAAAGTATGGTAAATGCCGCCAAATGGATAGTAGCTAAAGAGACTTTGACTGGGTCTAAGAGCATTGGCTAGGAAAAGGGGAAAAAAAAAACTTTTTTCGTAACTGATGGCCAGTTAAAGGTTAGTTTTAGCTTCTTTATTTCCTTTTCACCAAAAAAAAAATGTTTTTTTCACAATTTTTTCAAAGACCAATCGATATTACTTTTTTTGGATGGCAGTAAAAATGACATGTAGGCCCTAAAAAGAAAAAGAAAAAACAAAACAACGGTAAAAAATGTCAATAATACAAACAAGTAAAAATTTAGCCTGTAAAAACAGGACGTTTAAGAGCATTTGCATGTATAAATAGAGAGGGAAGTAAGTCATGTTTAATAACTGTTACAAAAAAAATAATGATTACGCCCCTTTGTTTAGCCTATAATCTATACTATAATATATGAGCCCCTTAGGAACCCTCTTGACCCCGGCCCTGAGGGTCCTATCGCCAAAATGAACTTTTGATGTACATATGCGGCCAAGACCTACAAAATGATCTAAATACATGGGTCTAGGACTTATGAAGTTGCTGCAGACTCTAGAGGCGCTCCTTTGCATTACAATATAGCTTATATAGTAAAAAAGCATAAGCCCCTATTCAGGCCACTCAGGGTCCCGGTCTTGAAATACCCACTTTTGATGCACACCTGGCCAGGCCTGGACCTACAAATCAATATATACATCATGGGTTTGGGACTTATGGTTGTTTTGGGAGAGATCTAGGGTGACGACGGACCGACAGACAGACAGACAAAACGGGGACAATAGAGCATTTTTTTTTCGAAAATGCTCTAAATATACTGTCATAACTAGTTAAGGGATGTAACCGTGTTTAAGTATGAGTTACGTCCCTTGCCTCAATAACATTAGCTTACTTCGTTTTTTAGAGCACGAGTTAGTTTTTTTAAAAATCAGTTCATCCATAAGTTTTATGTACTATATAGGAAAGTAACTACTGGAATTGATTTTCCAGGGGGCAAAAATTTTCCAGGGGGGAGGGGCAAATAACAACTTTACATTTTTTTAATGTAAGGGGGGGAACAGGCCCCCCCTCTTATATGACATACCACTTTCAAAAATGTACGGGAGGCCAATACCCCCTTGCCCCCATGTATGTACCCAATCATCTGGTTAGAAAAGATACCCTCTTCATATTTGTGAGTGTGTGTGCAGTGCAATAACTACGGAGGAGCAGTTGGGGAAGGGGGCGGGTGCCACATTACTTTTGCCACCACAACGGGGGCGGCGTTTGTTACCACCTTGGTGTATTTTTCCAAGGAAAAGGTGGATTTTTTTAAAGAGCTTTCTCCACTAACGCTATTAGCCAGTGGCGTACCTGGGGGGGGGGCGGTGGGTACGGTCCGCTGCCGGGCTGTTTTTTGTCACTTTTTTAGAGGGCAAAAATGTATAGATTAAATTGGCCCCTACAAATGAGCATCGGGCGGCAAAATCATCTTCCGCACTGGGCGGCCGGCTACCCACGTTACGCCACTGCTCTCCAACCCTACAGTCAGTATGTCTATTTGTTTTGTGTTTACTATCAGCATGACGTTGTAATCTTCTATCGCCTTAATGTTGCTAGGCTTCGATGATCGATCACAACCTGTGATTTCACGGTCTGTGCAAAAACACAGTTCCCCCCTGGGCTCTAGTCTAACGGTTCTCAACCTTTTATTAGCCACTGACCCCAAAGGGCGCGAAGTTTGTCAACAATACCCCCCTCCTTCATAAGTCTTAGTTTGTAGGCCCTATAACGACAAACAAGCAATTAAGCCTGTTCCAGTCGGACTCGGGACGTGTTAGCATATTTTCGTGTTATGTATCAGTACGTTTGTGCAACTACAGTAAATGTTTGTAAATTTTGTAAATGTTTTATAAATTCAATTGTGTAATGCATATATCTGTAAAAAAAAAAAGAATTATAAAGACGTTTGCTTATGTTTGAAAAAAAATTATTGTCTCTGGAAATCTGCCATTCTACCAGTGGCTGCAGAGGCCAAGACTTACAAGAATGATACCTATACATCATGGGTCTAGGACTTATGGTTGTTGAGATCTAGGGTGATGACAGACAGACAGACAGACAGACAAAACGGGGACAAAAATTTTATGTGTCGTTGCGTACACGTGAATAAGCTTCCCCCGCTCCCCTGTACACCTTGGGGGAGGGGGGGTAGGCGTACCACTAGTTAAGAATCGCTGCTCTAGTCGTCGACGCTTTAGACGTGAGCGAATCCTCGGGACATCATCGTACATGTGCATTCTGTTTGAGCACTTGACATGTTGTGTGCTCTGGCTAACCTGTACCTTCTACCTCCCCCTCCCTTCCCCCCTGGGATATAGTCTGCCTCAGGCCAGATAAGGTCACTGCACAAAAAGCGCTGCATACTTGCAGGGTTTTCTTATTTCTTTTTTTTTTTGCGTCCAGATAAATGTCAATAGACGTTACTGCATCTGACGGCAGTACACGGTGGAACTCACTAATCTATATATATATAGACTGCCGTAACATCTGCTGGTCCTTAGCTCCTATGTACGTGAAGTCATGATTAGGAACGGCCACTAAGAACGAACTCACTAACCTATATATATATATATATAGAGAGAGAGACTACCTTAACATCTGTAGGTCCTTACTCCTATGTACGTGAAATATGGGTTACGCAAACTCAACTTTATTTCAATAGTATTGGTTTTATACCTACTGAGTCTATTAGCCTGATTTCAAAGTCAACGCTTGGCTTCCTTCTAAGTAGGCCAATTTATAAAACTAGGTCACTAACTCGTAAGGAGGTCAAGTTGTTTTCTAGTTATTGTTTTTAAGTTATGGCAAGGTTAAAACGAGGCTGTTATAAATGATTTTTAGGCTAAATCTAAGGGACCCCGTTAAAAGTAGGGGAGAGGGGCCCCTTGCCAGTCGCCGAGTTTGTCTACCCATACAAACGGCTATGATCTTAACAATTGAATAGTAGAATTCTAAACGTGTTTTTTTTCTTCTTTGTGTGTATACTCAGCTCAATGGAAAAGAAAAATCATCACTATTGGAACTTACTCGAAATAATGTTGTTGGTAATACTATATTACTAATACATACCTATAACTGCACCTAAGACTAAATTAATGTCGATCTTTATGGACTGGCCTAGACTGTGGTGTTCCTAATTCAAGGTATATATATATATATATATATATATATATATATATATATGTATATATATATATATATATATACATATATAATATAAAGCAGGTTCTGCGTTAAATCAGAAATAAAATTTAATGCAAACAATATTCCGGTTAAAATACAATCATGAAAAAATCTACGATCTATTCGAAACAAAAATAACCCGAAGCTTACTGATCCAAGCACTAAGGGGATCATAACTCTTCTGCAAGGATTTTTCAGGGTACAGCTACTTATCTTAAATATTGATCTTTAGAAAATGACTTTTAAAGGTGTATCACTGAAATATGAAAGAATACACATATGATGACCTCAATATGTTGATACTTAGAGACTGACCTCATCTGCACGTTATACATTTTGGCTCCCTTCGGCTGGTCAGCGTACATTTTCTGAATGTCCTGGTGACATCTCTGGACAGCTTCTGGTACTGTCCATCATCTTCGTTGTTCAACAATTTGTTGATCTGGCTGGATGGCAGCTGTAACCAGACATTGAAACGGACTGTGGGCAAAGATCTGTTAACATCCATAAACTATAGACTTTACGTAAGATTTTATACCTATAATCATCAATACATAATCAGTTGTAAACAATGTGTTCAGGAATATCGCTATAAAGTAGTAAACTATAGACTTACGTATGATTTTATACCTATAATCATCAATAGATAATCAGTTGTAAACAATGTGCTCAGGGTTATCTCTATAAAGTAGTAAACTATAGACTAACGTGTTTTATTCCTATAATCATCAATACACAATCAGTTATAGAATAATGTGTTCAGTAATATCTCTATATAAAGTAAGAATCTAAGCTTATTCCATCGCCTTCTCACCCCTTACCCACCCCCCTTCCCCATTCTCTCTTATTCTCTCCCTTTCTTTGTCCCGCTCCCAATCCTTCAAGCTGTAAACGGTTAATTGTTTTCAGCTGCGTTAAGTATAAAGATGGCGGAGAATAGCACTTGCCCATGCAATATCTATCCGCGCCACGGTAATAAGACAAAATGTAAACTCTCCCACTTGAGACCTTTAGATTTATTTTTTTTTAAAGGGGAAACTTGGGGTTTTTTTTTTGTTTTTAAAATTTGTAAAGATCAGGAAAAAAATGTCTGATATTCTAGAGACAAAAACAAAGTAAAAACAGTTGATTTTTGAAAACTGATATCCATGCGGTTTAACCGAATCTAAGTAAAAATTTTCATGAAATAATTAATTGGACAAAAGAAATCTTTTTTTTTGTAAGCTTTTACTTAAACTTCACTGTCTGTGGATGGGTGTGGCATTTGTCTGTCGATTTGGTAGCGTGGGTTTAAATAATTGTGTCTTCTTATGTCTTTATTTTTGTTGTCCTCCATTTGATTACTCACAGAGCCCATAGGACGTGCACACTAAGCATGAATAGACCCTAGGGGCGCTCCCTCTGTCGGGACTTTTATTTCCGTTCCCTAAAATGTCTCACTTGGGTGGATGAGATGGGTTCAAGTTGTCTGGGGATTATTAGCCTCCCCCCACCCCTAAATGTAGTTTAGCCTTAGACAACAAAATGTACATTTGTCCCCCATCTTCATTTTCTGAGTGCCCCCTCCCCAAATGTACATCTGCCTAGGGGTCTAAACTGTAACTATGTCTTGCCCCCAGTGCCGCTGAGGGGGGGGGCAAATGCCCAGGGGCCCGGAGAGTTTTAGGGCGAATTTTGGGAGCCCGGACTGAGCTGGTCAATCAACTTTTGAAAATATTATTATCAGCACGTGACAGCCCTACCCGAGGGTCCGAAATTTCTGTCGGTGGGCCTGCTTGCACCCCCCCAAATGTTAATTGGTCTAAGGCCCCCCAAATGTACATCTGCCTAGGGGCCCCCAATACGTAAGATCGGCAATAAGATCTAACCACATAATATATATGATAAAAAAAACGCATCGCTTCTTTAACAAGTCCTTTCCCATTTACTAAAAAAATGAATCCACATTGAAACTAAATAAAAGATCGCTACAGCGGCGTAGCGTGGGTATCGGCCGCCCAGGGCGGAAGACGATTTTGCCGCCCTCTCATTTAGGTATTTCAATTTAATCATATACATTTTTGCCGCCCCTAAAAAGTAATAAAAAGTGCCCCCCCGGTGCGGACCGCACCCACCGCCCCCCCCCAGGTACGCCACTGGATCGCTAATAAAAATGTATGTCATGTCCGGCCTTGAAAAACCAGAATTACATTATTTCAGTGACTTTGAAGATGGAGTATAAAGAAATGATTGATAAATAATGATCCAGTTATGTACAGAAATAACATTTTTAGTCTCGCTATATTGACTAAGAATTTAAATGGCGGTAGTAGGAATAGTCTATCAAATCTAGGATTGAGCATAGTGCATATCTGTGGCGCGGATTGGGAATCACTGTTTAGTGTATTTCCTCCAAACCTTTTTTCTTTCCGATCTTTTTTCTTGAGAGCTTTTCTGGCGTGTCGACGTTTTCTGTTGTGTTTTGGTTGTCATGGTGATTAGAGGTTGACAAGGAAGACTCTGCACAATAATAGCCCTAAATAAAAAAAAATTATATATATGTAATTAAATATACATATATATATATATATATATATATATATATATATATATATATATATATATATTAGGGCTGCTGATTAAACTGCGTTAATTTGCGATTAACGCGTCAAAAAAAATTTGCGATTAAAATTTTTAACGCAATACCTAAATGCGTTAATTTGACCAAAATGCTGAAAGTTCACCAAATCGATAAATAACGGATTTTCACGCAACAAGTTGCGTTCACTTATTAAGTAGATCTACTACCCCCACCCTGTCACAATTTACACACACCCTCACCCCTAGGTACGTCGACAAAAGCCCCAATTGTAATATAAAATGAAGATGTTTTGTTTCATATAGCCCTTCGACAAGTGAACCTCCTGTTCCCTTGCTATAACCAAAATGAAACGAAAGAAAGAATCTTTAATGTTGACACACGAAAGAAAGATGAAAAATGAAAGCCGACCTTTCAAAATTTTAGCTTTTAACGTTTGAAAATTGCCATCGTATGGCAAGAGTCTCATTTTACAAGATATTTTTTTATTAATATAACTGACAGACCGATAAAAAATAAAATTTTCTTTTCTGTTGTTCACTAAAACATTGAAATAATAGTTGATAGTAAGGAAGTAAATGAATGAAAGAATAAAAGAGTAACATCGCGGCACAAAACAAAAACTTCAAAAGAGGAAATTTTTCCTTCAACTCGACGACCGTAGTTTGGTGGGGTTAACGTCACGACTACGTAAAATCATAGCAGCTGTATGACCTTAAAACAAGAGGATTGTCTTTTATGACGCGTGCTCCTAGTTTGAAACAATGGAACCGGTGTCAACTTGTTTTTGGTACATCTATAAGTGGAGAGAGAGTGTGTTAAAAATGTGACTTGGTGGGGAAAGAGTGGGGGGGGGGGTTGGAATAAAGAAAAAAAACGCGTTAATAATAAGTGAGCGACAACTTTCTGGCTATGGTATTATTTTATGAAAGAAAAGTTACATTTGAGATATAAATGAAGTGTGTATTTTTTTTTGGATGGGAAGTGGAGGGTAGGGTAAACAGACGTACGTGTGGGCGATGTGAAGCAAAATATGACAGGGAGGGAGAGAAGAGGGGTTGACATACGTCATTAGTCCGGAAACTGCGGTACGAAAAAAAAAAGGTTAGGCATTGTTGTTAAATAAAAAGAAAATAATTCGCATCATTGACGTGATTGATACTTGTCCATAAACTGGTCTCACAAGCTAATTCAATAGACATATGTGCTAATGCTTAATAAATATGTTATAATTCATTATATCTCTTTCGTAAATTAAAACGACTTGTTTATTATGCCAATGTTATGCTTTGATATTATGACATATTAGTTTGAATAAAAACAATTGTATTATATTGTGTCGATTAAAATGTACGTTAATTTGCGATTAAAATTTTTAATCATGCGTTAATTTCGATCAATTTTTTTAATCGAACAGCAGCTCTAATATATATATATATATATATATATAGGGTTGCCATATTTTTTCACGGACCAACCGGTACAGTTCTGTCTTTTTTTACTTTAGGATAAGGGATGTCGGTTCCAGGGGGGGGGGGGTATGAAAACAGTAATGTAAAAAACACTAAAAATATAGAATAGATAATCTTTGTTATTTTATTCATAATGGTACACAAACATGATATTTTTACAAAACAAAACAGTTTTCTACTTGTTGTACCACTCGTATTTTTCACTTCTGTAAATTTGTATTACTGTGTTACTTACCAAAATGTAACTGATCACACAAGTGCAGATTAATCATTCTCTGAGCTAATAATTTTGCTCAATTGTTTCCAAGAAACTGTGCCCTGAATCTAAACCGGGACAATTTCAACAACCGGGCGGGACACCGGGACAACCCAGTATGTCCGGGACTGTCCCGGTGAAACCGGAACGTATGGCAAGTCTGTGTATATATATATATATATATATATATATATATATATATATATATATATAAAGATGATATGAATGTAAAGTCATGTATCGTAATAATAATAATATTACAATATGTGTCGCATTGCAGCGAATCATCATCATCTGTCATGTGCGCTTGAAGTGTAGCCTACTAACCGTAACCTCAAACCAAATGCTTTAAAATAAAAGTTCATCGTATGTTCGTGAGGTGTGGACTATTGACTGTCGACCCTGAAAAGGTCCAGCCAGTTCAATAGTGACGTTAATTGAGAAAGCGTGGGCGTTTTCCCCTATAAACCTACTCATGACTCGTTTTTTTCACTTCTATAAATTTGTATTACTGTGTTACTTACCCTGCCCAGGCTCTGTAGCTAAACTGGAGAGGATACTCCAGCGTCGTCGCACGATGTCGATACAGCACGGAAGGGGACAGTTACCAGTTCTAAGCTCATCCGATTGGCGAAGGAAACGAGCGCCAGGGGTCTCTTTCGACGGTGGGAGAGGTCATCGCGCCTCATTGGACAGCTACGGCCCGCCTCAAGCTGGGCAGCCCCCAGCCAGTTGGGTGCTGTCTCGCCATGGCTCACATGCCCTACTGGGTGCGTGGGGATTAGAGATGCACTTCTCAAAAAGTGGGCCAAAAAACACACGCACCAGGCAAATTCAAGATAAGAACTAGCAAGAAGCCTCCAGCTCTTCGATTCGCCAGCTGGAACATCAGGACCATGTGTACCGGACTCACATCTGACATTCAGCAGATTGATGACGCAAGGAAGACCGCTGTTATCGACAGGAACTCTCACGAAATTCAACATCGACATCGCCGCCCTACAGGAGATCCCGGCTGGATGAAACCGGCACCATCAGAGAAGCTAACTACACATTCTATTGGCAGGAAGTCCTCAGACCAACCGAGGCAACACGGTGTTGGCTTCGCGGTGAAAAAAACACGCTTGTCAGATTCATAGAGCCCCAACAGACGGCTCTGATAGATTACTAATCCTCCGACTGTCAACGTCCTCTGGCCCAGCTCACATATTCAGCGTGTATGCTCCAACCCTCTGCTCCACTGCCGAGGAGAAAGATCAATTTTACCAGTCCCTAGATGAAGCGCTATTGAAGATTCCTAGCACCGATAGCCTTTATCTTCTGGTGATTTCAACGCAAGGGTAGGAGCTGACCATGTGGCTTGGCCCACCTGTCTCGGAAGCTTTGGGAGGGGAAAGATAAATGAAAATGGCCAGAGACTGCTTGAGCTCTCGTGCCACCATGGCCTGTGCGTGACCAACACCTTCTTCACATGCAAAGAGATCCATCAGGTGTCATGTAGGCACCCACGCTCCCGCCACTGGCACCAACTCGTGGCAAGCAAGGTGCGCATAACGCCGAAGAAACTGCATCACTCCAAGAAAAAAGGTCGCCCACGCATCAATATCATCAACTGTGCCAGAAATCCCCAAAAAAAACAACAGTTTATCAGCAGTCTGGAAGTTACACTCAGTGAAAGAAAGTTAGCAGTTGACACCGTCGACTCTAGGTAGTCGCGTCTGTGTGATGTCGTATATAACTCCGCCATCACCACCTAGTGGGAAAGATAGAGCGGAAAATCGCCGATTGGTACGAAGGGGCCCTGAGGAAATGGAACCCGTTACCGAGGTAAAAAGAAGAGCCCTACTGGCCTACAAGGCCAGGCCCAGTCCCAACCACTAAAAGCCCTACGGACAGCCAGGAGCAAAGCCCGGCAGACCGCCTCGCAGATCGCCAACTCCTACTGGTTGAACCTCTGTAGCAGCATCCAGGCAGCTGCCGATACAGGAAAACGCAAGAGGGATGTACGAGAGCATCAAAAAGGCAATAGGCCCAACTCCCTCCAAAACCGCCCTCCTTATATCCAAAATAGGAGAGGTCATCAAGGACTAGGAAAAACAAGATGACAGAGGTGGACCGAACACTATCTGAGAGCTATACGCAACCCAGAACACTGTGACTGATGCCGCCTTGGCGCTATCCCAGATCTGACTGCTCATGGAGGAGCTAGACACCACACCCACCGTGGATGAACTAAGCAAAGCCATCGACTGCCTTGCAAACGGAAAGGCACCCGGTAGCGGATGGAATCCCACTAGAAGATCTGAAGAGCGAAAACTCAACACTGCTAAAGCCATTGCAACGACCTCCTAAGTCGATGCTGGGAACAGGGCTATATCCCACAGACATGGGGATGCCAAAATTATCACACTATACAAGAACAAAGGGGGACCGGAGCGACTGTAATAACTACCGGGGCATCTCCCTCTCGCATCGTCGGCAAAGCTTTCGCCCGCGTCGCTCTAAACCGCCTGCAGGCCCTCTGCCTCCCGAGTCTACCCAGAGTCACAGTGTGGGCTTCAGGGGCTGGCCAGATCAACAGTGGACATGATCTTCCTCACTACGTCAACTTCAAGAGAAGTGTCAGGAAGAACAGGCTGCACTCTACATCGCTTTCGTCGACCTCACAAAGGCGTTTGATCTAGTAAGTCGAAGTGGACTCTTCAGCTTGCTGCAAAAGATTAGCTGCCCCCCACACCTGCTTGCAGTGGTCATGTCCTTCCACGACAACATGCATAGCACGGTTCGCTACAACGGCGCAATCTCCGAGGCCTTTCAGTCAGCAGTGGAGTAAAACAGGGCTGCGTCCTTGCACCCTACACTCTTCGGCATTTTCTTTTCAATGCTCCTCCAATACGCCTTCAAGATTGCAGCGAGGGTGTTTACATCCATACAAGGTCCGATGGCAAGCTCTATAACATAGCTCCTGCCTCCGTGCAAAGACCAAAGTCACAAAGGTCCTAATTCGCGAGCTGCTCTTTGCTGATGACGCAGCCTTGACATCACACACTGATGACGGACTGCAGCAGCTTTGCCACCCGCCTCTCCCATGCATGTAAGGAGTTTGGACTGGCTATCAGCCTGAAAAAGACGAATGTCATGGCACAGGGTACAGATACACCCCCAAGCATTGACATCGATGTGCACACCATAGAGGTCGTCGAGAACTTCACTTACCTCGGGTCCACCATCTCCAGCTCGCTATCCATAGACCCGGAGATCGATTGCAAAATCGCTAGGGCAGCCACAGTCATGGCGAGACTAAAGCAACGTGTGTGGGAAAACCCCAGCCTCACCGAAAATCACCAGATTGCGCGTCTACCAGGCCTGCATACTTAGTACCTCTCCTATGGATGCGAGACGTGGACCACTACGCGAGGCACGAAAGAAAGCTAAACGATTTCCACATGAGGTGCCTGCGACGTATACTGCAGATAAAGTGGCAAGACAAGATCCCCAACATTGGGGTGCTGGAGAGGCCAGACATGCTGTTTACGGTGTCTCAGCGAGGGACACCTCAGGTGGCTCGGTCATGTCAAAAGAATGGACGCAGGCCGCATCCCGAACGACCTACTCTATGGCGAGTTAGTTACCGGCCAGAGGAAAACAGGGCGACCTAAAATGCACTACAAAGACACCTGCAAAAAGGATATGAAAGAGTGCTCCATTAACCCCAACTCCTGGGAGAGCCAAGCAGCCGACCGCCAGTCCTGGAGGCTCGCTGTCCGGCAGGGTTCATTGCGAGCAGAGGCTGAGCGACAGGATAATGCTGCCCTGAAAAGAATCAGACGGAAGCGGAAAAAAGAACAGCTACAAAAACAACTACAACAACCAACTATCTTCAAGTGTGACAAGTGCGGCAGGGATTGCCACTCCCGGGTCGGACTGCACAGCCATTCCCGGCGGTGTTTTGTAGACTCAACTTAGCTACACCATCGTCTCTCGAGACGGACGGATGCCGACGACGACGACTCTTCACGACCATGGGACTCTCGGCAGGGGGGCATCTCCCAGTGCGAGACATACGCACCTTGTGCGGAGCCTTTTTCATAGCTCGGGGAAACTACGGGGCTGCATGGGACCCGCAATGCTATTGACCCCCCCCTCATGAAACTTTTATGTTACCATAACTTAATTGTCCAACAAGACGTAATGGCTGGGGGTGAGGGGGGGTCAGAAGGGCCCATATTGTCAATGATTATTAGGGGCCCAATATTTGTAATCGGATACGTGCCATTGCTATGGCCCCTAAATGTAACCTTGCCTATGACCCTAAATGTAACCTTGCCTATGGAACCTAATTGTAACCTTGCCTATGGCCCCAAAATGTAACTTTGCCTAGGGCCCCTAAATAACATTGCCTAGGGCCCCAAAATGTAACATTGCCTAGGGCCCCTAAATGTAACCTTGCCTATGGCCCCAAAATGTAAACTTGCCTAGGGTCCCAAAATGTAACATTGCCTAGGGCCCCTAAATGCAACCTTGATTATGGCCCCAAATGTAACTTTGCCTAGGGCCCCTAAATGTAACCTTGCCTAGGGCCCCAAAATGTAACCTTGCTTAGGGCACCTACATATTTTTTCGGCTAGTATCCAAACGTACTTTTGCCCAGGAACCCATAGTTGTTAGGACGACTCTGCACCCTCCCCCTCCCCCCAAACCCGCACTGCATTAACAAACATAACTGTGATTGTATGCAAGTCTGTTTTGAAAATAAAAAAACGGGCCCAAAATTTGATCATTAGTTGTTGCGCCATGAAAATGTCAATAAGTTCTCAGGTTTGCGTTTAGTTTATGAGTTTTCATCTTTTTTTTTAAGTTTGTACCCGACCATTTATTCAAAGGTGCACATCAAATGATGCCGCCACTCCTAGACTCTCCCTGCATCCAAAAAAAAAACTTGACAGAATAACTAAAAACTAAAAATAGACATCACTTGACTATATATTTAAAAAAAAAGTCTTGGGATATTCAGAACAGACTTTATCGAGTTCGTTTTATTATAGTGTACTTCACTCACACACTTACAAAATGAGAGTTTTTTTTTTTTTTGATGTTTTGGATGTCATATCGTAACATTCCCCAAGTTACTTCAATGAACATTAGCAGGCATGGGTAAATTTGTTTTGTTGGCTATGAAACACGGAGACCTCCGCGGGTAAAGATGTAATTATAATCAGGAATAATTAGCCGAGAGAACATTATCTGGGTCAGAATAATGGATGTAAAAGAAAATGTTGGTCGTGTGTGTGTGTGTGTTCTTTTGTTGGATACACCATTTCCCCTCCACCCAACACCAGCGACTTTCTACCACCTGTGTTGAAATAGTACTCATAGTGCTTTCAGTTCCTCGTTTTCTTTAGCTTTGGGGGTGGGGTGGGGTGGGGGGGGGGGAAGAGAGAGAATAAATGTAGTTGGAAATTTGAGGGTATTTTCTCTATTGTCATTCGAAATTGAAAAATTTGACGTTTTAAAAAGAGATATTTAGCTATGAAGCTTGAATTTTTCTTTTTTTTTTCCTTTTATAAGAAAAATTGGTTTCTTAATCTCCTCCTTCAAAAATTGAAAATTCAGCTGACATCTAATGAAGCCAGGGGCGTTCTTAGGTCTTATGTAAGGCTCTAATAGTGGTACTGCTAAAAATGCCAGTGTACGAAATAGTGTCCCCAGAGTTTCATGGGAATTAATACTCGGGGCGGGGTGGGGGTTGGGGGTCTGTATGAGAGCCCTATTCCAATCCCTCAATAGAGGCATCTCTGGTCCAAAAAGTAAGGTGGAGACATTAAAACTGTATCCAAACTGGTAAAATATACAAAATAATATCTTAAGTAGTTATAAATATATATATATATATATATATATATATATATATATATATATATATATATAATAGCGGTGTGGGTTAAATTGAAAGTAAAGAATTAATACAAGAGTATTCCAGTTTAAAATACAATCATGAAAAAAATCGGATCTGCCCGAAGCCAAAAATAACCTAGCCTACCGATCAAGCCCAAGGGGGATAACTCTATGCAATGGATTTTGCACGGTTACAGCTAGAATATATATGGCAATCACTAGTGCGCAGATGCTCAAAATGTTGCTTACTTTTTAAAAAATATGATTGATTATATATGAATAATTTAAAGTTAAGTTTATTCAACATTAAAAACTTACGCAGTTTCCACGCATCATGTGTTTATGGATGCCTCTTTATAATGTGTAATTTAATGGTTGCTAAATGTGCTACTTGAAGCCACCATGGCGGTTTTTCGTTCACTTCAGGGCGGCTCATCAGAAATCAGCTTTTTTTATAATTGTTTTTTTTTACTACATATTCATAAATTGACTTTGGAGTAATTTTTTTTTTACTAAATAAAAACTGGATTGTGGGTCATGTGAATTTTAGAATGGCATCTAATTTCGGCTTGCATGTTGTGACAAGTCAGAGATGTTCCAAGTACTTAACCTGCAAGTACGAGTACAAGTACTTGAAAACTGTAATCGACTACGGGTTCTTGGAAAAGCAAGTAACCCCATCTCTATAATAGCAGTATACGTAGATCCGGCACTAGAGGTATCGGCTAGTTTTCAAGATACAGGATGCATCGTGTCATGTATTTACATTGTAAGCCAGAATTCTACATATATAGCTGGGGACTGAAAAAAAAAAAGCTCGAAAAAGGATGAACGGTGGCGAACCAGGGTTGGGGTGTGGGGGATCCCAGATTTTAGAGATGGATGGGGTTGTTTGGAACTGTATAGAAGTATGTGGTCCGCCGGGGTGGAAGGCAGCGAGGGAGAGGCAAATAGAGAGGTGGGAGGGGGTCAGTGCCGTAGCAGAAGCTTAACTCTTTTAAGGCTGTAGCTTTAATACATTTTTAGCGCCCTTATTAAAAACCATATAATATTATATGTAAAATAAAACCATTTGCGCCCTGCTAGCTGGAGTAAAGCTTCCGGGCGATACCCACTCCCGCATCCTACCCCTCGCTATGCCTCTTGGGGATACCAATAAAGTACTTTTTTGGAAAGTTCTGGTAGGATGGATAATATCTCGAGGGTCCTACTCGATTAATTATGGGATGGTTCTGTAGTGCCTTCTTTCGCCCCCCTCCACACTAGCGATAGTGCCATGGTCATGTAGGCCCACACGGTATGGGAAGTTATTGGCGCCAGGTTGGGTAAGAGCAATAAAAAAATGATCAAAAAAAATCACTACTCACGTTGAGGCTGAAAAGTGATTCCAAAGACTAGAATGGGTGGGCTAGGCAGATGCCTCATTGTGCCCTGTGCAAATATCCGCATCCGCTTTGCAAAAATGCGTGATTTTTTTCTTTACTTCAAAAATCACCAATGAAATGCGGGAAGTGCTTTAGATAACAGTGGTTGTTGTTGATTTTTAATTAATTTATTTTTATTTTTTCTGTATGTAAATCTGAATCATCCCCCCTGACGTCACCTTTGTATCCCTTTTCCCCTCGCGCTGTAAGTCACCTGCACTGAATTATAGACGTCAGTTGTATCACGTCACACTTATCTACAATTTATTAGGTCATTTTTTTTTATTCCCACCACTTGAGCTCGCCTCTTGTGACAATGACTTGTTATGTAAATACGAGCAGAACAGGCTTATCAAAACATGAAGTGTAGAGATAATAATACATCACATTGAAAATGCATGTCAATATTGTTTTTTTTTAAATGGTTGCTTTTTTTTTAGAACTACTTCAAGTGTTAAAATTTAAAAAAATAACTCGCTTTAAATTTTACGTTATGTACTTTCAAATGGTGATTGTTGCGATGTATTGCGCGGCGAAATGAGCAAAAATAACAGCGAAAACAAATCATGTGAAGAGATTTAAAACTTAAAGACGATTGAGATAGTGAAATTGCATACAATGGACATTGGTCAAGGAAAGATAAGTGTGCACTGGTGTTGTGAATGGTTGAGAGGAGTATAGTGCCTTGCTGGATATGTTTACACACAAAGACATTTAAAATAAAATACCGACTGATTTATAGAGACACGTATTGACATATCATATAGATAGACATATTGACGGCAGACAGAGAGATAGAAAAATAGATGAAAAGATAGATTAGATATATAGACAGACATACAGACATACAGATAGATAGATAGATAGATAGATAGATAGATAGATAGATAGATAGATAGATAGATAGATAGATAGATAGATAGATAGATAGATAGATAGATAGATAGATAGATAGATAGATAGATAGATAGATAGATAGATAGATAGATAGATAGATAGATAGATAGATAGATAGATAGATAGATAGATAGATAGATAGATAGATAGATAGATAGCCTGAATATATAAATGTCCATTATTTAAATTGCCTAAAAATCACATCAATAACACAATAACAAGGTGACTTGATAAATCCTGTTACAAATCCAAAGCGCCAATAGGAAAATGTTCACGTGCCAATAGGAAAATGTTCACGTGCCACTAACAACACCGCGGTAATCCACTTCACTGCCGGCTATGTACCCACGAACCGTAATCAAAACACTTTCACAATGCTATTCTCGTACTTCGCATTGAGTTATCTTTTCCTACTCTACCGTAAAGTATCGGATGGGAGGAGCTTCGGATGACCCGATTTAGCAGCGTGCGAGGTTGTGAGCGAGGTGCGAGATCCGTGTTCGAATCCAAACACAACGCCTTAAAGCCCCTCCCGTGGTTTCTTCAAGTCCACTGCATCCCCAAACATAGTGATGTATAATAAAACGATACACAGAACGTTGTAGTTAACTACAAGAATTCCAAACTTTTAGACCAGTGGTCGCGAACCCCCGGACCGCGGACCACTGTTATAGACCATACATATATGTCTCATTTAATGGAATGTTTGTTTTTAGGGGGGTCACCATCGCAGTAGTTTGCCCGGAGTAGTGGGAGTGAGGGGGTGAGGAGGGTCTACAATGCTGTAAAAACCAGCTCTGAGTAACTTTAACTACAATAATGGATCTTTCTAAAGTATCTTTCATACCATAATGTTTTCTTAATATTTACGCAAAATAAAAAAATTCAAAAATTCTTTTTGTTTAATTTTATATAATATAATATATATCGTTCAATAATTATTAATTATATTTTGTCAAATTACAATTAGTTTTGAGCAGTGGAAGGAAGTTGAGTGAGAGAAACAGGTCAACTCAGGCAATGACAGTTTTAAAAATACGAGTGTTTACAGTAATTTATCTTTTTAAAAAAAAACAACAACAATGTAGCAAATAGTCCAGATAAGTCAAGAGTTATGTTTACAAGGAGTGGACAGATAACAAATGCTTTTTTTTTTTTTTAAATTATAATGATTATTTTAAAAATGATATGACATGTCATATCTTGAAATAAATCAGCAAGTGTATCCATGTTCAGGCCATACAAAAAAAAACTATTATCGATATATTCATATTGATTGATATGTTGGTTAGGAATATTTGTTGGGAATATCTTTGTTAGGAATGTCCTAGTAAGAAATCTACTTGTTAGGAGCGTCTTTGGGATAAATGCACTGGTTAGGAATGTCTAATTAAGAAATATACTTGTTAGGAATGTCTAAGTAAGAAATATACTTGTTTGGAATGTCTAAGTAAGAAATATACTTGTTAGGAATTTCTCAGTAAGAAATATACTTGTTAGTAATGTTTTAGTTAGAAATCTACTAGTTGGGAATGTCAATAATAAAAAAAAATTCACTTGTTAGGAACGTCCTAGTGATAAATGTTCTGGTTAGGAATGTCTAAGTAAGAATTATCCTTGTTAGTAATGTTATAGTTAGAAATCTACTAGTTGGGAATGTCAATTAAAAAAAATTCTGGTTAGGAATGTCTTAGTAAGAAATGTGTTCGATTGGAATGCCTTTGCAATGAATGAGTTTGCCGGGATTATGCTTATTGCATGTACCTTATAATTGTATTTTTAACAATCGTAAATTACATTATTAAATTTAGAAAGTTTGCATTTAAAATGAAGTTATATTTGTTTTTCACAAAGTTGAAATTATAGGACGCATTTTGGGCATTACGGGCGCCATATGGGCCCTGTGGGCCCTGGAGAAATATACTATCGGCACCCCCTCTCTCCCCTCGAGCTTGGTGATTAGTGCACAGCACAACAAAATTTTTAAAAATATATATTTATATAAAACAGATTTTAAAGTCACTCAAATTTTAAAGGGAAGGGAAAAAACTCTAAACACACAAACTCCACAAATTATCCCCCTTACTTTAAAAAAAACCTATTAAACAACGCACCAATTGTCTGCTGCTTGAGAAACCTGCCCGGCTGTGCTAATAGTCGCTGCACACAGACTTTGATTTTTTTTTCTAAGTTTCAACACGCTTCCATTGTACGCACCATACAGAAGGCACTGGTGTGCATCAAATGTGTCTTTATCTGAAGGAATTAAGTTGAAATCTAAACAAACATTCCCGTTAAAAAATGACCTGAATCGGGAAAGGAAGTGGGGGGGGGGAGGGGGGTCAACAAGATACGCCTTTGTTCGATTTCCGGTTAAAATCCACCATTGAAAAAAAATTCACAAACAAAAAAAAAGATACATTAGGGATGCAAATGAAAATTAATTAAAATAAAAATGCTTTATATGTTGTTGTTTTTTTTAAGTAATAATTAACAAAAACAAAATTAAGCAAAAGAAGTAAAATCTATAGGATCCACAATAATTTTGTGTGAGTCCAAGGCAACGGTCTCATAGAGGGCCCAAATGCAAAGGTTCATTCAGCAACACTAGGAAAAGTCCATTTTCGGGGGGGGGGGGTCATAAGCAAATGTTTATTGTGTGGCGGGTGGTGGGTTGAACCTACTCGGCAATGACACTGTCAAGGCCACCATTTGCCACCATATATTGATCTCCCCTCCCCCTCCCCAAATAAACTTTAAAAACTGCGGCCTACCTATAATAGTCCCCCAACACCCCCCCCCCCCCAACTTTTATCCCGAGGTTCCTAACAAATGATCATGCATCCTCCCTTCCATGTGGCTGGTTAAATTATATTACTGACAGCTTCTACCAATGGACGGGGGGGGGGGGCTCTTTTTATCATCCGCGTGGATGGCCTCAAGGTAAGAAGTGCCCTACTTGAACGTAATTAAATGTCCATGTATTGTGTGTTGAACAACAAAAATAATATATTTGGTATCGTTAGAAAAAGGTTTTTAAAGTTGAGGTTGTGGTAGGTTGGCATATCTATATATATTTATACATATATATATATATATATATATATATATATATATATATATATATATATATATATGCAGAGGCGTACCTAGGATGTGGGGGGGTCCAAATTCGAAAGTCCCCTGAGCCCCAGTTTGAGGGGGGCCCCCAACTTTTTATTTTACATTGAATATTAAGTACATTATTTCATGCCATGGTGTCGAATGTCAAAATGCAGGGGCCCCCATAGAGGCCAAGCCCCCCCCGGGCCCCCAAATCCTAGGTTCGGCACTACATAAATATATATATATATATATATATATATATATATATATATATATATGTAATGGAAACAATGACTAATTGCAAAGGTTAATTGGAGCAGGTTGATAAAAGTACATCTAGAACAACCAGTTATTGACAAAGAAGAAGCACCAGTTTACACAAGTGTTTCTTTGACCCGCTTTACACACACACTGTCAGCGTAGAGAAACAACTTGTTTCGTCAGTTGGCATGTAATGGGAGATAACTTACTTTTTTCTTAAAAAGAGGTTATTGTTGCCTCTCTTTTTAAAATTCCTGATAACGTGTATCGCATTTGTGGGGGTAAAAGGGGGGGGGGGGGGTTCCAGGCCGATGCATCGCTTCTGGACCTACGAAGCTCAAAGATCATGAAGCTCCAACCTTTCTCTATACATTTTTGTGTTTAATTATTATTTTAAATTGGCCAATTAAATTGGGCCGTGCAATTCGTAATGCCGGCTCTGTTGCTAATTTAATCGATGTTCGATTGACTTGAAATTAGGAAAACTTATCGTAATCTCGTTGATAATGTACTATTTCAAAAAAAAATTGAATCAATTAATTGAAATCTTGTCGACAACGATGGTGGTTTACGTAGTGCAGTGCATAATTTGCGGTGCAGTGTGGTAGTGTAGAACAGTGCTTCTCAAAGTGGTGGGCCACGGCCCCCTAGGGGGCCGTGGACTGTCCGGAGGAGGGCCGTGGAATTTCGCTAAATGTGACACATAAAATATAATTAACCTAATGTATTGTATGTAAATAGTATTAATATATGTTGCATCCTTTCACTCTTTCATTGTTAACATTAGAAAAAGCATGTATTGACTAGTAAAAGTTTGCATATAGAAGTTTAAAATTATAAATTTAGGCAATCTGAAACCAAAAAAAAGAAATAGGGGGGCCGCGACATATTGATTGACGTTCCAAGGGGGGGCCGTGACTTCAAAAAAATTGAGAAGCACTGGTGTAGAAGATTTAGAAGAAACTGGTAATTGATTTTTACTAATGATGCAGTTAGTTTTGATTTGTATGTGTGTATGTGAATTTTACACTAGTTGTAAACATTGTGGTGATTAATTAAGAAAATTGATAAATACACTGACTGGAGTAATAGTTTCGTCTCCCCCCCCCCCCACTATACACTAAATGAATGTAACATATGTGTAACGGTTAGATGACTAATGCGAAAGGTATTAAGTATATATCAATACGCTTTGATATTTAAATGAACTAAACCTTGATGTCGTACAAATATTTATAGAAATTTGGTTGACTTTATAAAAAAAAAATGTTAATAGTGGGCGCCATTTAGGAAAATTGTTATTTATGACGTGACAAAATTAAAACTTCAAAATTTTTCACGAACTAGCGTGTATCTCCAAACTCGATTAATTAAAAAAAACAGTGTATACAGAAGTAATATTCTTTTAAACTAGCTGTAGCCTAATCAGTAGGCTAAGTTATTTTCGGCTCCGATTTTGTCGTGATTTTTATTACTATTGTTTACGTTTGACGATTTTAAACTGGAATACATGTACTGTTGTATTAATTCTTTACTTTCGATTTAACGCAGAACCCACACCACTATTATTTATATACAAGTATTTTAGCCCGTCGAACGACGGGTGGAATTTTATATTTTAAAAAAAAAATTTTGAAATAATGTGCATACAAAAACAAAATAGCCTTACTCAATATATCTTAATACTTAAATCCCAATAGATAACAGACGGCCATTTTTTAACATCAAGGCTCGTCCATTTTTCAATACAATTAAACTCAGCTGTCAACAACTACAAAACAATTGTGAGCGAGTGATGAACGGCATCTCTAACTACAGTCTGCTTAATGATAGAATCACTAACGTTTAAATAAGTTTTTTGTTCCCTCGGGTAGTTTTCATATCGTGTGGTGAATGCGTTGTAACACTGTGTCTCCCTCGCAGGTAGTTTTCATACGACACAGTGTTACAACGCATACACCGCACAATATGAAAACTACCTGAGGGAACAAAACACACACACACACACTACACACTGTATATTAGCGACTATATTTCGTGGTGTCCGCACTCTTATCCTTTTCCCGGGTCGGAAGCAAGTCACGTGGTCGGGTAAGCGGTCACGTGATTACTTTATTTGAATACTATAGGTGGAACGAAACACACACACACTTGTCTTTTATTAAGTAGAGGTGAATGATTAATAAAATTTGCAAAGTTGGTATTCGAATAAATAACTTTCTGTCGATGGCGTGGCCATCCAAAAGTGACGATGCGTGGCCATGTTGTGCTAAATATAAAGAGAATGCAGACGTTGTAATGAGGAGAATGAATGTACGCGGCGCTTATCTACAAAGCAATCAGAATTCATCACTTAGCACAGATGTCTAATTGTAAAACAAAACAAAAAAAAAAGCGATGGAAACATTCACAAGGACAGCGGTACTCAAACTTAATAAAAATCAATTTCTGTAGAGTAACACTTTAGGTCTACACAATGGCTTATATTTTATGTTAATTAAGTTGCCTTTATATTAATTTTTCCCCCTGTAATGGCCCCCTAAACCCCAATCTAAATGCATGTAGATCCCATAGTGCAACGAGAAACATAATTTTCTCTCGTCCATTGCGCAATGACGTCATCAGTAAATGCGCTAATTACAAAAACATAGATTTTAGCAACAATAATGGTTTTGTAATGATAGTGTTTGGTTTTTCAACCGTTTGTCACAGTGGTCCCCAACGTTTTTTTTCTCGCCACGAACCGGTCAGCGTTTGATAATTTCACAGCGGCCCACTGGAAAAGGGAGGGAGGGGGGCGTAGATTATTTCTCGTCACACAATCACGAGAGAAATAAATAAAATGGACCACTGGGGGTTGGGGACAACTGGTTTACAAGACGAAACCCTTAGAATGGCTTAGAACATGCTGAGCATATAATACGTTACGTCTGTACAGTACGTCAACTATGTATTCGAATTATGAAGCTTGAATGTTAATACATGTCGTGCTGTAACATTAAACATCCTGCTCGCTTTTCATAATCTGTAATATTGCGACTTATCAGCTGGGTCAGTAGCCCCAAATTTTCGTAGTTTCTCGGCGGTCATTGTTTCATCTAAATCTATTGAAAATGTGTGGGGCAAATGATATTGCCAACTTTTGGAAAGAAATGAACAAAAAAAAATATTGTATGCGCAACATAACGGTATAGAGAATTCTCCCTGCGTTCTAGTGTAATGTTGGTGCGCGCACGCTTAGTATGTGAAGGCCCCAGGCGTTTCCCTAGTTTGCCTATCACTAAAAGCGGATCTGTATGTAAGTGTTCAGCCAGACACATGGCCGAGCGGTGTAGAGAACTTGACTGTCATCCTGAGAGTCCCGGGTTTGATCCTCGGTGAGAACCGATTGGTATTTCTCCCCTGGGGTCCAGGTGAACCGTGGTTAAAAGTCCATCAAGTCCACCCATCTTTAAACAAAGTAAAGTTCCCTTAGTCCTAACGGGCCATCGGGGCAGATGAAGTGTAGAATTCATCTGTTTCTGTAACCTCGGCACATGAAGGGATTGTGTGGTTA
The DNA here is from genome assembly GCA_021962125.1 of Bulinus truncatus. NCBI lineage: Eukaryota > Metazoa > Mollusca > Gastropoda > Planorbidae > Bulinus > Bulinus truncatus. Next base: position 1,041,193 of record JAGDYQ010000126.1, on the reverse strand, counting down.
GCACAACGCCCAGCCGCCTTTACTTCCCCAACTTTAAGTCAGGTACCCATTTAAAGCTGGGTGGACTTGTGGGACGACTTTGTACCGAATTTCACCTAGAAAAAAATTCATAACCCTCTGTCAAGGTCCCCTTGCGGGGTCCCTGCGGTCGTTGTCAATTGGTATGATCACTTACTGAGTCCTGGCCAACATTTATATTTGTCCCAGCCACGTGGTGATACAGGACGCACAACACAACAATAAATTGAGTAAGAAACTCATTTGTAAATTACATTACAACACCTTTATTTATCTTGAAAAAGGCAAACATCAGCAGGCCCTAAGAAGGGCCGTAGCTTTACAAGCTACCACAACAACAATATATACAACGAACAGAATAGCTAGCTGGGGTGGGGTAGTTCTAAAGGAACTTAGGACTGCGGTGATCGAACACTGAAGTTCTGCCACACGGACAGCCTATCTTCCCACACTCCGCTCGAGTAATCACGACTTCACTCAGTCACTCTCTCCCCACTGAATGACAAAAATCTAACTCCACCGGAAGGTGCGCCACGCACATCCGCTCTCGCTCGAGAGCGACTTCGCTGACCAATGGGCAGCGAGCCGGGTAGAGCTCGCCCATCGTGCGTGATCTGCTGCCCCTCACTCGTGGACGGTTACAACCTTCAAGATAAAGGGGGGGGATAACGGAACACTCCTCTCTCGCCCCGTTCCGCTTGAATGCAACAAGGGCATAGCTTATCTCCCATATAGACATTTCCCAGGTGGTGTCAGAATTAAAGGGGGTTAATCTTATGCCAGACGCACCGGCGCCGACACCTGGGACGACTTTGTCTATCTTTGTCTATATCTCCCCCCCCCCCCCTCGAGTGATACAATAGGAGAATGTTCTGGATTTCATTCCTTAAATCACAGAATGTGACACCCTTACTGAGGATCGAACCCAGGAATCTCAGGTCGACAGTCGAGTATCTACACCACTCGGCCATCCGTCCCGTCCCCCATCTTTAAAATGGTACCTGAAATTAGTGGGGAAGTAAAAGCGGCAAGGTTACCACACTTTTTCTACACTTCATCTGCCCCGATGGCTGTTTTTTTAGGCCTAAGCGAAGATTACATTTGTTTAGCTTTTCTTAGTAACATCTATCAACATGTTGCCTGTGATCTGTCGTCTTCAACACTTTGAATAAATTCCCATGTTAACATGACCTATTTTATTTATTGTTGCCTTAAGTGAAATCGTATTGTCATTTATTAAAGAGATGCTTTTTTTTGTTTACTTTCTTGTTATTCAAATCGAGTCACGTGATCAAATCTTTGAATAGGGTGCTGGGTGCAGTATAAAAGATCCGAATCATGTGTTCGTAAATCATAAAACAGACACACGCTGGATAAAGTGTAGGATATTCCGATCGTCGTGAAAGACTTGACAAAGTATTTTACTTTACTATTTTGTTGCGTGATCTTTATTTTTGTTTAATCTATTATTTGATATTTTTTAAATTCATTGTTTATTGTCTAATTATAATTCTATAGTAATAATTCTTTTATAAGGTTGATTTTTTTTTATAACTTTTCTGTCCGGCTTTTATTTTTTTTTAATTTAATTATCATTTTTAAGTTGTTAGGTTTAAAAACAATGTATTACTTAAGTTTTTTGTTTCTCTTCTCTTTTACTATTATTTAAGATGCCGATAATATTAACTGTCACATTGGCGGTGCTGGCTGTTTTGATACCGCTGAGAGCTGAAGAGGACGATCTCTATAACATTCTGGCATTTCAGTTACTACAGCAAAACCATGGCCAGGTAATCTCAGCATTTTTAGTTCAAATAGTATCCGCAAAGTTTTTGGTTTCATTTTTATACTCAACCATTCATTTAAATATTCTCGCAAGTAGGATACATGAATTACCTACGATTCATGAGTTGGCCTATTGGGCTTCAGATGCCGGTATCGAATCTCATTTAAAGCATAGGCTGTGTCCACTCTGTAATCAAATTGATGACTGATGTGGCGGAGCGCGTTGATGGGGTGGTGGAGCACGATGATGGTGTGGTGGAGCATGTTGATGATGTAGTGGAGCATATTGATGAGGTGGTGGAGCATGTTGATGATGTGGTGGAGCACGTTGATGAGGTGACGTAGCACGTTGATGAGGTGGTGGAGCACGATGATGAGGTGGTGGAGCACGCTGATGATGTGGTGGAGCACGTTGATGAGGTGGTGGAGCACGTTGATGAGGTGACGGAGCACGCTAATGATGTGGTGGAGCACGTTGATGAGGTGAGTAGCACGCTGATGATGCGGTGGAGCACGTTGATGAGGTGACGTAACACGATGATGGTGTGGTGGAGCATGTTGATGAGGTGACGTAGCACGTTGATGAGGTGGTGGAGCACGTTGATGAGGTTACGTAGCACGATGATGGTGTTGTGGAGCACGTTGATGAGGTGACGTAGCACGATGATGGTGTGGTGGAGCATGTTGATGAGGTGACGTAGCACGTTGATGAGGTGGTGGAGCACGTTGATGAGGTGACGGAGCACGTTGATGATGTTGCGGAGCATGTCGATGAGGTGGTGGAGCGCGTTGATGATGTGGTGGAGCACGTTGATGAGGTGACGGAGCATGTCGATGAGGTGGTGGAGCACGTTGATGATGTGGTGAAGCACATTGATGATGTGGTGGAGCACGTTGATGAGGTGACGTAGCACGTTGATGAGGTGGTGGAGCACGTTGATGAGGTGACGTAGCACGTTGATGAAGTGGTGGAGCACGTTGATGAGGTGACGGAGCACGTTGATGATGTGGCGGAGCATGTCGATGAGGTAGTGGAGCACGTTGATGATGTGGTGGAGCACGTTGATGATGGGGTGGAGCACGTTGATGAGGTGACGTAGCACGTTGATGATGTGGTGGAGCACGTTGATGAGGTGACGTAGCACGTTGATGAGGTGGTGGAGCACGTTGATGAGGTGACGGAGCACGCTGATGAGATTGTGGAGCACGGTGATGAGATATTTGAGCACGGTGATAAGGTGGAGGAGCTTACTGATGAGGTGATGAAGCACGTTGATGATGTGGCGGAGCATGTCGATGAGGTGGTGGAGCACGTTGATGAGGTGACGTAGCACGTTCATGAAGTGGTGGAGCACGTTGATGAGGTGACGGAGCACGTTGATGATGTGGCGGAGCATGTCGATGAGGTGGTGGAGCACGTTGATGAGGTGGTGGACCACGTTGATGATGGGGTGGAGCACGTTGATGAGGTGACGTAGCACGTTGATGATGTGGTGGAGCACGTTGATGAGGTGACGTAGCACGTTGATGAGGTGGTGGAGCACGTTGATGAGGTGACGGAGCACGCTGATGAGATTGTGGAGCACGGTGATGAGATATTTGAGCACGGTGATAAGGTGGAGGAGCTTACTGATGAGGTGATGAAGCACGTTGGTGAGGTGATGGAGCACGTTGATGATGTGGTGGAGCACGTTGATGAGGTGGTGGAGCATGTTGATGATGTGGTGGAGTACGTTGATGAGGTGGTGGAGCACGTTGATGAGGTGGTGGAGCACGTTGATGAGGTGGTGGAGCACGTTGATGAGGTGACGGAGAACGTTGATGAGGTGACGTAGCACGTTGATGAGGTTGTGGAGCATGTTGATGAGGTGGTGGAGCACGTTGATTTATTCGCGACCTTAACTGATAGTCGCTATGGTCGTGGGCCATATTTTGAGGACCTTTGATAGTAACAGAGAGAGATCGGTCGGTAGATGAATGTGAATGTTCTGTAGTGCGACGGTATGTGGGTAGATTGGTATGTATGTATGTAAGTAGGTAGCCAGGTGAGTTGGTGTGTGTGTGTGTGTGTGTGTGTGTAAGTAAAAATGAATCATTTATAATGTTTTTTTTTTCTTACTGTGATAAAAAATATGTGTCTCCCTTACTGTTCACCTTATGGAGGTCAGTGCAGTAACACGGTCCCATGCTGTCAGTATACTAACCACGGAACTTTAGCATGTTTTGATGGACGGTGTCTCCAGGCGCAAGTAAGACATTTTTAATCTATATACTTTACGGGGGTGTGTGTCTGTAAATTTATTTTCGGAAATCTCCGATTTAAATGTGCATCTTCAAAGCAGAGTTTGTGTTTGTATGTATGTGTTACGTTAAGAAGTTACCCCCCCCCCCTTTTCCACCTCTAATGCCAATTTAAATTTACCCCGCCAATACTGACCCTCGCACTCCTCATCAGTTGACCATGGAATGTAACGCAAGGCCATGGATATGTTACGTCAAGAATTCACCGCACCTCTCCCCCCCCCCTAATGTAACGTGTTTAACTTAACCCCTTCAATGCTAGCCCACGCCACGCACCACGGACCTTTATAAAAGCCGGACCAGAAGATATACACAGAGAGAGAGAGAGTGGGGAGTCGGCCCCGCATACTTAGAACAGTCGACCCAGTAGATTTAGAGAAGTTTTTATAGAATATTTAGAGTAGAGAGGCGGGCACGAATACTTAGAGTAGACTTGAATTGTTAGACTTGTAAAATATTATTTCACTAAATTTGTATCATAGTGCATTAAATCAGTGTTGTGATGTACACTCCTGAGTTCTGTTGCTTGCATATTAGTACAGTTAATAGTTAGAGTAAAGATTTGGTAATTAAGTCTAAATTACCTGGCGAGCCTGCTATACATATATATTAGTAGAAATACCGTACGTAACATTTGGCGATCATACTACGCCTTAGAAGTTCCACCGTAACAGTATGTTAATCGGTAATCTCCTATTTAAATGTGCGTCTTCAAAGCTGAGTTTGTGTTAATCAGTAATCTCCGATTTATATGTGCAGCTTTAAAGCTGAGCTTATATTTGTATGTATGTTAACTATATAATTGTAATGTAACATATTTAGTTAATTACAATAGACAATGCATACTAGCGGGGGGAGGGGGGACAGTAATCTTCGTTATAAAGAACGTGCATCTTGATGAAGTATCAGAATTAGACTCAAATTAATAATATGACGATTCAAAACAATAATAATGATATTTAAAAAAAAAGAAAATGGGTATTAGAACTGAACAGTTATAGAATTAAAAAAAAAACATTTACTTACTCTAGCAGATCCATCTCTTACAGCCTGTAAAATATCACTTTGTTTTTTACAACTGGAGGAAAAAAAATACTAGGCAAAAATTTCATTTCTGAATATCATCATACTGAGTTTGAGTCATACTCCCAATTCATGTAGCCTACATACATTTTAAAAAATAACTTTACCTGTATAATCAAAATGGATGCATTCATGCAAAGGAAAAAAATAGATTTAAATATCTTACAAAATTTTATATAACTGGCTTAAAGAATGTCTAGCAAGAGCTAGGAAGTCGATTTATATACATCTGCTGGAAGTTTTAATTATAGTCTAGAGAGAACATACTTGCTAACAGATATAACAAAATAATTTACTGCATATGTTGAATGTATTCTTACTATAGTATATCAGCAAAGAAAGTAATTGAGGCAGAGGACATAAGAGTTTATCAGTCGTGGCATAGAACTTGATATTACAAAAAGAAAAACAGAAAAATATTTAAAAAATAATTTAGATAAATATGATTTCTATAGCAACAGTCAATATTCTATTTGTTATTGTAACGCTAGTACAATGCCTATCCACTTTTACTTGTCGTTGGAATTATTTTTTGTTAGGATAAGAACGAAACCGAAATCCTTCCTACACCAAACTTTCAACTTAAAGTAATGTTTGCAAACATTCGGGTTAGAGACAAAAATATTTCAAAATAATTCCACGGCTACCTCTCTTTCACCACATTTTTTTTTTGTAGCCCATGTATGCACGTTCTATGCGTTGTTTGCAAACATTTGGGTTGGAGACTAGGATAACTGCGACAGGAAAAAATCTTTCAAAATATTTCAACGTGTTTTTTTCGGGGGGGTTAATTTTGTATATAGTCAACATTAAAAAAAAATATCCACAAGCCGTAAAGAAATTTTAACGGGAAAAGATAGACATGTATACACAGACGTTAAAACTTATACATTAAAAGATAAAAATGTGATAACATATCTGGCCAAAGAGTGACAATCATAAACGTAAACTAAACAAATCTCGCTTTTATGTTTTACCGACGATTGAAAACTTTTATTATAAATCTCACATATGAAACCAAGTCTGCTGTCATTTGAAACAAAACAAGAAAGAAAAGCGGGACCTTTTAGAAGTCGGGGCCTGAGCTGCCCCTATTGTGTATAGCATCAAAATCATCTATGACGACACACATACCATCACCAAAGGCACAATGCATTAGATCCCACCAAATGGGACCATACGACAATGTTTTGTTTCACATTTTTAACTACAAATAATTCAGCTTACGACCAACGAGCTGGCGCGACTCTTGTTTACTGTGCGGGGCAAGTTGTTTCACCTTATTGAAACCGATAGCTAACTGAAGCTGGCTCGCGGCCTTCTAGTTAGGTCAGTGGTCGACAAACTTATTAGCAAAAGAGCCAAATATGAACATTACAAAAATTAAAAAAAAAATTGGGAGCCAACTCTGCTTGTTTAGTAAACTTTTATTACACAAAATTTTATTACACTAAATAAGTTGTACACTAAATAAAACTAAATGCCAGAGCCGCACTTAAGGAGCCATAGAGCCACATGCGGCTCCGGAGCCGCACTTTGCCGATCACTGAGTTGTGACAATGTGGCCGTGAACCGTTAGTCTTTGTTAACATATTTTTAAAATATAGCTGGTAGTATCTTCATTGACTTTTTCTTTATTGTACCTCACCTAGTCTGCATACCAGCAGTACTCAACTCTTGTTTACTGTGTGGCCTAGGCTAGGGGTTTCCCCTAACTGAAACTTCTGGGCTAAGTGTTGTTTACATATTATTAAGTATAGCAAGCTAGTAGTATCTTACTGAGTTTTTCCCCTCCCCATTTATAGTACACGAATCAACAGACATAACTGTTTTTTTTTTAAACTATTTTTAACCTCGCAAGGATCCGTTAAATTGGGCCACGTTATTCCTGAGTGTATCAATGGATTCTTCAAATCAAAACATATGTTCAAGAGAATATTTAAAAAAAAATCCATGTCTGCGTATGTGCCAGGTACTCGATATATTATGACAATGTATGGTAAACAATATTTTATGCTTAATGTAAAGTGGTTTTATATGATGATTTTCTTCTTCTGTTTCTTTTTTTTTTTTACACACAGTGTGGTTACCCCAAACAGACGTGTGGATCCTTCATCGGCGAGTGCTGTTGGCACTTGAATCTTGTGTGCTCTTCCTGGCTATATGGAACGTGCGTACCATATACTGGCGCTAAGAAATAAATCTCAAAGTGCTGCAACTGTTGTGGATTCGCTTAACTACTTTACAGATTGGCTTCATTATTTTTAAAAATAAATGACCGTAATATTTGATCTATATGTTGTTTTTTTGGCTTCATTAGTTTTTATTAAATTACCGTAATATTTGATCTCTAGGTTGTTTTTTGGCTTCAGTAGTTTTAATAAATTACCGTAATATTTGATCTCTATGTTGTTTTTTGGCTTCAGTAGTTTTAATAAATTACCGTAATATTTGATCTCTAGGTTGTTTTTTGGCTTCAGTAGTTTTAATAAATTACCGTAATATTTTATATATATGTTGTTTCTTGGCTTCAGTAGTTTTAATAAATTACCGTAATATTTGATCTCTAAGTTGTTTCTTGGCTTCAGTAGTTTTAATAAATTACCGTAATATTTGATCTCTAGGTTGTTTTTTGGCTTCAGTAGTTTTAATAAATTACCGTAATATTTGATCTATATGTTGTTGTTGTTTTCCTGTTAATAAAACAAATGACGGACAAGGGTTCCAGTCTCGCTGAGAGGTCCAGGGTTTTACCAGGACCTGGTGAAATTTTCCAAGCCCAGCCAGCTTAAAATGGAAACTTAACATTTGTTAGGGGAAGTAATGACGACTGGGTATGGTGCTATTCCCCTACTTAAGTTTCACTTAATGCTTCCAACATAACCATAAGAAATCGCGAGGCAGTGCAGACGAGCTTCTCTACAAGGGCCATCTTAACAGAAGTACAACTCCCACTCCTCACCAGCCCATCATGCCCCTAACCCCCCCCCCCCGGGGGATGCATTCTCGTAAGTTGATTAGTCTATGACAATACGCCAACGAAATAGTAGCAAATGAAAAGTAGCATCAGGTATGCTAAAACAATATTGGGCCCCCCGGCCATCTCCATTTACGGGGGGGAGCCTTCTCATTTTATAGCATTTTATTGTACCCGGCTGAGACCATATTTAACGACAGGAGCACCTAACAAATTATTCGGTCTGCCGGCCCTGCTTGTGCCCCCCCACACACACACTCTTGGGTGGACCCTTGTGTTAAAGTCGTATTTAAGGACACGGGCGTAATGCACTTTCACACCAGTAGCAGTGGCGTAGCGAGGGAGGGGGGCAAGCGGGGTATCATGCCCCCGGGCGCTACTCACAAAGGGGCGCCAAATGATATATTTTACATATAATATTATATGGTTTTCGAATGAAGGGGGCGCTAAAAGAGGTATTGTGCCCTGGACGTGAGTTAAGCTCGCTACGCCACTGATCAGTAGGCCCGCCGCTTGGAAGTCAGGCCCGTAGCTTGCGGGGGGGGGCAGGGGGGTCAGGGGCCCCCCTGCGTTTTGTCTGGCCCCCTCTACTTATTTGCTCTACTTAGTAAAATGTATTACCTGGCCCCCTGCTATTGCCTGGCCCCTGCTATAGAATGTCTGGCCCCTGCTGTAGAATCTTCACGCTACGGGGCGGTTGGTAAGTCATCCCATGACAGACTAAAGCAGCAATGTCCTCTAATCTAACCCATGGTAGTATGTGGAGCCATTGGTAATCACATGGAACCTGGGGTAGTTAGAAAGTATGGTACTCTGAAAATAAGGGAGAGTATGGCAGAGAATAATTTAAAACAGTGACTAGGCGATTTATGTGTTGCCCATTTAGGAAAGTTTGTCGCCCATTACGTTAGAAGTTTAGCTACTCGGTGACTATATATCTCATTATATTAATAATATTTTTTTGCTTTTTTGTGGTAAATATATTAACCAATTTTTCTTTTAATCAAAATTTCTGCAAGTATGCACTAGAATTACGGTATAAAAATCTATCATGATTCATGTATTGTGATTTGTTTGATTAATTATAATTAACTTCATACAGTTGATTATCCGAGAGCAGCGAATCTGCGTGGATACTAAATCTAAATATTGTTTTATGGGCAGACAACCATCGCTATAAATAACAATACATGCATGTATCATCCAATATACTCTTTTGTTAGTGTGTAAACTAGCATCACAGTAGTATTCAAGCCAGTAAGGGCTATTGTTTTAATTTAATAGTAAATATGTCTTTTTATTTCTATTTAATCGTATTATTTTATTTATATTAAAATGAGAATCAAAGACAATTTTAAGAAATGACACAAAACACAAAGTAGTGTCGGTGCGCTTTTTTGTGAATGCGCATTTGAGTGCACGACACGGCTGTTGGACGTGCAAAAAACCTGGCCAGATACTCTTTTTGAATTTGGTGCCATTCGCGAATTACGGTATCTGGCAAGCTTAAATACCTCATAATGTCAAATTTGGACTGTTCCATACGTCATCATCTTTGCCTGAACTTATTAGCTCGACCAATGAAAAATAATATTACACTTGCGTCACTGTTATGAGAACTTAAGAAATGCAATGCGTCACATATAACGGCAACGATAGTTACAATAAATAGTGTGTGAATAATACTTACTGCCAAGAACAGTATGGATTCTTCTCAGACCTCTGTTTCTCAATCGCCTACTCCGAGTTCGGTTTCGTCACCTCCGAAAGATAGCATAGCCGATTCTTCAAGCAAGGAGAAGAAAATTTTGCCTGGGCGTCGGCAACAGAGACATTCTACCGAAATTGGGTCTGAATATCACCGTTGGTGGGTCGTTAGGAACGCTCTGGGATTTGAAACAAATGAACGCATAGCCGGTTTACTTCTTGATGGGTGAGTAATATGAAATGGTACGGTTTTAATATACTATTGATCGATATTTTGTGTAAGACATTAATGAAGATTGCAAAAAAAATTCATTATTTGTTTGTATCTAATGATAAATGCTGTATAATGTGTATATAGTTTTAAATTAGCTTGCACCAAACAAAATTAAAGTATAACTATTTTTAAAAAAAGATGGGTGATTGTTTACGACAGTCCGCCCACGAGATAAATGTTTATTTCATATGTTATTGCAAAAATCTAAGTGTGTATCAAACAAAATGGACAGTAAAATTGCTCGCTAAGTAAGATGTGTTTTCCCTTTTTCAATTCAGGTCATTGTATTATTGAGATCTTAATTACAGTACCTTGTTACTTTTGGAAAGTGTGGGGCTATTATAGTTGCTACATATAATAGACCTTAAGGCCATCATAAGGCAAAAGGGCACATCCCCCCTGACCTCATCATGATTAAATGAGCCCAAATCTTATTGTTTGTCTTTCTAACTGGGACAGTTATAAGAGCTACATCACAACATTATTCCTTAATTAATTTAATACTGTCACTGTTTGATTAAAAATTGAATGCAAAAAGAGAAAAAAATGAAGAATAATTAATTTCATTCTAATGATTGATTTTAGTTATGCCCCAGCCAAGGCATTTCATTTGTCAATGAGGACCCTAGGCAGTGATTTTAAGAGATATTAGTGGGCCCTAGGTGTTAACATCTAAAAAAGATATAAGGGGGTCATAGGCAGAGACTTTAAGATATATGAGACACTAGGCCAAAGTGCTAGTCAGGGCCCCTATAGAATCAATTTTAATAATTTTGCACTGATAGGAGCCACTTTTGCAGTTTGGCTATCCATAAGAACAGCTCTGGCCCCAGCACACTGGTTTGCATAGATGCCCATAATGCTGTTAAAATGAATCTTTGCATAGCCTCATGTAATTTGAAAATTAATATGAAAAATGCGCATTGTTTTTCTTTTTCATGAATGAAGATTCCATGGTCTTCTTCATCAACTTGTGCAAATGTGCGGTGTTAAGACATACCAGCCACCTGATGGGACGTCAAGAAACAATGATGATTCTGGGGATAGTGGTGATGCTAAGCTTGCTTCACCGTCCTGTAGGCTGATGTTTTCAACCTCCCCTCCTGGAGTTATAGAAGACATGGAAGAATTTATTGAATACAAAAATGCTGTCACCTATTACTGTGATAGTCTTTGGAGACTGTATGGACAACCAGACAGTAAGCTCCATGAAATGGAAGGAGAAAGGTAACTCTACTCCTCAGAATTATTAAGGATTTTATTTTTAACTGCATTAACCTTTTTCTTTGTCCTAAAGTAAATTAGTAATAACTTGACACAGAACTGCTTACGACTTTGTTTGGACTATCTCATGAAATTGGTTGCAGATGAAAAATATTTTGTTTTGATGTGCTTGTATATAGAACATTGTTTCTCAACAACAGGCCCAAGGGAAACTATGATTGCTCGAAGGAGGCCTATAAAAAAAAGTATTACTCCCTTTCATGTTGTTAAAATTTACCTGCTGTGTTACTTGCTCACTACTTCTTTCAAAAACCTGTCAATTAGGCTGCATTAATTTAATAATTCCAGTTTTTTAACATTGAAATTTAGTTATATGCTACTTAGGTAGGAATAAGAATTTTAAAAAGGCTGTGGTGGGACATGGCAAAAAAATAGTTCAGAAACACTTATTTAGAAAATTTACATTGGTTTTAAATTGTTCTTAAATTTACATTTGATACATATAATTTATTTGGTATAATCACTTTTTACTTATATTTATAATGAGCTACTCTAAAAAATTTATTTAACAGTCAGCCTGTACAAGATTTCCTGCTGAAGTTAATGACTTACTTAAGTAAGTGGAATTGTACACTCTTTACCTTTTTTAACATCCTTAAATTATATTATCAGCAAATTAAACTTTAACACATGCCTTATCACATTCAAGTAGTGATTTTACTTACAATTAATTAATAATGATAGAAGGAAAAAAATGTTTTTTCATTATTTTTTTTTTTAAGAAAAAGAATATTAGAATCAGGCCCGTAGCCAGGAATATTGGATTGGGGAGGGCCGAAGACATTTTTTTCGGGGGGGGGGGTGCCGAAGAAATTATCCTGGAGCACAGTGGCAGATCTAGACAACTTTGACGGGAGGGGGGGGGGCAAAACTGTTTTCATTGTTGAAAATTGGTCTTAGAACAAAAAATATTTCTTTAATTTAATGATGTCTTACCTAAACTTGCGATTACACCGGCCCCTCCCCCTAAATCCGCCCCTGGTGGGGTAGAAGAAATGTTCGGGGGGGGGGGAATGGAGGCGCGAAGCGCCGAAAGCTTGCCAACGGTGGGGAGGGGATCTCAATGAGTCCCCTCCCCAAGAAATTTTTTGCAGTTCCATATCTGGAATGGTGCATTTTAGTACCGATTGTTTAGCTATACATTAGAAATATATAATTTTAACTACGTTTCAATAATGCATGGCCTGTTGCAGTTTTGTTAAAAATAATTTAAATAGTAAAGAGTTTTAATGATAAAAATTTATTGAGGCTGAGCATTTTCTGATTCCTGTTATAAATATTTTCACCATTTGTTCTGCTACACAATTGTTACATAATAGATACCTGATTTATATTATTATACTGTTTGTTTAACGTACAACCCGGGAAGAACGACAAAGATGCACGAATATAGCTTAGCTATTTGTGTGATATTTCTTATAAAATATTGAAAACAAAGAACAGATCTATAAACAACAGTCGCATTTATTCAATTTAAAATAAAATTAATTCTGCTAAAAAGTAAATTTGCAAATTAAATAACATCACTCAGAAATCACGGAGTTTGTACTTTATTATTTTATTATACATATGTATTAAATGAAGTCATAAGTCAATGTTATTTTATTAACTTATTTAAGTTGCTAGTTGTCCTCAGAAGATATCAATATATATAACTATTACAAGGTTGCGAACAGGCCCATCAACAGAAATTTCGGGCCCCTGGGCAGGGGTGACACGGGCCCCCGTGCTGATATTAATATTTTAAAAGGTTGATTGGCCAGCTCAGTCCTCCGGGTCCCTAAAACTCGCCGGGCCCTTGGGCATTGGGCCCCCACGCTCCTCGGCACTGGTTGCGAACTTATAATACGTTTCAAATTTGCAAACGTCGTGGTTTAGTACTGAATTTACCTAAAAATGCTTCAGCATTCATATTGTCTGTGAACTTAAATAAGATTTAATCTTTTATGCTCAAAAATTAGATAAGCTATATATGTAAGTAAAATTGCCAAAATATAAACTTTGTAGTTTTTATTATTATTGATTTATTGAACAAAATGATTGGTTTTATAGCCGTTATTATTAAATTTTTGTCAAAAAGCTCAAATCATGCACGGGGGAGCTCAGTTCATGAACGGGGGGGGGGGGGGCTCAGCCCCCCCTAGCCCTCCTCTGGCTACGGGCCTGATTAGAATATTACATGTATTAAAAATAAGATATGTCATCTCAAATTCAAATAGTGATTTTACATACAATTAGTTAATAATGATAGAAGGGAAAAAATGTTTTTTCATTATTTTATTTTTTTTTTAAGAAAAAGAATATTAGAATATTACATGTATTAAAAATAAGATATCTCATCACCAATTTTTCACTCATTGTTGAAAATATATACAATCATCTTTATAGGATCAGCTAAAGGTAAAAGCTACAGCCTTGGTCAGAAGTAAGTTATTGTTTATTTTTTCCCTCTTTTCTTTTTAGGTTTAAAACCTTTTTAGTATACCTGAACTTAAAAATAATTTATTATTGGAGGTTAAAAAGCCAATTAAAAACCACCAACAGATAAAGTTGTCTAATTCTTCTATTTAAATCCCTCAAATTCAAGATAAATATGCCATGTACCATATATTTTTTCCTAAAGTATTGTTTGATTACCTAATATCTTTTCACAAGTAATCTACTTTTTTACTTAATGTTACTACTTTCAATTATTCATCCTTTGACAACAATTACAGTTTGCAAAAAATTACTAGAGTAGCTATTTTTACTAGGGGTGTGCCGGATCCGTTTTTTCCAACCGGATCCGGATTTTCTTATTCCGGATTTTGGTACTTTGCAGATACCAGTAAATCTGAGGGTTTGGATGCCTTCTGAACAGATGGCCTCAATACCTAAATGACATTGGCTGATTGGAAGTTGGAAGTGAAGAACTTTGAAATAAATTAGAAAATAGAAATTATTTAGAAATCACTGAAATCAGAATATAACGCAGATTGACAATAAGTTATTATGCATATGTAACTAAACTCGCTGTTAAGTTCTAACTCGCTGCAAGGTCAAAGGAAAACAACTTCACTATAAGTCTATTACTTTCATTACTTTGACACTTGCCACTTGGCAGTGTAATTTTTACCTATTGTAGTGCACTAATTGTTTTGAATCTGAGGAGAAAGTCAGACTCATCATTTGAGTTCATCTCGTCTTGTCATTGGCTCATTGTTTGATGGATGCTTATTGTTATTGTTCCAATATTCATAGTTTTTGATGTGTATTGAAATGGATAATTAATTGGAAAAAAACAAATAACAAGATTGAATTGAATTGAAAACAATAATTCTGTATTTCTGTACTTTACAAGTTTGAAAATTGAAATACAAATTTTAATGAATTCAATTGGCATTTGACAAAGCCATTATTCAAGCCTAAAGAAGTAAGAATAAGATGTTGATAATTAAATAATGACTATTAGTTTGTTAACAGTGTTAAGTTACTCCAAGTCCACAGCCAAATAATGTACACATTTCAGTGATGCCACACAATCACAGCTGAGCGCCGCGGGCCGCGGCTACATCATACTGTTGTTTAAACCAAAGAGCACAGATCATAGCGCAAGCGAGAATCACCGAAGATGGCTTGGTGACACAGAGATCACCAAAGACTTTTAAATTTATACTAGACCGCTTACGTAATATTAATTTTTACTAAAAAATTATACATATTTTTAAAAATTGAGTGAACGATAATATAAATCAAAATATGAATTAAAATTACGGTAAATTTTTTTAAAGCATATTTGACTTTTAATTCCTTGTTTAAATAGAATTATAATAACCTTTATTATAAAATAGAATTTAAAAAAATTGGGAAGGAATTGCTTTTAATGGAAGACGTTACGTTAGGGTTAGATTACCAACTCAGTGACTTGTCAAATTAATTATTGTTAGAGAATTAGTGTTTCTTCACGGAAATTTCAGAATGGAAAAATATTCTATTTTTCATTTTACAATATTTATATTTGAACTATTTTTTCAACAGGAAATCTCGTGGGTGATACATTTTTTCCATCTCTCAGAGAAATCTACATAACTTAAATGTTGAATTTATCAAAAACCATTAATTTCTGTTATTTATTTTGTTATGAAGGTGGCGGGCTGGTGGCCAGGCGCTTGGGCAGTATAGTTGCTTATTATTTCTGTTACGTCATTGGCGATTGCGGTTAAGATGATGTCACAAATAATAATTACTCATCCCCGCACTATCATGTATAGGATTGGGCTGATTGGCCACTATTAGCGGTGCTGACTCTAGCCTCTGGTATGTTCAAAACATTAAACAAGCTCAACGCTTGAAACAATCGATTAATGTAACGTGATCGTGTGGAATTCGGGAAAGAGAATTACTTTTATTTCAGATTATGATCCGGTGAGTCACAAAATTTAACAAATTCAGAAATCCGGTATTTTCCGGAATCCGGTCATTCCTGATACATGTAAATCCGGCGGAACCGGATTTCACCAGATAGTGCAAAATCTGGCGGAACCAGATACCGGCACACCCCTAATTTTTACTTAAAAGTGGATGTATTTTTTTTATTTTCTTAATCTAGCCCTCGTTATAGACAGAGAACACATAAAACAATTGCATTGTTTTTAATTCAATGATAATGTAAATTTTTCAGAAAAAAAAGACTTAAACCTGTGAGTATTACATCAAAGAAAGTTGTAGAAACAAATCTGGAGACAAATGTGAGCTTGTCGGCTCTCTCTGACATTTCTCCAAAGCAGACTTCCAGTTTGACCCTGCTTTCTGCCTCATGTTCTCAAAAGATGACTCAGTCGAACTGGATTCAAGGCCAGCTTTCTCCTAGTCCAAAGTCAGACATTTGTAAATTCTCTACTGCTTCGAAAAATGATTCTTTTGATGATTCTTCCCACTCAGCTGTACCTGTTGATTCTAAGGAGGGTCCTAAAATTGGACCATGGACTTTGCGTGGTTCATATTCTCCATCACTGGGGTCTGATGAAGTTACGAAGGATGAAAATGAGAGGCACAGTACTTTTGAAGAGGGATACATGGGATTCCAAAAAATGTGTAAAAAAATAAAACCTCGAGAATCCAACCTTAAAGTACCTGATAATGCATTGTTATTTCATAACAAGTCTTGTAATGATAAAGAACAAATAAAAGAGGTAGCACTAAAACCCACTTTCTTGCCAACTGCTATCTCATTTTATGGGAAATTGACGTACTCTAAAAGAATCTGAGTCCCTGGCATGTGTTCAGGTTGCATTACTTGTGAAAGCTCTTTTTAATAAGTACCTATTGAGTACCTTAAAATTGTTTAAGCTAACAAACATATGTAGTGTACCGAAAAAAGTTTTTTTTTAATGATAATTATTTTATATAGGTTCTTTTGCAGCGACCCTGACATTCTCTAAATATTTCAGTTACGATGCGCTCAAAAATACGTATGCACCAATTTCTTATGCATCAAAATGACACGTTCTTAAGATAATTATTACTTACTAAGGGTAATGACCTTAACAATATGATGAATTATATTGAACTACATTAGGTACATGTTTGATGTACATTTTGTGCATTATAGATTTATTTCTTTAAAGAAATAATTTGACTCTGGGATAAAATCACAGATTCACAGCCGACCATCAAAGATGGGCTGATTCCATTAAAATAATATGTATTCCTAAATAATATTACTTAAGTTGAGCGTGCATTATATGGTTAAGAGACACACCATGATATCTGGGAGAAGATTATAAGGTACATCTGTTTAGGGTAAAAAAACACAAATTTTTGCTATTGTAGTCAATGAAAATAATCCGAGGCCATGAATAAAGACAAACACTTTTGCAGCAGTGTTGCAAATGAGGTTAACTCTAGTCCCTAGTGTTTGCAGCTGGGGGTGGTGACGGATATATCAGCTCACATTACCATTCACTCTGTCGCTCTTGAGCACACTCGCACTTTGACATTTCTGCTGGCAGATGGAATAGGCACATGACACCCCCTTCATCCCTATTGACCATTAAAACCCTTGCCTTCTATTTAGGTTGCAATACACACATTTTGTAAGCGCTACTTCAGCTCTCTGTAGGCATGATAAACAAGTAAGTATCATGTGCTGATGATGCAGGCACACAACTACCTGTCATTCTAACAATAGTGGGCTAAAAGAAACAGCTGCAATTGATTATTATATTTTACAATAAATAATAAAATAAATATAATGGACTAAAACAAAAACATGATCCTCTTCCGGCTAAAACATTATGTAACCGGTCACTGAGTTTATACATATTTGTAAAGGTTTTAACATTAACTTTGTGTTGTATGTTTTGCAGGTACAATAAAATAATGAAAAAGCCATATGAAAGGTAAGATGTATATTACTTATTCTTTTTTCTTTGTAGTTGTTGCCTATTAAGTTATCAAGAATTCACATTTTATTCAAAATTCAATGCTTTAAAAGTCATATCAACTGAGTTGTTATTAGTTATTATATAAAAGACAAGTGAATAGTCTTTTTGTCTAAATATCATTATAACCAAATAAAGCAAACTTTTATTAAAGTCAGTCAGCAGGTATTAAATTATTGTGCAATAAAGCAATAATGTGTAAGGAAATTTGAAATCAGTTATTATCTTCCAAAAGTAGCTGTACTGGATAGGCATTTTTAGATCCTGCAAGAATCGGAACCGGAATCGGATTTAATATTTGAATCTCATCGCTGAATCGGAATAAGAACCGGATTTACGAAATTAAATAGTAACTCTTCCGAACGAAGTAGTAAGTTCTGCCTAACATAAAAAAGATATAAGAATAGGCAAATAGAATAAAAACTTACTTTTTCAGTTCTAGATAGTGTAAAGGTATGATTAGATAGTTTGTTTTGTAAATATTGGGACTCAGTTTTTTAATCAACTGGACATCCGGGTTTTTTATATTTCCGGAAGGAAATAGTCAGTTAAGAATTAATTTTGAATAGGACAGACGTGTCCAGTTTTTGCTAGAGGATTATATTGTGATTTATTTGGAGAGTGAGAGTTCACCTTCATGATAGTAGATTTGTATAGACTTATGATGATATATAAGTATTTTTTGAGTGTAATCCCAATGGACTTTTGGAAAGCATAATTGAGTTCTTGTTTTAAGTGGTGATCCAACACATTTGATAATATATGCAGTGAACTTTATTTTATTATATTCTTATTTTTTATTGTGACAGTCATTTAATAAAACTTGTATCAGCAAATAACTGTCTTATTTAATATTTGAATGAAAGAGCCACAGCTACCACACGCCTCCAAGCTTATACAATAAGCATATTTACACTGCGCAGCCTTACACATCGAGGACAATTATTATTTTAATATTAAAAACCTCACAATGGTGGAGCAGCAGGGTTAAAACCCTACAGATAGCAAAAAATTGGTGCATTAACCATTTAGATCTTGACGAATGTGACTAAAAACCCTTTACCCAATCATGAATTAAGAAAGATAACTCTGTCAAAATAACAGGTTCTCTTCTGTTTTAAAATTTATTTTAATAAAGTTTTATCTAATTTAACTTGATTTATTACAATCAAACAAATAAATGGGTAACATATCCTAGAAAGTATAATAAACATAGCTTATTACTAAATGAATTCCAAAAAAGTATATATGTATACTGTGGCACCATCCGATTGTTCATTTTTTTAGTTTTCCATAGTGACGTCACCAAACCTTCGTTATTTCATTCATACTTTCCTTTAAATCATTATTTGACTATTCCATATAACGCAAATTTAAATGCATTTCAAATCTAAATCAATATCACTTTTAATAACAATTAAAATTGTATCTTCAAGTTATTTATCTAAATATGCGAGGGATTTTATCAAAATCGTGACAAAATCCACTAAATTAAAAAAATTTTGTGGACACATAAATAATTGAGCTAGATTTAAACTGTAAACATCCAAACAAGCAATTAAGCCTGTTCCATTCTGACACAGACGTGTTAGAGCATTTTCTCGTATTATGTATCAGTACGTTTGTTAGCTTTCAGTAAATATTTGTAAATTTTGGAAATGTTTATGAATTCAATTGTGTAATGCATATATTTGTAAATAAAAAATTATAAAGACGTGTTTCTTTATATTTAAAAAATATTGTCTCTTAAATCTAACTACAAGTGGTTTGTGGTTACTGAAATAGGACTCATAATTGAAAACATTCTAAATTATAGTCATTTAATCGTCCGAAAACTCCGTCAATTGTTGCATAGCCTTGATACTTTAATTAAACTCAGAACACAATCTTACCATTTCATTTTTGATGAGTTTCTTAATAAATCTTGGTGAAACTACGTGCTGCAGTATTTCGCACCAAAATGAACGGGTTATTGAACGTACAAGGTGTATATATAATATATAAGCCCCTTAGGGAGCCCTGAAGCCCGGCCCTCAGAGGTCCTATCGCGAGATGAACTTTTGATGTTCACATGGCAGGCCAAGACCTACAAAAAAAAAAAAAAAAAAAAAAAAAAAAAATGATATATACATCATGGGTCTAGGACTTATAGTTGCTGAGATATAGCGCTCCTTTATTAATATAGCTTATATAGTAAAAAACGGTACTAAGGCCCCTTTACGGCCCTGAGAGGTCAGATCGCGAAATGGAAAAAAAGTCATTTCTTGGCAAAGCCAAGACCCGTACCCTTGAGAGACATCATGGGTCTAGGGACTTATGGTTGTTGAGATCTAGGGTGATGACGGACGGACGGACGGAGACAGACAGACAGACAAAACGGCACAATAGAGCATTTTTTTTCGAAAAATGCTCTAAAAATAGATCGTTGTTAAAATTTGATAGCTAAATATAGTTTATAGAAAACACGGAATCAAAAGTAGCGGAAGATAAGGTGTCGTATTACTAGATTAACACATCTAAATCTTCCTTTTTAATATATTTGTACTTTACATTTACATATAGAACTAAAAACAATCGACGTTATTGTAGTTTTAAAAAAAACAAAGGAAGCTATTGTTTTAATTTAATTATATAGCGCTAAATATTTCAAAATTATGTTGTGCTAAAAAAATTTCTTACAAATTTCAAACTACAAAGAAATCCGGCTTAAATCCTAACATTTTACCGAGTCGGAACCGGATTTGTCAAAATCGTCGGAATCCGGCTTAACAAGAACCAGTATCGATACAGTCCTATCCAAAAGCCCAATCGATTGAAATTTTCAATATTTGAGTATTTTCATATTGAATTCTTGCACAATTTTCAAACGTTATACTATTTAATTCATTCGCACGGTGTTCAAAGCTAATTACTTCATTCATAAATTTTAATAAGAAGAGAATATAGCATCACAACAACATCAGAGTTATAAGGTTTTATTTTTTTTCACGTGCAATATGTTTTAACATTTGATATATATGTAAACAAAAAAACAAAACGCAAGTGAAATTTTTTGACACTGAAAATTATTAAAAATTAAAAAATAAATTTTATTTGCATTTACGAATGTTTATAAAAAATATATAGGCTTTGATCATTGAATAAGTAAATAAAAGTTTATGTACCAATTAGCATCTCTTGTAGATTTTTTTTTTTCTTTTTATAGTTAAACATTTCAATAAAAATCTACTTAAAAATTAAATATGTACTTTTTATCTCTTTTATTACATTTTTAAATTTTAGCCATTATTTTCTGTTTTCAGTAAAAGCATCCAAATATCACTGTTGGTAAGGCCTTCTATCATCTTATTAACTTAAAACTCAATGAAACAGGCAACTTTTTTTTGAAATAACTGAAATTCAGATCTTAAAAGAATGTAGAAGAAAATTGCATCATATTAACTAGTATTTTCTCTCACATAATACTACTTTATACATTTAATGTTTGCTTATATGCTAAAAAAAGTCTTGTGTTGTGTTTTATTACCTCAGAATATAAATCCTAATTACTTAATTTTTTTTACCTTAAAAATTAGATACAGAAAACAATGATATATATTCATTGCCAGCAGAAATGACAGGTAAAAGTACATGTTTAGCTATTATTAAAAATATATTTATTCTGTGTTTTCTTTTTTAGTTTGCAAATATTTGGTAATGTTATTACACACACTTTAAGGGGCATCAATTTGAATGTTTAATGGCTACAAAGAAAATCACGATTAAAATTAGGAAGATTTTAATATATTCGTTACCACTATTATTAAGACAATGATGCTCAAACTATAGTCTGTAGCCATTAACGTGTGTTAAATGAAAATTATATGTTGCTGCGTAAACCTGCATAACATCCCCTTTACTATTTGGTACAAGTACTTGGTGATGTTTAATACCACCACGGCACTCAAGCATTATTTCGTTATTTTGTTGAATTGTGACTGTGTTTACCAAATCTTTATTAAAGTATTTTATTATATATTTTGCTCACTTTTACTAAAGCTTGGCAGCTATAATAGAAAGGTTTAGGGTGTTAACTTGCTTTTCTTTCTTTCTATAACCCTCTGTTTAGATTTACAATTTAATCCCAGAATAACCAAATAGTATCTGACTAAAAGAATTTGCTCAGCCATCGCTTAACCATCGCCAAATAATCTATATCAACACAAACATTTTAAAGCAGTCACATGATATCATGGATGTCTAATCAAGAATCAAAAGACTACATCCTTGTACCAAAGTGTTTATAATCCAGTATTATTAAAGTGCAAAGAATGATTTTCCCCTGGTTCAGATATAGGAAGTGATCATAGTCTTGTTTTAACAAGATTAAAGCTGAAATAGAAGATGCAAAGTAAAAAAAACTCCACGCATCAGGCTTAACCCTTGAAACCTAAAAGACCCTGCAGTGGTTAGGCTATTTCAGGCTAAGATTGGACTACAAGCTCGCTGGACTGATTACAATATAGATGCATTAGCCAACAGCTTCAGAGATGTACTAACTACAACTGCAGAAGAAGTCATAGGAAGGAACAAGGAACAACCGTGGATCATTTAAAAAGTTCTAAGCGATGAAAGAGGAGTTTAAGGCATTCAACTGAATAAATAAAGAAAGAGATGAAGCAGCCAAAGAAGGCTGATCAACTACTAGTGCCACACAGTAGAACATAGTAAAGCAGCTGGCAATAGTAAGAAAGCGTATAAAACTTTAAGAATGCTCAGAAAAGCAGCAGAATTCAACCTCAATAATTGAGGGCATCACTGGTCAGCTCTCATAAAAAAACAACAGTAAATGGGCGTTGGACTGAAACTGAAACAGAACTCTATAAATGACAATATCAATTCAGATAACAGAATATTACAGAACAAACAAAACAACAAAGAGATCAAAGAACTACCAGTGCAACTGAGTGAAGTCGAAGATACAATAGAAAATTGGAAAGGGTGTAAGTCTCCTGGGGTTGACGACATTCCTTCTGGAACAGCTAAAACACAGAAGTGCTGCAATAATTAAGGTCTTAACAATGTTCTTCAGAAGATGTGGGTAAAAAATAGGTTTGGTCATACCACTGCCTAAAAACTGCAATTAAAAAACAAGTGTCAGAACTATAGGACAAACCACAAATCACAGAGCTTTAGAAGTCGTGATTAATAAATTTAGTAATATAGAAATCCACTACAGGAATAACGAATAATTCATACAGAGACTTCCACTGTTAAAAAATCCACAACATGAATAGTGAATAATTAAATACAGATCTCCATATAACACCTCAATCATTGGTTAGTTTTGTTCTAAAACGCCAGCTCTTATATTCACACAACAATGAAAACTGTCCTGATTTCCAATAATCACTCTGTTCTCCCTTACTTTCCTATTCACTGACTGACCTCTCACTGGTATACTTTATTAAACTACATGTTAAATACATTTCTACTCTAGAAAATTCCCCAAGAATATTCTCCATTCAAAAGTATCTGAAACCATAAATCACCTTCACCTTGACACAACTATCTCCACACATTACCAGCACATGACAAATCAGTTAAAGCATATAGATGCGTAACTACTGGCAGAAGAGCATGCAGGTTACAGACCAGTGAACAACATGCAGATTCATCCGTCGCTTGCTCATAAAAAGAGCACAAACACCAACGAAAACTTCATCTTAGCCATAATTATTAAGAAAGTCTATGATCGAGTATAGAATGAGAAACTCTTAGCAAGTTATGACAAGTAAAAAAATAAAGGCATAAGTGATTGATGCTCTCTACAATCAAGCGAGTATGTAGTAGTCCATATTAATACGCTGTATATGGGAGTTCTTCAAGATGTTCTTACGCGTCACTGCTGCATTATCTCGCCAGTTTCTCAACTTCCTAGAGAAAATCATGCAAGAAGCACAAAATGTCCAAAAGGCTTCCATTTCCATTGGTGGAAGATCCCTATTCAATCTAAGATTTGCTGATGGGACTTCAACCGGGAGCAATAGATAAAGCGGTGCATACGGAATTGAAATTAGCTGAGACGAAAGAAATTACTTAATGGTCAACACGTCATATGCCAGTAGTGCAAGCATCATAATGAACCATTTAAATGTAAGACTACGGAATTTCAAATTTTGAGCCACGTTAACCCAAGACAGAAGATGCGATTCGAAAATAAGTCCAGGATTCGGTCAGCAATGAAGGCTATGGCTACAAACATTTTTGACCAGCAATACATTATCAGCAGTTTGAGACATGGTCAATTTGCAGCCATGACAAGCAATTTCATATATTTAAAAATAAAGAATGAGGCAAATCCTTCGAATCTCCTACCTAGAACCCAAAACAAAAAGAGTATGTCTTGGAAAAAAAATATCCTCCATCGCGGGCCCTCAGAAAATGCTTGGTGGCAACACCGTGTTTTGTCAGCATAAGGCTTGAATAAGACAATGACAAGGAATGATAGCCCGCTAAAAAACTATTCTCCAAAGGACTAAAGAAGGAGGCCGTCTACATAAGGTTCCAGCGCAAGAATGTTGTTTTTGCCAACAGAAAGAACAGACAAAGCCAATTAATGTATGAACCAAAGACAGACGCGCAGGTTTTGCAACTATGAGAAAATATATGTTGAGGTGTACATACGTTTCCCGATTTCCAGAATACATCGGTTATGTGTATGATGATATTATATAACTAAAGAAATAGTATAAAAAACGCATATCTACTGATAGGCGACCTGCTAATTTCTATTAATAGAGCTGGGGCTAATGAATTTTTTTCAGTAAATCTAAAGTAAAAGTATTTTAGTCTCAGTTTGGGACATTTAGGTCTTGCATTTTTTTCAACTTGTTATTGGCATTAGTTTGCAGCCCAGAAATTACATATAGAAATAACTAATTAACTAGCTGACTTAGATGACGCTTATTTGCATTATTTCAAACATCATCTCTTTAACCCAAATATGACTTTAAAATATTGAGTAGCCGAATTTCAATGTGTAAAAGTAGTATTATGTGGAATATTTTTTGGTGTCACTTAAAGGTCTTGAGAAAAAACAAATGCTTATTATTGCCCAAAGTTGTGTAATTAAGTTTCAATAAGCACAAAAAGAGTAAAAGAAATAATGGTCATTCATCATCTCATCTCCTGAAATTATGTATTGGTGGCTCTTCAGGGATTTTGGGCATAAGCATGTAGTCTGGGAATGACTGTGTCGGTTTCCTTGCAGATTCGTTCAATTGTCAGCAAACCGTGGTTCGGGACATGAGTGAATCAGAGGATGCGTAAAGCAGATCAACATACTTAGCTGGTTGCTCTGATCAGCGATGATTTAATTCAGTTAAAACTACAGCATTCACTGAAGCTTCCAACTGTTTTTCGAAAATAACCAAACTTTATGAATCTTATATTTTATATCAAAAGATCTAGCAAAAGCAATAGCTGCTGAACCTGCAAATGTTTGTTAATAAAATTGGATTATTGAGATATGTAGACTACTGAAATTTTTAAACTCCGAAGTCAAATACTGCTCAAATTAACTCATTAGACGCTGCATACAAATTATAGACGCAATCTTTTTACGCATAAATCACGTACACGTACGTTAGTCAGCAACCCTATTGTACAGTAACATGATTAATACTGCAATTAATCATGTGCATCATATTTATTTAAATCCATTTCTTTAAATAATTTCAATACATATAATCGTTCTTTGTTTAAAAGTGTATAAATTCAATATTTTGTATAGTAATATTTTCGAGATAACCAGTTAAAGAGTCAAGATGTATTTGTATTTTTTTTTTTCAAATGTTCTTTTTACTACTAGTAAAAATTTTAGTTTTGTGAGATGTGATGAATTGTTCATGTGTATTGATATTGTTGCGAACTTGCAAACTCTCTAGGTAGGTACCAAAGAACACGTGGGTTCGTTAGTTGAATAGTAAGGTTTATTCAGTCTTATAATGTACAGGTTATAATAGTCTAAGTGATAACAGTCTATTGTGCGTACCGCTGCACCAACAGATCATGCGTCTCTTTCACTTGTGTACAGTTCCTCTGTGCTGGCGGTCTAAAACAATAGGTCATCTCCTCGAAGCTATACAGAAGGGGTGATAACAAAAAAATATTTTTTATGAAACCACTTGCAATCGAGGAACTTTTATGTGTAATTTAAGAATATCAATTGCATTTTAATTTTTTTTTTAAAAAGTTCCCCCACCTTACCATTTTTTGGAAGAAAAAAGTGAAAAAATATTT
This sequence comes from Bulinus truncatus, assembly GCA_021962125.1. NCBI lineage: Eukaryota > Metazoa > Mollusca > Gastropoda > Planorbidae > Bulinus > Bulinus truncatus. The sequence goes on along the minus strand of JAGDYQ010000126.1, from coordinate 1,015,059 downwards.
TTTTTCAAAAAAAGGACATGTTTTGTTTTAGCTTAATTCAAAAGAGTATTAATAATAACTAATCAACTTTTATTAACAAATAAGATACAGAACAGTTAGTAATATGGTAGAATATACAAGAAATGTTCAAAACTTATTTTGTCCTTATGAACTTCAGATTAAAAAGTTCAATTTTTTTTCTCGATTTCGCATGAAGTTCCGCCATCAGTTTCACAGCACGTTCTATCAATTTGGTTAGATCTGGGAATGTCAATTAATGACTTTCTGATTTAACTAATGGGCCTTTAAACACTTAATTGCCTTCTTGCATTTTATCTTGATGAGTGAGGTAAACAGTTCATTGAAGACGCTTCATTGTAGTGTTGCGAATCGAACCAAGCATTTGCCCATTCGTAGCAGATGAAGTTGTGTACATGAGAATACTGCGCCACTCTGGTATCAGAAATAATGCTATAACAGTAAATATTGCATGTGAGTTCCATCTGCCTGGTGTAAATTGGTAATTTATTCCAGCTGATGCGAGGCCACGTGGGTTCTCGCCTGTGCTATCACCTTTTGTCACAACGAGGCGGTAATCACATGTAAGAGGTCAGTTTTGTGTTAATTGGCCCATGAAGGAATAGTTGAGTTCTTGTTTGCACATTGGCTCTTGAATAAGAAAATTCATTACATGTTTCAGAAGAAGGTCGAGTACATGGTGCTGACAGTCAATATATTGTGGCTTCTGAGCCATTGCTCAAGACATCATCCTGGCGAGCTTTACAATCCCGTGCAAATGGTCAGTATTTCTGCGGTCGTGCTGCAAATTAACATACAAATATTTTCTCAAGCATCATATTCATCTATTAGCTGATGTAGTTCATTGTGAATGGCCGCGGCAGAACCACTCTCACATTTGAGAATACCGAGTTTGATTTCGATGTTTTTTTTTCAGCAAACCTACTTGATTCTCTTCTCCTTCAAATCTTTACCATCAAACTGGATACAATAGGGATCTTTTGCTTTGAAGTTTTTAGAACAATTTTAGTTTTCTCATTTTCCGTCATTCAGAGGTTACCATTCCAGACACCTGTCTGACTTGGAACCGGCACATCATGACCCTCTGTTCAGCAATGGTTGCAAGAACGTCATGTGCTTGTGTGTGGAAACGTTTTTCAGTACTAGTAAACCCGCCGTTCTAGTGCTTGCTCTTTGGTATTTTGGTTTGCATTCAAAAGATGACGTTAAGAAATAGCTGGCAACTCGGGTGAAGAAGCAGAGGTTTCAGAATCCGTACATTTGAGACAGTTGTATGTTTTTGTGTAGGTTTTGAGACAGTCGTGTTTATGTAGTTTATGAGACAGTTGTGTTTGTTTGTGTAGGTTTTGGAGACAGTTGTGTGTGTTTGTGTAGGTTTTGAGACAGTTGTATGTGTTTGTGCAGGTTTTGAGGGACAGTTGTATGTGTTTTTGTAGGTTGTGATTGAGAAAGCTGGCTTGAGATTGAGTTTTTGATAGTCGGATTCGTTTTCTTGGGTGGAATGATTCCAAAGGGGCTTGTTTGACCATTGAATAACCAATCTTTCCTCCACTGTTAACTTGCCTCTGGTAGAGCTCTTTATCCTCTGTGTTTTTCCATTCTCCATTAACGTTGGTGACATCAAATAACTGAGAAAGTGTTATCAGATGGTTTCTTTTTGTTTTTGTCATATAAATCAATTAGGACTATTGAAGTTTCAATTTGATTAGTGTGCTGGATAATAGTGGAAAGTCTTGAATTTCCTGCAGAGCAATTCTATATCAGCAATCATAATTTAATTTGATCCAGTTGCAGTTTCTGGCTATTGAACAGAAAAGTGAAGTTTCCAAGCAATTAGAATGTATTTGTCGGCATCCATGTTAGATTGATTGGCTTTTCAAATGGATATACCTTGGAAAAAAAAAAAATCATAAACATAATGGACAATAAAATTCGATACATAATGGACAATAAAAAAAAAAAAAATCGTAAACTATTTCGATTACATAATGGACAATAAAATACAAAATTATTGACACTACAATGTTGTATCTATCATGACAAATATTTAACTGTGAGAGGTTTTCAATGGAACACAATATACCAATACCCCCTTTTCTGTCCGCTGTGAGGTATGGGGACGGCGAGGGCCCAGGTGTCGCTTGATGAGAGTTGGACGACCCCGGGTATTAGCAGCCTCTGTTTCGAGAGGTGGAAAGGGAAGAAAGTTGTGTTTTTGGAAAGGAATGCCACTGTTTTTATTTAAAATTAAATAAAACTAATTGCTGCCTGTCAATTTTTATTTTAATGTATATATATATATATAATAAAAAGGGAACCTCAAACCATTCCAAAGTCAGTCTCAGATGGTTAGGAAGTTTCCCATTAAAATTTTGTTTAATAAGTGGCATTGATGTACTTACTCGTCTAAAATATAAATGTATACAAAACATGCTATGTCAAAACATTTCTAAATAATGCTATTAATTATATATTACTTTGTAAACATTCTAATTTCAACTGGTTACAAAAAGCTCCTGTAGTAGAAATATTTATAAAGTGGTATCAATCTATTTACTGTATTATAATATAAATGTATATATATGGAATTTTACCTCACAGTTCTAAGAATTTCTAATTGAGATGTATATTAATATTAAAATAACTTGTATGTAAATATGTATATTACTTAATACAATAAGATTCTTTTATCAATGTTACTATGTATTTAATACCATGTTATCTGACATTGTAACTGTTTTTTATCAAGAATAAATTATTTAAAAAAAAAAAAAAAAAAAAAAAAAAAAAACAGAATATTTTGGCATGATTTTGTGTTACCTCTCCTAAGATTGCTTTATTGCCCTTTGGTAATGATTGATGCGGTCGAAAACAGTATTACATTGTGATTGCCGTTGGGCATTCATGAACATACCAGCCGTATGTTAGTGTGCGGTGTTTTGTCACCTCGGCACTAAACATATGGCTGGTCCAATGTCATTTCTGGCAGCCATGTAGGAGACGATTCTTACTCGGCTGGCCAGTTGGTAACCGGATCATGCATGTTCAGAAGGAAACAGTAAATGTTTCTGCCATCTTTGAATTGTTTATGTCGCCATCTTGGATGACAGACGGAAGTAGCGATGACAGACACCGGAACACATGATGTATTTTTTGTATTATATAGAATATACCGTAACTTAAACCATATTTTACATTATCATAATACACATTACTCCAAAATTGTTGGAAAAAAAATAATGTGGCCTAGTAATTCAACATTTAATATCTGATATTATCATAACACACGTGTCGTGCAATACATTGAGATATGTTGTTCCATTTACTTTAAATTTAAATATTCTGATAAATAGTTAGATGTGTGTTCCATGTGAAATAAAAAAAAATGTTGATAACAGTAGCACGCAACAATTTAAGTAATACCTTATCATGTCAACAAAAAAAATTGTACATTTATAACTTTATCATGGTGCTACTTATAATATCCTTGTAAAACAATATGTATAAAAAAGATGACATACTACTTTATGTTAATTTCAGATCATTGTCAAAATAAAAATGTGCATTGTAAAAATAAAATGTGCATTCACAGCGTCTACAGATGTGATGGAGTTAATCATTGTGGTGATAACAGAGATGAAGAAAACTGTGGTAAGTTGTTATTTTCATGTATCAAAATGTTGAAAAAATACAAACTAAACGGAATAATTATATAGTGCCAAACACTTTGGTTGTGAATTAAATAACAAAATCCCATTTTAATTTGTTTATATGCGTTCACATATTTCTTACATTAAAAATACATGTATTTGGTATAGAATAATAACATGTTATTCATTAGATTATTGAAAAAATACATGCCATTGCTGTACATTAGGGGTATAACTAAAATATAACCCTTTATCCACATATAATATTTGGTTAAGCTTCGTATCACAAATAAAGAAAATATGGGTAACCAATTGCAAGTACCCGGATTTGCCCGGGTTTAAAATACGGTTTTATGTTTACCTTTTGTTTTATCCCTACCCCTCTCTCCTTCCTTTCTCTCCCTCTCTCACTCCCCCTCTCTCCCTCCCAACCCCCTCTCTGCCTTTCTCTTTCCCTCCCTCCCTTTCTCCCTCATTCCCTCCCTAACTCTTCCATCTCCGTCTCTCCCCCATTCCCTCCCTCCTTCTCTCACCCCCTGCCTCTCCATTCTCAATTTCCCTCCCTTCTCTCTCTCCCTCCCCCTCTCCCCCTCTCTCTCTCCCTTCCTCATATACTCTCTCTCCCTACCCCCTGTCTCTTAATCTCTCTCTCTCCCTCTCTCTTTATCTCTCTCCCTTCCTCTCTCCTCCCTCTCTCCCACCCTCTCTCTCCCTCCCTACTATCTTCCTCCCTACTCCCGCCCTCCCTCCTTTCCTTTCTCTTTCCTTCCCTCCCTTTCTCTCTCCCTTTCTCCCTCCGTCTATAATCTCCCTCTCTCTCCCTCACTCCTCTCCTCCCTCTCCCTCTCTCCCTTACTTCCTCTCCCTCCTTCCTCAATCCCTCCCTCCAACTCTCCTTTCCTCTCTCCCCCCTGCCCCCTCTCTCTCTCTCTCTTTATCTCTCTCCCTCCCTCTCTCTCGCTCTCTTTATCTCTCTCTCTTTCTCTATCTCTCTTTCTCTCTCTCTCTCTCTATATATATATATATATATATATATATATATTAGTTGCAAGTACCCGGCTTTGCCCCGGATTAAAATAAGGTTTACTGTTTACCTTCTGTTTTCTCCCTACCCCCTCTCTCCCTTCCTCTCTCTCTCCCTCCCTCCCACCCCCCCCTCTCTCCCTTTCCCTCCCTCCCTCTCTCTCCCTCTCCCTACCTCTCTCCCATCGCTCTCCCATCTCCCTCTCCCCTCTCCCCCTGCTTCTCTCCTACCGTCCTTCCTCCCTCCCTCCTACTTCCCCCACTCTCCCTCCCTGCCCCCTCTTTTTCTTTATCTCTTCCTCCCATTTCTTCCATCCTCTCCCTCTCTCCTTCCCTCCCCTCTCTCCCTCCCTAACCCTTCTCACCCTCCTTTCTTCTCCTTCCCTCCTTTTTCCACCTCTCTCTATCCCTCCCCCTTGCTACCTCCCTCATTGACTCTCTCTCCCCTCCCTGCCCCCTCACTCTTTATCTCTTTCCCTCCCTCCCTCCCTCTCTCTCCCTACCTCTCTCCCATCGCTCTCCCATCTCCCTCTCCCCCTGCTCCCTCTCCCATCTCCCTCCCCCCTGCTCCCTCTCCCATCTCCCTCTCTCCCCCTCCTTTTCTCCCCCTGTCCATCCCCCTCCCCTCCTCTCCTCCCCCTCCCTCCCCTCCCTCCCCTCCCTCCCCTTTCATCTCTCTCCCCTCCTACCCCACCCTCTCTCTCTCTCTCTCGTTATCTTCTCCCTCCCTCTCTCTCTCTCTCTATATATATATATATATATATATATATATATATATACTTATAAGAGGCATTTGCTGTCTGTCTGTTTGCCTGTCTGTCTGTTCCCTTATAACTCAAGATCCAGACAATCAAGTAACGTGAAATTTGTTACACATACACATAATTACATGAGAAAGGTTATTGGACAGGTTTCGTTTCATCTCGATGGGTAGTTTAATTGTAATTATTTTTTTTTTATTTTAGTATTTTACTATATTAAAGTAATCTCGACGGCGCCATAAATAAAATTCCTATGTGACGTCATTTCCCGATAATCGAATAGAACGTGCGCGCTGGTGCTGTGTTGTGCCTTTGTGCTGCGAAGAATTGTTGATGTTTTTTCATGCTCTCTGATTTGTACAGTTTGGGGAAGGTAAAAAAAGGAATGAAGAAGGATTTTAGGTTTTTAAATTATTGATAACTACGAATTAAATATATTGCAGAAATTTTTTTTTTTAGATCAATTAAAATGTACTTTCAGAATGTTACTCATTTAGAAACTTCAATAATTTAAAAACTTAAAAGTCATTTTTCTCTGAAAAAATATTTTTGACATTTTGCTTCACTATGGCAAGAAAATCTCAAAAACCACCTGTAAGATTTTGATAAAACTTCTAATTTTTATGTAGAAGAAGTGTATTTATAGAAAGTCAGAGGCTTTTCAAGAAATTTTAAGTCCTTTTTTTTTTTTAAATTTTCAAAATTAGCATTTTTTGCTCATTTTCACCATACAAAATTTTTAAAATTCATTAAAAATTTATTTATTACATTATCAAAAAAGTACTTTGACATTTCCTAAAGTAAACTTTTCTGATTATAAAAATGTACTTTGCATATGAAACAGTCTATAAATATCTCAGAAATATTTGCCACAAAATGGTCATAAATTTCAAGATGGCGGCATGCCGCACCCACAAATATCAATAAGTTAATATTTTTTTTAACAAAATTATATTTAAATAATTGGGTCTAGGACTTATGGTTGTTGAGATCTAGGGTGATGACGGACAGACAGACAGACAGACAGGCAAACAGACATACAGACTGACAAAATGTCTTAAACTTTAATAATAAAAAAGATTTTGCTTTGACCCAGGTACCCCCCCCCCCAATGTATGACATTTTACGCCATTTAGAATGTTTGGTATAAGTAATATGAAATTGTACAAATCTATAAATCGTTCATGCAAAATATACAATGCACATATGAATAATACTGTTTATGGATTGCCACAGGAAACTTGCTTTGCTTTCAATTTTCGGAAGAACATCCCTTGATTTCTTTGTTTGCAAAACCATCCCTTGTCGAGAGTTATGTCCCTACAGTTTTAAATTTGTTTCGGAGAGTATCTCAAAATATTTTGGCATATTTTGTGAGCTCTTCTTCCTGGTCTGAGAGACATACCATGATCCACGGGGGATGGATCATAGGGGTTCTCTAGTCAGGAAAAAAAACCCATTACTTCCGAGGGTGGTGGTATTGTGGTCAATGAGGACTATCCGAGACCGCAGTACTCACAGCTGGCGGTGGTGACGGATGTGGTCGGCACACAACACCCTTCCACTCCGTCCCACTTAAGCACACCAGCGCAGCCTGACATTTCGGGCTGAGGGTACAGGCACACTACACCCTCCCCTCTGTCCGAGTGGCAGGAAAAACCCCGTTCCTTGCCATTCTGGCCGATCGGCAGTACACACACCTGCTCGTCTGGCCAGTTTGGGCAAGGATTAAAACCCATCTTTCTGCCATCCATGCAGATGATAGCGGGCACACTCACCCCGCCGCTCTGTAGGTATGGCGGACGTGCATCAGCGCCGCCAACAATGCTGGTGTGGTAGGTACACTACACCATACCATGCTAGCAATGGCGGCGTTAAAAAACTCTCCAATTACAATTCGCACGGACAAAGTAGTGGAATAGGTCTATGTATATCTTAAATATCGTAATATAACTATGGTGTTCAATTTTTTATTAAATGAGAAGCGATCTTAAAAGAAATATTTACATAAATCGTTCAATTAATATTCTGTATTATTTTCCACAATCTAAATTTTAAATCAAACGAATTTCGCATTATGGATACCTCAATATAATGTAATATTTATATTGTTTATGTCTATTTCTAATATACACTTTTTCCCTTTATTAATAACCTAATTACGTCACAATTTATTTATCTTTTTGGCATTTTTTGACTATTACGTCACATGAATGAATTGAATAAGGGTTGAGTTTGAGAAGCGCCGTACACACTGTTTACAATGCAAACTAACCCTTTGATGATGGGGGCTTCAAACAGAAAGTGTGACTAAATATTAAGTACATTATCTCATGTCAAAATGTAGTGGCAACCTAAGAGGCATAAAATCCCTTGGTTTGGCTTTGGTTTCACAGAACTATAATGTTGAAAGCTTTGATATGTCTTTCTTTTTTAAGAGACCTAATGTTTTCTGCGTCTGCGGCCTTAACTGGATAGATGGACCTTTTTTTTATTTGAAGTTCAGATAAAAGCTACGCAACGATTCTATCTTTCCAGGCCCCAGCTTAAGGGTTGCAAAAAAAATTAAATATTAATTTCATTATCTCATATCATAGTGTCGAATGTCAAAATTCAGAGGCCTCTAAAGAGGCCAGGCCCACAGGGCCCCAAATTTGCTCGGCACTGCCGGGTTGGCAGTATTATCTTAGTATATTCTCAGTACGATATGTTGTGCAACAGTACATATGTATAACAATAAGTAAAGCACCTGCTCAACATGTAGTGTTTTGCTTAAATTACAGGCACTCAATCACGTCTCTCTCTTTGTTCTTTAAACAAGTCATTTTGAACATCATAAAACATAACATGAAGAACTGTTTGGAAAGGAAACCATTAAAATATTATGAAGGAATTATAAGATTATGTACCTATAATGAGGATTATTGTCTTTGGGTAGAAATATATAGCAGATGAACTTTATTTGATGTAATATTAAGTGCCCCTATTCTCAAATGTATTTTAGCTACAATAATCTGTTCATGTTCTTTGGGGCCACTTCAAGTACAAAAATATGTTATTTTTTGTATGTAGACTGATTAATAACGCGCTCAAATATATATCACCATTTTCGCTTAACACAATCACTCACACAAGTCTCTCTTTTTTTTTTAATACGTCATGTTGAACATCATAATACATTAAATGAATAACTGTTTGGAAAGGAGTCCATTAAAATATTATGAAGGAATATGATTTTAAGAGTTTACCCATAGTGAGGATTATTTTCTTTGGGATGAACTATTTAACATGTGAACTTTATTTGATGTATTATTAGGTGTCCCTATTCTCAAATGTATTTTGGCTACAATAATCTGTTCATGTCATTGCGAATGTTAACGCGCTCAAATATGTATCACAATCTGCAACTCCAACTAAGTGCCTACTTGCCGGTCCGGGTACCGGGCCTTTATTTACTAGTGTTATATAAATAATGTTCTTATTTAACATTTTTTTAAAGTAAAAAAATATCAATAATATAATAAAAGGTAAGCCAACACTTAAAAAAAAAATACCATTAGTAATAAAATTATTAAAACTTATGTTAAATTAAGTTTTTTTTAAAAATTAAAATCAATATTTAAATGATTGATTTAATGTCAAAGAATGCGTGTAGGGAACAAAAATACAATATATTTCAAAATAGCTGAGTTAAACGACTTTAAGCAACGTATTTTCCGACAGGTTAGTTATCAGGCTTGCGTTATTTTAAACCCTTTTGTCGGACAAAGAAAAAAATAGGCCTTGTTCGGACAATGCAATCAGAACGTGGACCGCATCTCATAAAAACACTATCAAAAAGTGTTGTTGATTTGCGTGCTTCTACCACATTTTTTGAAACACCCAACATTGATGCCAGTTTTCTAGATGTTCCTGTTGAAGCCTGGTCAGATACACCATCTTTTAAAGTTGCAGCAGATTTTGTAAAGAATCTGGCTTGTATCAATGACTCTGCAGAGCGAAGTGTAGCACTGATACAAAATTTCAATGACAGTATCACCAAGAATGAAGAACAAAGACAATTTTTGCTCCAAGTGGTTGAAAAACATCGGAAAAATTTTGCAGTGTAAACGTGAACAGCTGGCTAAAATTTAAATTTGAGGAACTTTTTTTAAATTTTTGTCTACCCTACAGTACAAAGTACAAAATAAATAGCAGTATTGCTTATGTGCATTGCTTATTATTATTATTTTACAAGCAGATTGACATTGATTTAAGAATTAACTTGAGAAAATGAATAAAACTTTTTTTTTTCATAATTTTTTACTTAAATTTCAAATTCAAAAATATAAACCATTCAAGATTTATATATTTTGTTTCATTTAATATTATAAACAATACTAAGCATCAATTTGTTACTTAATATATCAGTTTCGCATATAATGCAACATAGACTTTAAACCTCTTGGGGGACCTCTAAACATTGTCCAAATGAGCTGAAATTTGGCAGGTTAACTATTGTTACCATACAGACATATTCTGTGGGGTGAGACATCAATATTTCAAAACTTCATTTTTTTGGGACACCCTAATATATATATAAGGGAACAGACAGACAGACAGACAGACAGACAACAAATGCGTCTCATAAGTATATATATATATATATATATATATATATATATATATATATATATATATATATTACTGCTTAAATAATTTTGCTTCTATAAAGTCATAGTATGAAAAAAGATTATTTTGTGGCTACTAATATCATTGTAAAACAATATGTATACAATACATATTGACGACTTACTGGTTTATGTTACTTTCAGATCATTGTAATTATGATAACTTCCATTGTAAAAATAGAATGTGTATTAACTGGACGCTCAGTTGCGATGGACGGAATGACTGTGGTGAATATAGTGATGAAGACAACTGTGGTAAGATTTTATTTGCATGTATCAAAGTGTTGAAATTGTACTAAACGAATTAATTTCATGTAATAATGCTACACATGTTGGTTGCAAACTGAAAAACACACTAGTATACTTTTACTTTAGTACAATCGATTCCGCAATTAGTTAAATCATATGTTTATGGCCTCGGATAAAAAAAAAGTTTATTCTTATATTATTCAAAACACATGTGTCATTGCAATACAATTATATTTAAGTAAGAAATAATTCTATTAAATATGCATATTGTTATTCTAAGTGTATTTAACTGTTTTTATTTAAAGTACCCCGTAAACATTTATATGATGTATTTTGCTACTGTTAAAATAGCAACAAAACTAGACATTAAAAAGCATTTTAAAAAAAATATGTTTTTAATTTTTAATATATCACAAAAGTTCCATATTTTTAGTTAAACATCATTTGTAAGTCCAATATTAAGCTTTCTTTCAAAATTATTTTTTAAATTCACTTAAATTGTAAAAAAGGTTATGAAAAATCGTCAAGACGAAAATATGTATCTTATCAAGGATTTCCTGATACCAGACAATAATGAGCTTTTTTGATATAACTTTTTGATTTAAAGTCATAGAAAAAGTAGATTTTAATTTGATTGTCCAAGTCAATATATATATATATATATATATATATATATATATATATATATATAAATATATATATATTAGGATGAGTCATAGAAAATTTTGTTAAGACATCATGGAAAAGTTGCATAATGTACTAAGTATTCAACTAGTAATTTGCCAAAAAAATTCTGAAGTCGTCTACATGCTGCAACTTTTAGTTTTGTCTTACCCTACTGTGACTGTGTAGTAAAAACGCCTATTCTGTATATTTCCTTATAATTTATACTTTAAATTGTGACCTAGTGATTTTTAAACTTTACATTTTGGTGTGTTTCAGATCTCTAGTATTCAACAATAGTGAATTTGAAGTCAATAATAATTGTAATATAATGTTAAGTTACTATTTTAGATTAATATCTTGGCTTATTCATCGATACGTGTACGACAGGATTGTATTTGAACAGCAACATGTATTTGAACATTGAACATGACCACAAGGAGTTCAACTGAACACTCGATATTTGGTAACCCACAGTCAAAGTCTAAAATTCAATTGCCCACTTCTGCTGACGTTTTTCGTGCGTATGATTATCAGCCGAAATTAGGAGAATGTTACTCGGTGCGTGGAAGATCTTCATTAATTGGTAAAGAAGTGAAGGAGATCTACGATATTGCTGGTATACCTACTATTGAAATCAATAGTGTAGTGAAGCGTATTGAGAGGCTCTTTGCTAAAGTAAAGGACCTCAAAAAAAATCGTCAACAACTTTAAATTTGTGTCGTTGTGCTTCTTCTGATGTAAGCGGCATGCACGATGACTACGATGATAATGATAATGATGACGTTGTACGTAGTGATGATAATGATGATGTGATGACAAGCAGTGACGAGGAAATGAAAGCAGTATGAAATACTTTACAATATCCTGAAAATGTGTAGATCTTTGGACAGGTGTAAAGTTAGTAACAGAGATGCCTACCTAATTGTCAACTATATGTTGAAAGGTCTAAATCTTCTGACTGCAGAATAATGCTTAGATCCAGCAAAACTTCACAGACAGAGAAAAGTGTGGAGACAGAAAGAAATAAACAGACTTTCGGATGATGTTAGACAATTTAAATGTATGGGATTTGAGGGCAAGCAGGATGCAACAGTGGTTAAGACAGGTACAGGATTTAACAGGAGATCATTATGTCATAATCTCCTATCCTGGTGAACAGAACGTAGATCATGTTTTGCAGGACAGTAGCAAATCAATAGATATCGCCAAAGAACTCTGTCAGTTATCACACACATCGAATCCATGAAAACCTTGTCAGCAATAATTTGTTATGGTACGGTCATCAACACTGGTAAGACAAATTGAGTGATTCCAGAGGTAGAACGACATGTTGGAAGACCACTGCAGTGGCTCATTTGTTTATTGCATACAAATGAGCTTCCTTTATGGAAATACATTTCTGTGGTTGACGACGGACGCACAACATGTCCAAGTACGTCAACCGGTAAAATCATGAGTTCCTTAGACTTTGATCCCAAAGATTTACTTCTCACGAATTTCAAAATAGTCCCAGGAAAGGTTGTTAACATTGCCGATGACGTGAAGAAAAATCTTAGTACTGATCAAAGTTATCTACTAGGAAGTTGCTTAGCAGTTCAGAACGGAGTCAACGGAACTGAAAATTGTATGCCAGGAAATCTTAACCATGCCAGATGGTTAACAACGGCTAATAGAATCCTACGATTATATATTTCTTCATACAATTGTACATCGTCTTTATACAGAATTGTCAGATTCATTGTCAACGTCTAAGCATCTTCACGGTTTTATATAAAGCTTCATTTAGAAAGTTACGATGGTGCTCAGAAATGTGTCCATTTTATGAAACTATTTTTAGAACTGGGTCCCAATGATTGGGCAATCGTGAAGCAAGTTTAACAGAAGAATGCTTACTTCTGTTAGAAAAACCGCACATTGGAAGATAGTTCATGCACAAATACATTCCTAGAATAACATTCAACTTTTCGATAAACAGTCGATCGATTTGAATCCATGGATATGATTTCTTGGGATATAACAACAGTGACCCCACCACCACTTCTATCAATGGTTTCCAATGACAACCTAGACAACTGCTCTGCTTTGTCAGTACGTGGTATATTAATTCATTCTCTGCCCGTTGAACGAGTTTTGCAAGACGTATCAGCAACCACTTCCTGGGTTATTGGACATACTGCACGTCTTAAAATGGTGTTGCAATGTAAACGATCCAGGGATTAGTTTCCTTCTGTTGTATCAAAATCCAGTTTCTTGTGAAGTGAGAACTATTGCATGTTTTTACAGTGTGTTGTCTATTTCTTGTTACTATGGGATTATAAACTTTAAAGTTGCAAGTGGTAGACATAGTTTGTTTGGAAAATTGTTCTTTAACCCTTAATCTGGATGCTATGGGACATCTTTCTACACATGTCTCAGATATGCAACTGAAAAAAAAATTATGACTCACCCTAATATGTATATATATATATATATATATATATATATATATATATATATATATATATATATATATATATATAGTTAGACTAATTTACAATAAGAAATCCTCATGATATGGAAAGAAAGGTAAACACAAGCAATATTTTAATATATTTTTACTTTACACATAAGTTACAACGAAAGTGAGTTCCTAGATATTTAATGATGTTTTTTATTATCGCAATGGTCCTACTCTTAATTACAAAGCTCAAATATCTTTGATATGTGTCTTCCCTAATTGTGCGTTTATTTTTATCTCTCTCTCTCATTGTGAGTCTTATCTGTAAAAGACTGACCGTTCTGTTACTGACCGTTTTTCTCAGTGTTTTGATCACATCACATTACAACTAAAAGAAAAATAATCCTTGCTGATTGTATCAACCATTTTTCGCTAAAATGTGAACTTATTGGTATGTACGCTGGTAGAGGAGTTGAATAAAACTATTAAATAAGTTGTACCACAGTGTGGGTGAACAACTAGAAAAACAATTTGAACGCATTTACTAAAGTCGTCTGGGGGTAGGGTGCGAAGGAAGAGGGAGATTAAGAAGAACTATAGAGTCAGTTCGTCCCGAAGAGGCATTTCACTGTGTTATTCTGCTGCATGATGTGTCACTTTAATTACTTAGATCCAAGCAATGAAAGTCCTGTTTATATGATTCAGCAAGAAGTCAGAATTAGAATTGACATTTACATTTCGAAAGTTGTGTTTAAGGAAACTGAACCCGATAACGCTCTTAGAGTGATAGAAGAGGTCAGCTGCAAGAATGTCTTTTTTCAGGTACAACAAACAGAGGCTTAGGTTGTAATCATAATGATTATTATTTTTTTTGGTATTAACTATAACACTGCACTGCCCCATGATTTATATGTGAATCAACCATATTTCATAAGACATTGGATTTATTTGATGTATTATTAAGTGTCCTTATACTTTTATGTGGGACGGATGGCCGAGTGGTGTAGATACTCGACTGTCGACCTGAGAGTCCTGGGTTCGATCCTCGGTGAGGCCCATGGAATTTTTCCAGGTGAAATTTGGTGCAAAGTCGTCCCACAAGTCCACCCAGCTTTAAATGGGTACCTGACTTTAAGTTGGGGAAGTAAAGGCGGCTGGGCGTTGTGCTAACCACACAATCCCTTCATATGCCGAGGTTATAGAAACAGATGAATTCTACACTTCATATGCCCCGAAGGCCCGTTAGGGCTAAGAAGGGAACTTTACTTTTTTTTTTTTTATACTTTCATGTATTTTATCCACAATGATCTGTCAATGTCCATCTAGACAACTTTGAGGACATAAAATGATATTTTGATTGTTAACGGGCTCAAATATACATACTTTTTAACACCAACAGCGTGCTTACTAGCCGGTCCTGTTACCGGCCTTTGTTTCTTAGTGTAGGTCTAATGTTATTAAAACATCGAGTTGTGGATACTATTGTTATATTGATTGACGTACATATGACGACATTAAATGGCATCGATGTACATGATGAACAAACAGAACGAGAATGATTCATCACTTGACATTACTTCGTTTTAATAAATCTGAAGTGCATTGATCTAACCACATTCATAATGTGTCTAGTAATCAGCATGATCTTTTAAATGCAAATACCTAATTTTAGAATTTTTGATTTTAGAAAGAGTTGAGCTGGAGAGGTTACAATGAAAACTACAATACCTAAGGCTAAAACATTAGCTTAACTAACTCATTGATTATTACTTTATGTCGATTGATACCAGAGTCAACGGTAAATAAAAAAAAAGTCGATTACATGCAAGTACTATTTTTGTAAAATGCTTTATTGTTAACTTCACTTGCATGCATACAAGCTAGTCAGGTACCGGCTTCTGTTCACTATTACTGCCATTTTAGTTTTTGATTTAAGAAAATATAAATGTTAATATAGTGGATTCATATTATATACAAATTGGAAGATCTGTATTGTTAAAAGAAGAAATATAGTAAATCCATCTAAATAAAGTCACATTGTAAATGAGTCCCTGCTCCATGGACTACCGTTGTGTTATTTTGTCCTGTAGCAACACTTGTCGAAACAATTGTAGTTGATGCTGTTGTATTCTCTGAGGCAATTCTAGATGAACTTAATGAACTTGTGTATGTCTCGTAGGTTGTTGACGTGGTCGATGCTGTTGACACTTCTATAGATGGTGACAGTGTCGATGATTATGTCGTTTCTAAGGATGAAGACGTAGTAAATGATGTCGATTCTAAGGTTGCAGTCGTAGTCAATGCTGTGTGTCTTTTTTAAAGGCTGGAAACGTCGTCAATGATGTTGTTGTTTCTATGACTAGAGACGTAGTAAATGATGTTGTTGCTTCTAAGACTAGAGACGTAGTCAATGATGATTCTGTTTCTAAGACTAGAGACGTAGTCAATGATGTTGTTGTTTCTTAGTTTGGAGACGTAGTCAATGATGTTGTTGTATGAAAGTTTGGCGACGTAGTCAATGATTTTTTTTTTATTTCAAAGACTAGATGTACTCAATGATATTGTCATTTCTAATTTTGGAGATGCAGCCAATGATCATGTTGTTCCAAATTCTAGAGAAGTAGTCAATTATGTTCTCGTTTCTTATACTGGAGACGTAGTATAAGATGTTGTCGTTTCTAAGACTGGCGACGTAGTCTATGATGTTGTCAAGGGTGTAACGATAGCTTTAGGTATATACCTACAACTTTAGAACCACTAAAAAGTTGAAAAATTTCAGTTGGTTAGTCAAGTTTAAAAGGCCATAAGGCCAGGACAACATTTATATATATTTTTTTAATTAAAAGTCCAGGTTTAGATCTATGTTTTGGTAGAGTAAGGTTAACAGTACAAGTCAGTGACCTTAACCGTAGGTAACAGTAAACATGCAGGTAAATAAGGTATGCTAACCTTAGAATGTGTATTTAGCCTCACCAATTACTAGGCTGGAAATAAGAGTAATACTTATAGAAATAGGTTAGAAAGGGGTAGAAGAGCCAATCAGAAGAGTTGGGCCCTTATAATCATGATATGGCTAAATCGCCACACAAAATCATATGTAAGTCAGTTTTTAGTTAGACGGACGAAAGACAGACCTACTAAAAACTGAACAGACCAACAGACATTCAGGTATATCTGCTTCAATATTTCGGGACGGCAGTATACTTGTAGTGAAAGTTAGCTACGAAAATTCAATAGATGAGAAGTAACAGATATACTAGTTATTAAAGTATATCTGCTTCAATCCTTCGGGACGGCTGAATACTTCTATATTTTTATTCATGCATTTGTGAATACTCCTGTATATGATTTCATTTCGTGTATGTTTTTTTCTTATCTTATAACAAACGTCATTTGAATCGTACCACTTTGCCTCATTCATGGTGTGATGTCTGAGAATGCAACTAAATTCAATGCTACCTCAAGTGAACCAAAAAAAGAAGATTAGCAAGACAATATAATAAAAAAAAACATAACGTTACAATATCTAAGAAATGGTACTAATATTTGAATAGGTTTATTAAAAAAAAAATAAAATGTTCGTTTACATTAAAACTATCTGAAAGATAAAAGTTGAAATGTTACTACATACGGAGCTGATGTCTTTATGTCGCCACATGTGTTTATAAATGCATGTCACCCAAAAAAATCGTTTTAACATTAACTGACATATGTAGGTCTTAACTACAGTTAGAAAATAAAGAAAAAAAAAACTCTGATGTCGTCAAACAGTGTAAAGGTAATTTCTGAGTTATGTTTAATCATTCGTTTTCTTACCTTTTATTTAACACACGATGAATTAAAATTATATTTAAAATATGTGTATACGGATTAATGATTCCTATTGTATTGAGTTTAAATGTTAAGTTTATGTACTCGATACATTAACATACACCTATTTAATTTTAATCTTTGTTCTATTCTGTTTCAAATCGTCTTTCTTATCATATTATTAAAATTGATTGTGATAATTGTGGTTGGAAACGGATATTTAAATGTATTAGGCCTACTTTAAACTTACTTTAAACTATGAACAGTGTAGATTTTAAAAATATTGGATCCAAAGTGTCCCATGATAACGAATATTTTTTTGTGTGTTTTGTGTGCCTTATAATTTAAGCTTCACTCAACAAGTTTTTTTTTTATCTTGTTTGTATGTTTATTGTATCACTTGATAAAACAAGACGAGCTTGTGCGACAGATAGAAAATATAAAAGCATGATATATACAGAGAAAAAGTATAGTCGTAACTTAGTAGGCTACGCCAATGCCTTCTCAATTACAAGGCCTACTTCACAGCAAAAGACAACCTTACCTGTGCATGTTCAACATTCGCCTAGTTGACTGTGTACTGGCCATTCTATTACCTGCTAATGGTGATTGCTTGAGATAATTTCTGCTTGGATTGACTTAAAATGTTTTAAACAAAATACTCAAGAGTTCATTATCTGCAGTCTACTGTTCTCCGTAAGTATAGTTGATTAATAATATTTTAACAAATCATTTTCAAAAATATCCAACTTTTCATTTGGCTTATGTTGTTTTGTAACGAAAGTGAAACAGTGTGTGGCATTAGCGTGGTGTTTAGAAACAAACTTTCAAAAATATCTGCTCTCACCCCCTATTTTTGTTCGTTTATATATAGAAACTCTTAAAATAAAAAAATTAAGGTACTCAGTTCATGTTTACTGGTAGCTCAATGGCGTCAAAGTTTAGGAGTATTTGACCGTGATGAAAATACATAGTGTACTGCACTGTTGTTGTGTTATGTGGATTGTCATAAACTGCTGTACTAAGCATATAAAATATGTAAAAAGGCCTGGAAGGTGTAATTTAATACACAACAGGCTTATTAGGCCTAGACAAAGAAACTATTAGCAACACAGTATAGGCCTACATACACCGACTAGAAACTATTGGCAAACAAGTAGTTAAAAGATACATTTTATAGCATTACATAACTAATAAAGTAGTAGAAATCTAAAGATTACATTTGATAGTTGTGTGTACTGTGTAAAATTTATGTTTAGGAATATTGAGAAGGTACTAGTATACTAGTATGTTAATTGCAATCTGTAAAATTAGGCAATCCGTAAAATCATTAACTGGTTGAGTGCCATAGGCTACTACAGTGGCCCGAACAACTGTTCTGTTTGCGCCATAGGCCACTGTAGTGGCCCGTCCGATAAGTCAATTTTTTTTTGCGTTTAACTGTTTTTCGTATTTTTAAACTATTTAAATGTGTTAATATGATAGTTTACTTTGTTCATCACAATATTCAATCGAATTTTTCTAATTATATCAACACATTTTACTATTTTTTACAGTATAAATGATATTATTGTACATGTTGTACTAGTTAATTCGTGTGTGTGCTTTTAGAATATTATTTAATAAGTTTTTGATTTCAAGAGGACGATGTCAAAAAGAACATGATCCGAATCTGAAGGGTATCTTTTGAGAACGACTTAGACTACTTCATTAGCGGGCAGCAAGTTGCCATCAGTTCTTATGATTCTTGGCTATTTTCTTCATCTACACTTCAATGAGAAGACGACCATCCATGAATCATCGGCTGAAACTATAACACAAGGTACACAATTCTGAAACAAAGCGAGAATTCCAACACAAGATCGTCAAAACGGTGTGGCTAAATTTGACCAGTGTCGTTTGTTGAAGAAAAACAAAGGGCGACAAACTGCTACGAAATTAGCCAATGAAGCAAGCTTCATATCTGAACTAGACAATCTGTGTGATCTTGCCCATGCAAATGCTTTAGATATTATAACAGTGGATGAAGATAAAGAATTCTTACTCGTCCAACTTGAACCAGGACGACCAGGAACAATGGCTGGGGTAGACCGGACATTATCTGACAAGGAAAGACGTTCATCAGACAGAAAGCAGCGGATGATGTTAAGACACAAAGAGATGAAAGAGCAGGAAAAGAGGCTTCTGGAGTCAGCAGTTCTTGTATCCTCGTCATGTAGAAGTATCTCAGGTGATGAGAATGACAGCAACGAGCAGAGTACAACAGAATGTGAAGAGCCTGTTGCAAGCTGCTTATCTCAAACACCTGCTAGTGCTAAGAAAAGGAGAGGTAAAAAGCCAATTCTAACACCTCGATTAACAGCTGCAAATGATCGATCAAAAATTTCAAGTAATTCAGCAACACTTGTCATTGCTGAGACAGCCATGTCCCTTTGGTCTTGATGTTCTAGATCTGGCTCTGAACCGTTGGACAGTTCGCTGTCAAAGAATGCTTCACATATTCCAGTACGCAGAACATCTCAAAGCCGAGTTCCAAGCTGATTATCCTATGGGATGGAAATTTGATTCCGAATCTCGCAAAAAAAGAATGCATCGACAGACTTCCTGTAATTGTTTCTGGAAAAGGAGCATCACAGGTATTAACTTAGCGAAACTGCCTTCCGGAACTGGTGCTGCGCAGGCCGGAGATGTCTTTCAAGCTCTGCAAGACTGGGATTTTAGTGACAAGATCACAGGCATGTGCTTTGATACTAGTTCCAACATTGGTATGATTAGTAGTATCTGCATCCTGCTGGAGCAAAACCCTCAGTGATGTCTTCTATCACTTGCTTGCAGACATCACATTATGGAACTGATTCTGAGCGCAGTCTTCCAGGTCTGTCTAGTTGCCACTTTATCTCCTGAGGTTTAGCATTCAAACGTTGCAAGGATCATTGGAAGTTCATTGACAGAGCAAACTATGAAAAATCACTGGCAAATTCAGACGTGTCTACTTCGCTAGAAGATGTGCGCAGCTCTCTAATTGAATTTTCTCAGATGCATATTTAAGAGCAGCAACCAAGAGATGATTATCGAGAGTTCCTGAAACTTGATCAGCTATTTCTTGGGGTCGTGCCTGAAAGAGGAGTGCACTTCATTGCTCCTGGAGCAATGCACCATGCTCGCTGGATGTCGAAATTTCTGTACAGCCTGAATATATGGATGTTCAATGTGCCATTCAGACTGACAACCAAGGAAGATAGAGGTCTTAAAGAGTTGTGCATCTTTATTGTACGTGTCTTCATGAGAGCCTGGTTCACGGCTAATCTGGCAGCAACTGCTAAATACAATGATATGATGTTGCTCCAATCAATTCTCAGCTACTCCGGAATCAACAGAGCTGAAAGATGAGTGCACTTCATTGCTCCTGGAGCAATGCACCATGCTCGCTGGATGTCGAAATTTCTGTACAGCCTGAAGATATGGATGTTCAATGTGCCATTCAGACTGACAACCAAGGAAGATAGAGGTCTTAAAGAGTTGTGCATCTTTATTGTACGTGTCTTCATGAGAGCCTGGTTCACGTCTAATCTGGCAGCAACTGCTAAATACAATGATCAATTCTCAGCTACTCCGGAATCAACAGAGCTGTTTCCAGTGCTGCATCCAACAAGTTTTCAAAGCACCTCTGGTACATTCCCCTGAATTGGTTTGGTTGGCATTCTTCGATGATCAGGTATCGGCGGAAACAAAAAGACGCATGGTAAATTCCATGAATGAAAGCGGTAATGAGGAGCCAGAGGACATCAAGATAATTTCCGTTGATTTGGAATCGTTAAACAACAGGAGGCTAGAGGACTTTCTGTCGCCAAAGTTAAGAGATTCTTTGATATGATGGAGCTTTAGACTGAATTCCTGGATGCTGACCCAGATGAGTGGACCTACCATGAAGATTATCGGTGATCCTTGGAGACCTTTCGGCAGATTCAGGATGTCAACGACCATGCAGAGAGGGGTGTATCATTCATTCAAGAGTACAGTGGAATCATCACCAGAGATGAGGAGCAACTTCAGTTCCTGCTGCAGACTGTTCAACGGCATCGACAATCCTATCCAGACACTTAGAAACCGACATTGTCAAAATGACTTCTTTTCGGACTGATTACATTGAACTATAATTACAGGTAGAATATTGTAGATGCCAGGATTGTGCGTGTTTGTTTAATAATTCATTTAATTGTTTAATGTTGTGTTTGAGAAACTATCTTTGATCAAAAAAGCCAAAAATTCCAAAAGCGTCATCTGTTTACTTGTTGAACGTTGCCTACTTAAAATTTTGGCTTCATTGAGCTACCTCTAAATATTAAGATATCAGCACCAATTTCTTTCTATATGTTTCTACAGCCAAAGAAACAATTTAAAGGGGGTGAGACCTAAAGAAATCAAGTTATCAATTTTTAGTGGTTCCTAAGCACCACCCTAGTGTGGCATGTATCGAAATATTAAACTTTTGTTAATAAAATGTTTTTTTTTCAAATTTCTTTTCAAGCGAAAATGTATAATTTATTATAATATTGAGACAAATTTAAAATGCTACAAAATTACCACAAATACTATATAAAGTAGCCTCAGCTAGTGTATCTACATAACACTGCTTAAGTTTAAGTCTCTTGCATGAATAAATAGTAAACAAGTATACATGTTAAATTATTTCATACCAAAGACACAAGCTCAATAATTAAGACAAGGCAGGGAAAACTTTTTTATATATTAGTAAAATTGTATCTCGTGGTATTAAATATATATCAATTATGATGCATATCTTTTTCTTTCAGTGAACTATGCCTTCCCAATTCTGTGGACATGGTTGTCGTGAAAGCTATCCAGCCACATAAGATGCAACTTATGAAAAAGTCATTTTCTTTATGTATTCTGTTGACCAACTATGATACAGAATGGGTCGCAAAATATTCCTCGTGATTGTAAAATTACGAAACGTACAGTTTTCTGTAAAAAAAAAAGCATTCTGCGTCTCAGTTCATTATTTGAATTGACTCAGCAAAACGACCTGATGGTGTCATTATTAATGTTGTACGAGATCGTCCTAAGCTGACAGCTGACGCCTACCCAACCATTTTTCCTAACACCACATATCATTTAACACGCCACACACCGCTGCGTTTTCTTCCTTGCAACGCGTCATGAGGTGGTCGTCTGAAAACCGCGTGACGTCACGATTCCATCTTTACTAGCGATAACACACACCGGCACGACGTCTGTCGTGCGTGTCTACGTTTTTTAAGCAAAACGCAGCCAAACTTGTTTTTGACGCATCGAAAAAAACGCGTTGTAAACAATATCAAATGGATGCCTTGACGAAACCAATTCAAACACAAAAACAATTACAAATACTAGTATTTGCCCGTTGCATTCGCAACTAAAGGTTTTATCTCAATAAAACGTTTAATATGAGAATAGTCATGTCATAATTTGATTACGATCACAATCCATCAACGAAAGTGTATAACACCTGAGCGTCTATATAATCCATGGCAAAATGAGGGACTGCCAATCTAAAGGATTTTCGGTCTATAGCAAGTTTAAAAAAGTAGGGAGATATGTTTCAAAGATTGCTTGAAGTTTAAAAACTACATGCAAATAGGCAGCAAGACTTCCAGTTTTACTGCCAGGCTGAGTAACAATCGATTCATTTACTATAAGCTTAGCAATGTAATATTTACAACTGGCTGATTACTTGTCGAGCTTATTTTTACACATAGTATACATTTAAATTAATAACACATTTTACTTAATTGATCCGCTACAAATATATTTTGCGCCAAAATTGTCTTAATAGTAACTATTAACACGATTTCCAAGTGCAGAATTGTTTTTTTACATGTATTTTAGCCCGTCGAAATACGGGTGGAATTTTATATTGTTCACAAATAATACTATTGGTGGAACAGAAACACACAATTAATAACAGACAGCTGTATCCTGCAAAGTCTTTGCATAAAGATAGACTATTGAAAAGCCAGTGCCGAACATAGGGATTTGGGTGCCCGGTGCCTTGACCTCTTTTAGGGCCACCGCATTTTAACATTCTAAACCATGACATGAGATTATGTACTTAATATTTCGATTTTGGACCCCGTCCCCCACCTTAGGTACGGTACCCCTCTGTGTTCAGCTTTGATAATTTTTTTTCAGCATAATTTTTTTTTAAGTTATGAAATAGTTAAAAATCTAATTTGTTGTTTCTTCATCTTACACCATCTTAAAGGATAAATTACTTCAATTGAAAAAAAAAATGTCAAAGAGATTTAATTGGTTACTTGTAAATAAATTTAAAAAATGTCCCTGTGAAGAATCGAACTTGAATAGTCAGCATAGAACGTCAATCCCATGAATACTTATCAATTCGGCCACCGCGTCACAGTAGAAAAAGAGAAAATTTAAATGTGTATTTAAAAAAAATATATATATTTCGATCATTTATGTACATCCACTTGACTTATTTTAAGCCATATACAATCTTATTTGGTAACTTAAAATAAATCTAAGCGCTATTTATTATAAAAAAGGAAATATGATACTAGCTGAGAACTTAAATTGTATAGAAATTTGCACAATGTTTTTTTTTTAAACATTATATTGTCTTTTAAAAAGAACTTTATTTACGAACGCGCTCGTTAGTGACCTAGTCGTACTGTTTACGTTTGACGATGTTAAAATGATATCTGGTGTAATAAAAAACTAAATAATTTGAATGATATTATATATTATTATTATTATTTAATATTTGGAACTTTTACATTTCATAATAAAAAAACACAAAGACTATTAAACTGTAGATTTTTAAAAAAAAAAAAATATCGAATCTAGACACGGGCATGACGCCATTATGAATTTTTTTCATTGGTCACGTGATTACTTTATCAAATTATATTGTTTTATTTCTATCTGCAAGACGCGCAGCCGACGGCTTTTACGGATGTCGTTTATTTATAGAACGGATTCCCCACACACCTCCCGCCGCCGCGTCCCGGACAAGCTTAACTGCTCTATAAGTTACATTAGTTTTATTATGAACAAAATGATTTAGATTGAAAGAGAAAATTGAATTATGTCGTGCTGAAAAAAATAATGCAGTAGGTCACAAAAATAACTATTTGTGAAACATTTTAGTTTTAGACAGTGTTTAAATAGGGAAAATCTAAAACTAAGTGCCAAAGACAACGGGTATTCAAGTATTTTGTTTAAGATTATTAATATATGCTTCTCGCGAACTAATAATATAAAAAATGTAGTACAAACAATTATTATATTTGCTTTAATCAATACAATTATCAATAGTTTGTATTAAGCTTGGCATCACACGACTCGACAATTTTTCGAGACAGCAAAATTCAAGTCACACAATGAACAAACCATCATCGCACAACATCTGTCAATGTAATAAGTGATCAGATTTTAATTTCAGTTGTCATTTTTATCTTAACTGAATTCACATTTTTCTCTAGTTTTCTGTTGTGCTGGTTATTTTTTTTTTACTCTTGCTCAAGCAATTGCTAGCCTACTAAGACTAATAATAGTACTAATAGGGTGGTCACTAGAGTGATAACTATTTTCATTATTTTTCGTAACGAAACTGAAAGCCTCACTTTCGAGGAACAATTATAAGTAGATGACAGTAGCAACATTATTATTTTCTTTTTTTTAATAGAAACAAGTTCCCCCATCTATTCATTTTTGCTTTTACATATCGCGCAGTTAGACTATCGGTTTCAATTTAACACTGAAATTTTACATGTCGTACTATACTGCTTTTAAGCACATTCCAGTCAGTTGTTTCCCTTTGTTTAAAAGCAAGGCATCTACCCTCATCTTCTAAACAGAATAGGGAACCAAGAATTCCATCTGTTGAAAAGCTAATAAATATCACACGGATACCCACAAACCGTCAAATTCTAGGAAACTTCACTTTTTCTGTTCAATAGCCAGAAATCGCCACTGGGTCGAATCAAAATTAGGATTACGGATATAGAAATGCTCTTGAGGGAAATTCTAGACTTTCCACTATTATTCAGCGCACTAATCGGAAAGAAACTCAATTGTCTATTTGATTTATATGACAAAAACAAAAAGAAACCGTCTGATAAATTTACTACACTTTCTAAGTTATTTGATGTCACCAACGTTAATGGAAAATCGAAAAGCAAGGAAGATAAAGAGCTCTAAATAGGCAAGAAAAGAGTGGAGGAAAGATTGGTTATTCAATGGTCAAACAAGCTTTTTCAGAATCAATCCACCCAATAAAACGAATTCGACTATCCAAAACTCAATCTTAAGCCAGCTCTTCTCAAACGCAACCTACACAAACACATACAACTGTCTCACAACCTACACAAACACATACAACTGTCTCACAACCTACACAAACACATACACATTTCTCACAACCTACACCAACACATACAACTGTCTCAGAATCTTCGGATTCTGAAACCTCTGCTTCTTCATCCGACTCGACAAACTTTTCTTCCACATCATCTTCTCCTGAATGCAAACCGAAATACCAAAGAGCAAGCACTACAACAGCGGTTTGCTAGTACTGAAAAACAACATTTCTACACATAAAACATATAACGTTCTTGCAACCATTGCTGAACAGGGTCATGATGTGCCGGTTCCAAGTCAGGCGGGTGTTTGGAAACGAGTGATCTCTCTGAAGGACGGAAAATGAAAACCAATTTTTTTTCAAAAACTTCAAAGCAAAGAACCATTTTGTCTCTAATTCGGTGATAAAAGAGTGCAAGGGGAAGAGCATCAAGTAGTTCTTCTGAAAACATGACAACCGAAATAAAACCCGATATTTTTAAATGTGAGAGTGGTTCTGCTGCGGCCATTCAAAGGAACTACATAGCTTATTGATAAATATGTTTCTTGGAAAAATATTTGCGTAATAATATGCGACATCACCGCTGTAAATACTTATCGTTTGCTCGGGGTTGTAAAGCTCATACAGGATGATGTTTTGAGAAAGGACTTTCAAGGGCCACAATATATTGGCTGTCTGCACCATGTACTCGACCTCTTTCTGAAACATGTCATGAGTTTTCTTATTCAAGAGCCAACGAGCAAACCAGAAATCAACAATTCCTTCATTGACAAATTAACTCAAAACTATATATATATATATATATATATATATATATATATATAAATATATAGACTAGTAATAGTCATTGATTTTGCAACTAAAATCTTAATATCAATAAAATGTTTAATATGAGAATAATTTTGTCTTAAAAAAAGGCACCTGCTAATTCGATTACGATCACAACCCATTGATGCAATTTTTTAAAAGCTAAGCGTCAATATGATCCATGATGATAATTAAATTGCCCAGGGCAAAGAACGGGGACCTAACTCTCTGTGTTGCCCCACGGGTCTTGCCCTCACCCTGTCGTGTTTTGCTTAAACATTTATACAAAAGAATGCAAGCGTTAAAAAATATGACCATTTAGGCATGCATAATGCATTTTTAGCATGACCTTTCATTCACACAATAAGCAAGCAATAATGTTGAAACAAAAACAACTAATAGATTTTTTTGACTGTTCATATCTCCTTATGATTTCAATAAGATGCTATTCAATTTAGTACATCTCTGTACAGTACATTTCGTGTAAAAAATATGACTTTTAAAAATTGTTTCTTGTATAGAACTTTATTGGATCTTAACTTTTTTCGATGAACTCAGGAATAGGCAACATACAATAGCTCATGTCCAAATACAGATTCTGGGAGGTAAATACCAACTGTATCAGGTATTTACCCTTGAGACTTATAAATTGCCATTGCAATGGCTTACCAGCCTCACAGGAAACTGCCGTCTCTTCAACTGAAATGGGCGATATGTTTCAGTGTGGCATAAATCAATTCGATCATTTTCCATTAATCCTTCTTATCACGTTTTTTGTTAACTCTCCAATCTAAATATTTTTTTCGGTCTACTGGAAGTTTAAAAAAAATTGTAAGTTTAATTACAAAGATTGCTTGAAGTTTAAAAAACTACTTTAAAACCAGGAGCAAGACAAGAAGAATGCAGTTATTAATGTACTATTTACAACTGGCAGATTACTGACAGCACTTTTTTTTACAAAAAGTATACATTTATATTCACAGAAATATCATGGGGTGCTTAAATAACTATTTAAAGCGATTGTGCAATAATATTTTCAAATTTCGTTTTACTGTCTTCTTTAATAGTAACTGTAGTAGGCTAACCGTCCATCTCGAAAGATGACAAAAGCGCTCTGGGTTAGTCATCTAGTCGTGTTTTGAGAGCAGGTTCTTGAATGGCTCAGCAGACCAATCCTGGACTGACAGACTTTTCCGCAGTGGCCACAAATAAAGCTGGATGGAGGACCGAGGGTCTGATTTTGCCGTGCGATCTTCCATCTCTGTCTTTTGGTCTCCTGCTGTTGGTTCCTTAATTGTTCACCATTAAGGATGCCTTTGTGAACAGCCTGTCACCATCCTCTCCGGTCGTCGGCGATTTGTTCCCAATTGTCGAGGCTAATACCGGTCAATTAGAGGTCGCGTTTGCAGACATACTTGAATCGCATTTGCGGGCGATTAACGGCGCGATGCCCAGTGGCAAGCTCGCCATATAGGCTGCCCTTTGGTATGCGTCCATCTTGCATTCGATGCCCAGCCAGCGTAGACGTCTTTGGCACAGGAGATGTATGCTCAGTGAGCTAGCTTGTTTGAGTACGGCAGTGTTGGTGATTTTGTCCTGCCATCTGATGCCAAGGATGCGTCGAAGACAGCGGAAGTGGAAACACTCGAGACGATTTTCCTGTTTGGTATAGGTAGTCCAGGTTTCGCTGCCATACAGAAGAGTGCTGAGAACACATGTCTGGTATACTACGATATTTTTATATTAATGGTTGCTAAATGAACTTTAAATAATCAGATTTAATGGTCAACACAAATAAAAAGAAAGCATTTTATTTCTATTTTTTTTTCTAATACAAAGTTGTAATTATATCATTCAAATTAAGTGTTATTTGTGTGAATTTATTCAATGTTTGATTTCAGAATGTTTAATTGTTGATTGTTCGTTTGTTTTCATTAATGCCTTCACAATTATAGACTTAAGCATATCTGGTCTTTGACGTGGATGTTCTTCCACGGTTTAAAAAACTATATTTGCAATTGATTTTCATCTTTTGTTAAAACTTTTGCATAATGTGAAATGAGTTTTACTCTTAGTTCGTCTGTATTTTTTACAACGGGCATATAATTAATAATGTTATAATCTTTTTTGTATTCGGTTGCTGTACCTCACATGTCTGGGTGATTTTTTTCATGAATGTCAAGTTTATTCCTAACACTTTAAATACATTTTTTGATATATCTGTTACATAGTCATGTAAGTTAATGCTTACAATTTTATCAATAAATCTATTGCCTTGAATACTTGTTTCCTGTTTTTTTTTTCGTTGGCTTTTAAATTGCAATCAACATTTTTTTTTAGTTTGTTATGAACACAATGCTGAAAAGCCTTATATATATATATATATATATATATATATATATGTATATATATATATATATATATATATATATTAGCATCAACCCCACCACTTCTTCTCCTAATAGAATGTATGGCACGGATCAAACCAATAGTCCGTGACGAGGGACGTAGTTAAAACGCATGTACCTGTCCCCTAACCCATTCATCCCGCATTCCATGTTTTCCCTTTCTGATTTAATGACTTTAGGTCAGCACAGGTATCACTTATGGATACAAGAGTGTCTATGCCGTACCATTTAATATGATACCTTTTCTGATCATAAAAATGGAATGTAATTTATAGCAGCCACACATGTTTTTGACAAATGACTGATTTATGTGGGACCCTATAATATAAGATTTGGAGATACAGTAGCCGATTGGGCTGATGCAAGCGTAGAAAGTGGACGTGTATAATGAAGTCTCCTATAGTCTTCTATTATTCTAGCAGTTAGTCAGAGCATAATTTTAGTAGTAGAAGACAGTAGCAGAAATATATATATATACAAGGTGCTAGAGACTATTGAATCATGTTATGTTATGAACTTTTGATGTAAAGATATGATGTTGTAAAACAATCTTTAAGATTAAAGAAGGAAAACACAAAGCCTGCATTTGACTCCTTTGTTGCTTGGTGTTTGTACATCGTCATTGTAACCGAAATAAAACCAAAAACTAAACCCTGACTTTGGGGGACAGGCTCAGATTTGATACCATCGGGGAACATATTAGAAAATGCTCTAAAATATTAATATCCTATCGATGATAAGTTTTGAAAGACTTTTTATAACGTATTTGATGTCTACTTTACGATAATAGTTTCAATTAAAAAAAAATTGATATTAAAAGAAATACGTTTTTAGTGCCACTCGGGTGACACGCCTTCAAACCCCCTTTAAAGCACACGCCAGATATTTTGTCTCTCGGGGGACACGTTGTTCAACGTCGTTTATCTCAGCTATTTTGAAATATTTTGTTAACTTTTTTCCCTAGACGCACTCACTGACATTCAATCAATTATTTAAATATTGTTTTTTTTTAAAAAAAAACTTAATTTAATATTAGTTTTAATCATTTCTGTTACTAATTGTACACTTTTAAGTATCGGCCTACTTTTATTCTATTATTGAATTTTGTTTTACTTTCAAGGAACGTTAAATAAGAACATTATTTATATAACATAAAAAAAAACAAAAAAAAATAAGTTTGAAACACTTTTTAATGACTTTTTGTTAATCTAATATATTTTCGACTTTGGGGGACACATATATGTCCCCTAACTGACGTCTCACGTCTTATCGTCCATTGGGCGACATATACGATTTGTGTAGTGCAAAATATCACTTATGTTCGTAATGTATGTTTCGTGTGTGGAAAGATAACTTTATTAAAGACCATATTAAGTAATTTATATCCCTACATACACTACGCAACATCTATATCATATAATGTTTAGCTACATGAATTATTAAGACCTTACACTATAACTTATAATGTAATTGCAGTGACGATTGTTAATAATAATTTCACGTCAGCACATTATACAGACTTCTTTAGCTATACTGTATGGTCCTATTTGTCTATATTGTACCAATAGAAATTTGCAGCCTTCAATGTATACACCCATTTGACCATCATGGATTTGTTTATTTACGATTGACCTTAAATGACCTTTGAACTTTGGAATCCGTATTTAGCATTGGTTAATCATTCAATGAATTTATATAAGAAAGGCTCTATTGTTATGCCATCTTATTTTAGTTAACTATCAAAGGAAAAGTTTCAAGTTTAATTAATTGGGATGGAGCGATAAACGCTGATAAATTTGAATTACATTATTACAGATGCCCCTCCCATGTCGAGATAGTTTATCTCAAATTACTTGAGTGGCAAGTGTCCAGATTGTCCAATCAATTACTTGGTATCAAGTCTACACAATGTGTGGATAGTTTACATGTCAACACATTTTATAACTTTTACCCTTAAAAAAATAAAAACTTTTAAAAACAAAAAAAATATAAACAAAATCAAAAAGGTGAGGGTTTGCAGCATACTCATTTATTTGCAAAAAAATATAATATGGAAATAAATTAATGTTTTTTAATAATAAAATGAGTCTAGCCTAAAAAGAAATTCATTTTATTATTGTTTCTTTTTATTCCAATAGTCTTCTTATTTTTTGGCGCTTGTTGAATACTTTTGATTTAATGGTTTGTATTTTTCTGCACTTCTGGTACCTCTGAAAGTATCTTATGTGTTCTTAAAAACTCCTGAATTTCCTTTTTCCTGAAAAATAAAACACATTTTTAAGATACTGCAAACAATTATATTATACCTTTTTCTTTGTGACAAAATTTAACAATTTAAATTATGTTAAAAGTTAGTGTTAACTAAAAAAAATTAAGTGTGTTTTAGTATATTGAGTTCTTGTTAGGTTGGTGGTTTGGGTGTCTTAATAATGCATACTTATAAAAAGTCTCACATATTTTAAGTTAAACAAATCTCTAATCCACGACATTCAGTGGGATAGTCAAGTGTGTACAGACCCGTAGCGTGTGGGGAAGGGAAACTGGAGGCCGGCCCCCTCCCTCTGCGTTTTAACTGGCCCCCACTGCTTGCTTGCTCTACTTAGTAACACTTATTTCCTGCCACACCTGCTATTGGCCTGACCCCTGCTGTGGAATGCCTGGCCCCTGCTGTAAAATTTTCACTCTGCGGAGCTACAGTGAACCTTTTGCACCTGGTAGATTATTACAAATATAGCTTTGAAAATAGTTCATACTATTTGTGATTCTTCTTCTTTCCGGTTTACAGGAAATATGTGGAGCAGTTATAGATTTGAAGCTTTAAATATGAATATACATTATCCCTATTGTGCTTAAAAAAAAAAAAATAATTACTCATAGTTCACAAATTTCAGCTACAACATGTATATAAAAGCTTACCTTTTTTTCTTTTCCATGCCTTTCTTTTTTCTTGTTGTGAACACTGCTGAATTGGGCTGACAATGATTGCCTCAAACCTGTCTGTTAATATATTCATGAAAGATATTATTAAGATGTTATGCAATTTGTAATAAATTCTAAAAGGTTTAAAATAATCAGTTAGAAGCTAGTTTAAACTCACTTGTATGTAATTTGTTTGTATCGACCTTCAAATGGCAGTTTTCAAGCTCACTATTTGTTATTTCAGTAGCCGCTAATGTATTTTTCGACAGTTCATTATTTGCTTATTCAGTAGTACTGGCTGTAGAGAGTGAAAACTGGATTATTGATCACCTTTTGATAATATATAAAATAATTAATTTTCATTATAAAAGTAAAATTCATTAAATGCAAAAACTGTACACTAAAATGTATACATTAAAATGTCTAACTTACCTTAAGAAACCAGCTATCTGCCTATATCTAACTTATGTAAGCATCCACCTAGTGAATAATTTGCTGCGTGGTAAGTGGAGTCTGATAAACCTGTTTGTTGATGTCCTCACTGTGGCACATGTGTGAAAAAAATACTGCCCCTTTCAATGTGAGCATATAGTGTCCATGTCATATATCTGAATTTATATGCAATTAAAGGAGATGTGGTTTTTTTTTATTTGAAAAAAAAATTAACTTGGATGGATAAAAAATACACAGTGTTTAAGTTTAAACCTTTTCCTTACATTTTGATGTGTCTTCTTCTCTCTTCAGAATATTTTCCTCTGGCTGCGTTATAACGTCTTCCTCTGGCTGATTTATGTGTTTATCTGTCTTGGATTTATCTCCCAATAGAGTTACAGCTACCTGCTGCGTATTACACATATCAGATCTTTTGGTTTGCTGAACATAAGTAATTAACGTCTCTTGCCTTTGTATAGATAAAAGGGTTGGCGGAAACCTGGAACATGCAAAATTATATTTTTGTCAGATATTTAGTGTATTTCAAAATTTAAAAGTAATAAAATTACACACAGGTTTAGGACATAATATAATTTTCCATAAATTAAAACAAACATTTCAAGAGCTCTTTAAGTTCCACTGTTTGATTCATTAAAGCAGCCTTAACCATTCTTTTCTCTTGACTGACAGGTAGACATTTTATAGCACCTATTTTGATGTAAAGATATTTTAATATAACAAACGCTTTAATGGATTTCTAAAATATATGTTTAGTATGGCACAGTGACGTCACTAGAGGCATTATAGGGGGGGGGCGATGACACAAAATAAACAGTTCTAAACTTCATAGAAGAAAAAACTCGTCAAATTTATAACAGTGCAGAGCAGTATCACATGGTGCCATCATGCAGAGCAGTAGCACATGGTGCCACCATGCGGAGCAGTAGCACATGGTGCCACCATGCAGAGCAGTAGCACAGGGTGCCACCATGCAGATTGTAAAGAGCTTAGGTACATAAATACATCTGAAAGCTGTTTCGAACAATCCTGAGTATTTTGCGAACGTTCTAAAAAAGAACGCATGTAGTCACAGGGTTTCACAGTTTAATGAAAGTAATATTTTTTTTTCTAAAATACAGTCAGTAATACTGCCGTTTTTTTTATCGCTTTAAGTATTTTAAAATATATTCTCTAAGGTCTAGTGCAGGAAAATGCGTTCGAAATATGTACCATTGCTCATGGTGGAAGTCTTTCGGGGGGGGGGGGACAACCTGAATTTTTTGCACCGGGTGACACCAACCATAGTGACGCCACTGGTACGGCACAGCATTTAATAAATACAAATCTGAAAATCCAAACAGTAGATATTTTACAGAAACATAAAATATAATACAGCAATAGTATGTACAATATAGCAAAAATAGATACAAAACAGCAACATTAGATACATAACGGAAACCGAAGGTACAATATAGCAGCAATGCATACAATACAGCAACAGTATGTACAATATACAATACAGAAACTGTCGATACAAAAAAATACAGCAACAATAGATATATTACAGAATAGTAGATACGATACAGCAACAGTTGAAACCATACAACAGCATTAAATATTATAGACAAAATATAGAAACACTACAGCAACAATGGATATAATACGACTACAGTATATACAATACATCAGCAGTAGACACCATATTGCAACAGAAGATGAAAATACAGAAACAGTAGATACTATACAACATAATAGATACAACAAAGTAACAGTACAAACCAATACAGCAACAGTAGATAATATACATCAGCAGTAGATATAACGAGCAACAGTAATCAAATAATGTTATCTAGTAAGAAGAATAAGACATGTAATTAAAAGAAGTGGGTAAAGAAGAAATACTTTGGAGATTAATACATGGAAGTTAACAATTGTAGAAGGACGGGGGAGGGGGGTGAGAGAAAAATTGTCTATAGGAGATTAGACAAACAAAATAACATTAAAGAAACTTCTTTGAGGTAAAAAAGTAATGTCAAACATTCTAAGCTTTAATACATTAAAAAAAGTGCACAGGTATATGAATGCATACTTACCTAAAGTGTAGATTTTCTTTACTGGAAACTTGAAATACTTTTTTAATCGATAAAGGCGGAAAATTGAATCACTTAGTAAGGTGTTTCAAAATGTTCGCTTTAAAATGTCTTTTATACTAATTTATAGTAAGCCGAATTTCCTAAACCGACCAACTGGCAACCGTTTGTTTATGTCGTAATAAGATCAAAAAGTATAACGCCAGAACGTTTCTTCCGCACAGTAGTGAAACCGTGAATTTCTCACCATGTTTCCAATTCTTTACCCGCTTTGTTGTTCGCAAAAAAAGAAAAACGGTGGGGGGGGGGGGGGGGAGAGGAGAGGTTAGTGAAAGGGGGAGGGGGTAACCAGAGGTCAGATTTGTTCTTCAGCATTCGATTGAACATCACCTTAACACTTTTGATGAGTGAACATAATCAAAGTAATAGATTTACATTCATGCATAGAAATATATGGATAGATTTTTAACTGTTACTTTACTTTTATTATTTAAAGAGGTATTAATAATCAGATTGAAGCTAAATTAGTTTGAAAAGTTTGTATAGTATTGAATAAATAAATCCTTTTTATATTACACTGTACTGATTTAATACAATGGTCCCCAACCAGGGCTGTGTTCCGGTACAAATCTATAAAAAAAAATTTACTGGACCGAACAAAACAAATTAAATTAATATCCATAATAATATTGTGGTATATTTCCTTCGAAATTGTGCGACTTTCTATGGAAGAGAGGCTAGCAATGATTTAATAGACACAAAATTCTAGTGAATACTATTGTTTATATTAATTGTCAATAATATCATTTAACTGAATATATTGCATATATAAAATATGAAAAAGAATACTTTAAATAGAATGCGCGAAGAAAGGGGGGGGGCGGGAAGCTTTGAAAAAAAAGTAATGGTCAGGTGGGGGTGCGATGGGGTGGGAAGACTGAAATATCCCATGGAATTGTCAAAGCCAAGGAGTTGTCAGGTGGGGGGGGGGCGATGAGCTGGGAAGACAGGAATGTGTTATAGAAATGTCAGATGCTCAGTAGTGGTCTTTTTTAAGAAGTGGGGGGGAGGGGGCTTGGCGGACGTGGATGAACACTGAGCTAAACTTCAAAGAACGTGCCGACCAGTGGTGATACCCGACAGTACGTCACTCACAATGCATTGCTACCGTCTTTCCTCTCTACACGCTACGTAAGGTACACACAATAGGCTTATAAAAAAATAAACATACTTTTGCAAATGCTGGATTGTTTTCATTAAGAAGATTATTGCGATAAAGATTTCCTCAAACGATAATCCCAAATTGTCACAGTAAACAACATTTATAATTAGTAACCATTACACAATAGGGAAATAAACAATAAATATTCTTTAGCACGTCGACATGATTTATAATTGCATCGGTGGAAATATATTTCTCTTTATATATAGAACAATATTAATTAATACTAAAAATTAAATGCAAATAAATATTTGGTTTCTCTTTTCATGAAGGCGATAGCAAAATATTGCACCTGAGCAGCAAATAGCCTAGACACTGATCAGCTAATGACACATATTTAATCCATTACTATAATCGAGTGAGTTCTGTTTAATAGCTTAAAGCAAATCGAGCAAGGTAAATTAAAAATCGAATATCATGATGATTTTTTATTCTTAGCATATTAACTTATAACACTTATTGATTCTGTTACTCAAATTGATCTACATATGAGATACAAATTTAAAGAAAAAAGTTAACCGATCATAAGAAAATATGATTACAATCCCCTCAAGTCACCTAAGCGCAGGGGGCCCGGACCCCTGGCCCCCTCGCACGCTACGGGCCTGAAGCCTAGTAATGTCGTACAGTTTGCCCCCATCTATACTACAACCTGGTCAGCCACGTGGCCACACGATTTATTTTTTTTTTTAAGGGTGACAAAAAACAACAGTTTATTGCTAATAACATTTCACAATATTAATACTGCTAACAGGTTGTTGTGTGCCTGTGAGTTGTTGTGTGCCTGTGAGTATCCCGCACCCGATGATTTTTACGTAAAATTAGAGAATGTTTGTTTGAAACACATAACAAGTTTGTTTTTTTTGGTAGTGGGAGGGATGCGAATCCGACATACAGCTCTAAAGTTTAGTACACAGAAATTGACAGTTGTTTAGATGCTTTTTTTTAAAACAGAAATGTAAAAGTTCTCGTGAAACCTTTGGTCAGGGCTAATGCAGCTTACTGGGATACTTTGAAACAAAAATTCACTCTAAAATACGTAAGTTAAAACAAACAGCATACGAACAGCTGTGGTCGAAATCCAATCCTTTATTTAGGTAAAAAAACATAGGAACATGCCTATTGATGACAGACTTGTATCGACAAATATTTCCCGTAGCCCATGGTCAAGATTATTTATATAAAAGTATCAATGATATCGATTTAAATACGATGTAATATTTTGAGTTTTTGTCCACTGATGTTTATGTCCTCTGGGGCTTTAGTCGTCCTACATTCGTTTTTTCGTGGGGATTTTGTCCGAATACCGAATCAGTGCCCTTCCGACATTAATTTCTGACAAAAAATAGCAGACTGATACACGTGTCATGAAATTTCAAAATTATAATAGCTACCGGTAATCTAAATCATTTGGTTTTTATCTACCAATCATTGATGTCATTTCCCAAAAGATGAAATTTATTGATGTTTAGAAATTCATCCTAACCCCCCCCCCTTGCACTTCTTCATGTCAACAATTATAAGATATTTTCAGACCAACTTACCCTGTCTAAGCTGTTGAAGAAATTAATGGACGAACTCTTATACCTTGTTCTTTGATAACCACGTTGCGAATTTATGAAATGCATGCACTTGGTCAGAGTGAAGCTGGGACAATAATTGTTACTATTATAACTGTCAATCACATAGCTTATAAATAAAATATCTTGAGTAACGTCAGATTAAATACAATATGAATAGTTATGTTACTATTTGAACTAGTCCACACAAACACTCTACAACTTTGGTCAATTAGCTTTCTATCCTTTCATTTGCACGTGTTTAGATGTATATATTTTACGGCTGTGGTTTGTTATGTGTGTTTAATAACGATTTTTTATATTATGAATGGCATTCTTTATATTTACTACTAGATAAAATTCAATGCGTAATTATTACAATTTGTCTAGTTGAAATAAAATTAACCTCAACACTGTAAGGCTGTGGAGATGAAATTCAGAAGCCGGCTGACCTTCAGCTTGAAAGATAAGGTGTGAAATTTAGCACCGACTCTTTAACATCTGGATATGTCCTCCTTCCCGCTTCTCTTTTACACTTCTGCTTTTGTATCTACCGAACACATCATTCTTATAATGTATATATGTTATAGGCAAAGTGTAAAATCCGGCATTCTATAGAATGCCTAGGCAATGTATAGAATGCCTAAATTTTTCAGGCAAAGTATGAAATGAATTGCTTTTTCATACATTGCCTAGGCATTCTATAGAATGCCGAGTACCCGTTCGGCAAAGTATGTAACTGGCCTTGTTAGGAACTAGAGTAGATTTAGAGACAGACAATCCCCTTCGACGTTGTAAGATAAGAAGATATATCAGAAGTAGGAGTAATGCAAATAATGATTGACAAGATGACAAACGACTTAGGACAAGGTGGTCAGAAAACAATAGAGTAGTAAACAGCAAAGGAGTGACGTTTCTTGAAGTAGACCAGGAGGCGACGACGGACAGTTTAGGTACCATGACGACCAGGGGGCGCTCCTTTGGTGAGAACTATTATGAAGGAGACTGTGACGTAATTAGGGAAATTAGGGTGGCGATTCCCGATGTTGACAAAGGGCGGGGAGACCATTCTATAGAATGCCGGCATTTCACACTTTGCCTATAACATATACACTACCACATTCAGAAGCGAATTTAACTAGTGTGATGTAGAAGGAAAGTTAACGTTTGCACTTTATAATGAAATTTTTAATTCATAAATGCAAATATGAGAATGCCTTTGTTATATTTATATATTACCTTTTTTGACTCTGGGAAGTTATAAAGGAATACATTAATGCAACATTGTACTTTAGTTACTGTCTTATGTCTTCGGATTTTCTATCAAACATTGTACTGCTAAATTTCATTGAAAAAATCCAACAAAATACTTAGCCAGCTTTTGTACAATTTGTGACGTCTTTCTTTTAACGGGAGTAAAAACTAACAAATATATATTTCTTTTTTTCTATAGCACTTGAATAAACCTAAAAAAAGTTAAAGTATGCTTCTGTGGTCTAAAAGCGATCGCTTGCTAATCTTGAGCCTGTATTAATTTTGACAACTGGGGCCCCATCGTACCAAAACTCTAAAGTATTTTATACCGATCCGTAGGAAACTGCTGTTTTGTTTTTTACGTATGACTGCCGTAATGTTAAACATGTACATAGCATTCCTTTTGTACGAACAAACACTTTGGATCATCAAAAAACAAACGATTACGCTTAAATTTGTATTGTGCTAAGGTAAAAAGTAAAACATTTAAAATATCACTTTTGTATATACTGGTAGATAATGATAGACAAAATGCTCAAGTCATTATGGCAAAAGAAACTATTTGATATATTTGGGAATTTTATTGTAAAATGCATTAAATATTCCACACGCCCACTTCGGTCTATTCAGAAAATTTTGACTAAATAAAGTAAATCATAAATGTAAGTCATGTATTTTTTTGAGGAAAAGGGGGGGGGGGCGGAAGGGGGCTCGGTCAAAAATAATTTATCGTTAGCTGGAATAAGCTTAAATGTCAGCTTTTTATAGATATGAAAATGGTTTTCCTATTATAAAAATCACTGAATTTCCCTAAAAGAATTGAATAACATCACCATTAATTTATCTCGACCAATCGTATTAACAGCTAATCATCGTTTAGATAACCGTTAATAAGAAACTTACTTTTTTAACGCCCATGCCATATTTGACCAATGAACGACGTAGGCTAGGCGAGGTGGGTGTAAGGCAAAAAAAAAAAGTCTATCAGTCACGCAAACATGACTTCGGTAAATTAAGGTCAACTTTTGATGGTTTTAAGTTGGAAAGCATAGGAAAGTAAAGTTGAACTAATTCTATCACAAAAAAATGACCAATTACTTAATTAAGATTGTGATATATTAAAAATAATATATACTTAAATTACAAAAGAATAAGAGATGCATGCGTATTTACTTAAGTTAAGTTTGTTGTAGAAACTCATTACAAAAATATATAATAAGATGCCATGGCACAAGTATGGTCTTTTTATTATTATTTTAATTTAAATACGTACGTATAATTTAAAAAAAAAAATCTGTTTGTTTTCTTTATAATGAAAATTCTATTCATAGAAAATGTTTAAAATATAAATGTTTTACGTTTTACTAACAGATATTTGAAAATGCACATATACATTTTTTTTTACCTTTCGTTACTTGAGGGACACTAGCTATATGTCCCCTAAAGTGCGATACATGCCTAAAAATCAGTTAAATGCATTTAAAAAATTATTCCTTAAAGTTTTCGCACCTAAAATTATATCAACAGATGTAGAAAATCTACTTACATGATAAAACTGAAATATTTTTTTTGCTTTTTAATAAATAGAAAAAAAAATGGGTAAAAAATGAATTCGACAGAAAAACGGATTGTTTATCCCTAGCTGAAAACATATATCTTCAATAAAACTGTAAAAATGGGGTAAAAATGTAAAAATGAAGTGTGGTATTTTAAACCATAAAACATTATAATTGTATGAAGAATTTAAAAAAAATCTATAGCAGGAATTTAAAGATATTAGGTTTTGAACAAATGTCCCTCAATGTACCATTTTCCGGACCTTTCAGATATATGGTATTTTTTAAAAACTCTCATAAAATCATTATCCGATGATAGAATCGATTGATTTTCTAAAATAACAATTAGAAAGATCTATTTTACAATTTGCATGCCTTATAATTTTATTCTAATGTTTAATTTGTTGAGAAATTAGCAATGTCAGTCGGGGGACACGTATGTGACCACCTTTTTTTAGCTAGTCTGAAAAATGGTCAGTAAGGGGAACTTTTTGTCCAGCAAAGTGGCGAATAGGAATATATATATATATATATATATATATATATATATATATATATTTTACACTGCTAAAACATGTTAATGCTATAACGTAACAAAATCAAGAAACATGATTTTGGTGCTACTACTAATATATTTGTAAAAAAAATATATGTATACAACAAATATTGACGACAAACTGGTTTACGTAATTTTCAGATCTGTGTCAAAATGATGATATGTTTGTGTGTAAAAATAAAATGTGTATTGCGATGACGTACAGATGTGATGGATTGAAAAATTGTTATGACAACGGAGATGAAAAAAACTGTGGTAAGTTGTTATTTTCATGTATCAAAATGATGAAGTAATACATATTAAACGTAATAATTACATTTTTTAGTTCTAAACACTTATGTTGTGAATCTAAAACATACACTTTTATATGTTTAAATAACTCCGTATGTATTTTTATCAAATGTGTATGACCTCGTATTAAAATAGTTTATTCCTGATATTATTCACAACACACGTGTCATTGCAGTATATTTAGATTTATGATTCCACACCTTTTTAAGTAAGAAAAATTCCATTAAATTTTAAATTGTTCTTCCATGTGTATTTAAATATGTTTTTCTAGATATACCCCGCGAACATTTGTATGATGTTTTTTTTACTACTGTAAAAATAAAAACCAAGATAAATATTAAAAGTCTCTGCCAAGTACAATGAATCATGTGTAATACTTTTTTTTACTTTAAAATATATATAGACAGTGAAGTCGGGAGACAGTAACATGAACCGTATAAATTCGAGTATCAAATAGAAGTCGAAAAATAAGATGCATGCACATCTTGTTTTAGACACACATACAATACAAAATCCAATAAGATAAAAATATGTAACTTATCAAGGATCGATATGGTACCCATCAATGATGAGCTAGCCGTTTAATCTACATAAAACAGGAAGTTGTTACACAACATTTTAACATAGAGCTAAAGAAAACGAAGAGTTAACTTGTCTATATCAACATGTTTTTTAAAGTTATTATATATTTCATTGCTAAATAAATGAAGTTGATAATAAAAAGACACTTCAATTAAACTTTAATCTAGCTTAAATAATGTTTTAAAAATACTGGCTACTCTTACTATGTACAAATATATTACGAATGTCCTAAAGTTTACATTTTTGTAACGGTAAAAGTCCAAGATTATTCTAACACACAGAAACAGCACGCATGCACTTAGAGTTTTAAAGTAATTATGTATTGTACCAAATGTATATACATTAGTTCGTTGTTTGACTTTGGAGGTTAGAATTTTTCTAAAAAACGGCTTTTTTGGAGACCGCCATGAGCGGCATAAAAACTATTTAATCCTCTGGTCACTTTCTTCATTACATTTGGCTAACTGTAGCCTGAATGTCAACTTATTTATCTATATGTATATTTAAAATCATTAAATGCTTTGTTACATGTCAACAGTCTTAAAGATAAAAATTATTTTATTTAAAATCATGTACATAAATACAAACAACATCTATAATCACCTTGTTAAAACAAAACAATAAAATTAGATATAGTGTTTACATTTTTCTAATTGTTAACTACAAGCTTAAAGGAATATTCTTTTTTTTTTCATAATTTATTTTAGAATTGTATTCAGTGTAGATTTATTAGAAACAAGTTAAAAAGGCTAACACTAATTCAAATACATTTTTTGAACAGGAAACTAGACACTATTGAACTTCCAGTCTTTGTTTAAGAAGCCAATTAAGTAGTTTCCTATCTAATTACTATTACACGTAGCATAGAACATTGTGAGCCTTAGCCCAAATGTACACACGATGTAATATAAATTCAAGTATGAATATAAATCGCAAATTACCATCATTAGATTACGTTAAGATTATGACTTAATTATTAAAATGATTTGTTGTATAAAAAATATCTAAATTAAGTTTAGTTTATATTATGAGTGAGTACGGTTTACTTTGGTTTGTTATTTAATATGACATAACTGATACCATATTTTACACAATCAAAATATAGATTTCAAAGCTGAGAAAATACACATTACACGATAAATATTTAAATAACAATTGTGTGGCCTATTATTTAACCATTTTATTTCTAATGTTATTTACAATACATGTGTCGTGAAATATTTTAGGATATGATGTTCCGTATTTTTGTTTAATAATATTATAATCCATAATTAAATAAGTTTCAATTTTTCAATACATAATTGGTGATTGGTACGACTATATTATGTCATCAAAATCTGTGTAGATTATCATGACGTTTTGAAGCTGACAATAGGGTTTAAAACTTGTACACATATTAAGTCATGAAAGACTACAATGTAACACTTGTAAAAAAATAAAGCAATTAAGCCTGTTCCATTCTGGACACATGACGTGTTAGCGCATTTTCGTGTTATGTATCAGTACGTTTGTTAGCTTTCAGTAAATATTTGTAAATTTTGGAAAATGTTATAAATTCAATTGTGTAATGCATATATCTGTAAAAAAATATTATAAAGACGTTTCTTTATATTTTCGAAAAAAAATTATGATGTACTTTATAAGCCCCCTTTTACGGCCCTCAGAGGTCAGATCGCGAAATGAACTTTAGCTGCACACATGGCAGGCCAAGACCTATAAAATGATATATACATCATGGGCCTAGGACTTATGGTTGTTGAGATCTAGGGTGATGATGGGCAGACAGACAGACAAAATGGGTACAATAGAGCATTTTATTTCGAAAATGCTCTAATAAACGTAAAATGTGTAAAAAAAAAAAAAAATTTGTTTGGAGTTTGGTGGAGGAATAACCATATACTATTCTCTTAAACAATTTATTGATTAATCACTTTTGTAAACCTAACAAATGGGATTTCGTTACATCATTACCTTACAATGCATTCTTTTGTCAATTAAAAAAAAAAAGATTCCATAAAACAACAATTTTTTAATCAAGTAATACTCAGAATCAATATATATATATATATATATATATATATATATGTGTGTGTGTGTGTGTGTGTGTGTGTGTGAATGCATAGAATGCCTGAATTTTTCAGGCAAAGTATGAAATAAATTTATATTTCATACATTGCCTAGACATGCTATGGAAAGCCGATTTCCGGTGTGGCAAATGATGTAACTGGCCTTGTTAGGACGTCCAGTAGATTTAGAGACCAAGACAATCCCCTTCGACGTTGTAAGATAAGTAGATTTATATCAGAAGTAGCAGTAATGCAAATAATGGTTGACAAGGTGACGTACGATTTAAGACAAGACGGCAGAAACCGTAAGCAGTAGGAAGCAACCGATATGCCTTTTTACCGATAGTCCGATACCGATATTTTCCTCCAACATTTTTACCGATACCGATATTTTCTTTTTAATCAACAACAATGCCAAACACGTGTTTTTTTTCGTGCTGTATGACGCAAGGAGGTTGAGTACATGGAGATGGCGTCTGTTATCAGTTGGTACCAAGCGGCTGAATCCAGTGGGCGCAGCCACTCGCCGCCATGTTCGACTCAAAACATTCCACCAGC
This sequence comes from Bulinus truncatus, assembly GCA_021962125.1. Taxonomy (NCBI): domain Eukaryota; kingdom Metazoa; phylum Mollusca; class Gastropoda; family Planorbidae; genus Bulinus; species Bulinus truncatus. Next base: position 971,092 of record JAGDYQ010000126.1, on the reverse strand, counting down.
TTTCATTATGATACCAGTTTTCTCATTCTAGAAACGACTCCAATGAGCTTTGTATTTTGTCATCACTTTTTTTCTAAAGTCTGCTAACGCCCTAGTTAATTTCTAGTGGACTAGTTATTCTAATGTGTCAATTACAAAACGCTGTAGTCTATGTAAAGCTATTTATACGATCAGCTGATAGAGGCCTATAAAGCTAATATTATACACTATATCGAAATTGTATTTTTACATAATACATAATATTTCGTATTTATACTTTAATGTTTATTGCAAAGCATTTGATCAAACAATGAAAAATGATTTACTGATTGCTTCGAAACGCTTCGAAAGGCAATATTGACAGGACTGTTTTTAGTCTAGTTTACTCTGCTTTTGTGCTAGCCATTTTTCATTGTTTGATCACATGCTTTGCAATAAACATCAAAGCATCTGATAGACGCCGTCTCTATGTATTCAACCTCCTTGGTTTCAGCCTAGTGACGTCATGCCGCCTCCAGTATGACGTATGTCAACCCATGTTCACCCCTTCCCTGTCATATTTTGTAGCACTTCGCCCACACGTATCTTGTTTACCCCCTCCTCCCAACTTCATATCAAAAAAAATACACACAGATGTTCACTAATTGTATCATTCAAGGTCATACATTAGAATTAAGAAATGCCAATCATTTTGTTTCAAGGCCATATCGCTGATGTAATTTTACGTGTTTTTTTTTCCTTTTTTTTTAAAACTTGTCTGATCTGGTTATAGAATTGGGTTATTTACTGATTTTTTTTTCTGCAACTCTGTTGCCAAAAAACGACCGGTCCGATAGTTAACCCATAGTGCCAATATCGGTTCGACTATCTGTCGCTCCCTACAACAATCGGCCGATCCGATACTAACCGATAGTGCCAATATCGGTCCGATACCGATACCGATCCGTTTATCGGTCGCTCCCTAGTAAACAGCAAAGGTGTGCCGATAATTGTGTAACCATGTCAAACAGGGAATGTAGTACCAGGACAGATATCACGCCATGTTGACTTGCAACGAATTATCTAAAGTAAGAGTCAATGCTGCTAGAAATTGCTTTTTTTAAACCGAAACTAGTTGCCAAAAATTAGTTGATTATATAAATTATGAGGATTATGTGAAAAAGGCTAAGACAACCGTTAAGAAAGAACCACGGGGCTATTGACTGGTAAAACACTATGATGTCATGATGGTGGAAAAAAAAGTAAGTTGCTCTACACTGTTAAAGAAGGTGTGAGTGCCATTCAGTTATTTTACGTACTTCATATGACCCATTTGGATATTTTTCATGGGGGACGGGACATAATGTTGAAAGAACTTTCACCCAAATATAATAACGTCTTCCTTCATGATATTGAATTTCATATTAACCTTTGTGAACCTTGCCAGAAAAAAAAACAACAGAAAGGCGTCAAAAAAGACATTGTAGTCAAGCCAAAGTTTTTTTTTTCTGAATTCAACACCCGTTGTCAGGTCGATCTCATCGACTTTCAATCTCATCCTGATAGGGAACACAAGTTTATAATTGTGTGTCAAGGTAATCTCACCCAGTTCGTGGTTATCAAGACCCTGATGACAAAGTTGCAGAAGAAGTTGCATACCAGCTCTTAGACATATTTACCTTGCTTGTTGCTCCAACAATTATACAGTCCGATAACGGCAGAGAGTTAGCAAACAATATGGTAAATAGCTTACGAAATACTTGCCCACATTTAAGATAGTTCATGGTAAGCCGCGTCACTCACAAAGCCAGGGGAGCGTTGAAAAAGGTAACAGGACATCGAAAATATGTTGTAAGCTTTGATGCAAGATGGAAAAAAACTGGCCGATGTAGTGATGGGTTACGGTTCGTCCAACTCACGAAGAAAAGAGCTTTTCATTATTGGACAAAAAGATCACCATACCAAGCACTCGTTGGCTATAAAGCATACCTCGAAAAAGAATACCGAGGATACAAACAACGCATTACCAGAATTACAGAGATGAAAGAATACAAGTAACAGCTCTTTCTGCAGAAGACATTCATGAGGATGCAAAACATGATGATCGTAACCAATTCAGTGGTACAGGCATGATTATTGAAGAGACTTCCCATTCAGTAGTTAAAGAAGACCCTTCCTCTTACACTTCCTGTTGCGTTTGCTTAAAAGAAACCAGCAGTGCTCATACATGTCAAAATTGTAGCCGAAATGTTCATGTTATCGGTGGGAATTCCCCTGAAGACGATTACGACAACAATGTAGAAGGTTATGGTGTTAGCAATGTGTGCACTTTTTGCTTCAGTATCGAGAAAGCTATAAAAATAAAATAGAATTGAAATCGAACCTTGAAATGAAGGCGAAAAGAATGAAAACGGATTCGGACAAAAAAAATTCCTCCTGCGCCTTTGGGAGTTCCAATTCCCGATGTTGACAAAGGGCGGGGAGACTCATGAAATCCGTTGACAGTTGTTATAGGCATGACAGAAAATGGCTTTTACCGCCTTGGAACTGCACACGGAATCCTGAAGCAACTATATACCAGATCAGAATTTACCGTGTGTCATAAATATTTAATATAAGCAGAAGACGTTCCTGACATTGAAATAGCTCCCCGATATGCTGCTATTTCTCAGTCAACAGGAAAAAGCCAAGGATTCGTCAAATGTGTGTTCAAGAAGAATTGCCAAACTATGATGTATCTTTGTGTAAAAAACAAAATAAAGTGCAATTCCAAATTCGACTTCTCAAAAATGCACTAAAAATAAGCTCTGCAAAATATGATTACTATTATTATTTGGGGTTACTCAATGAACTTAAAATTATAAGAGTTAAGGGTATAAAAAAATAAACATAACGCATTTCTATTTTTAATATTCATTTGTAAAGGTATTATTTTAATGTTCTGTAGATTTGTCCGGATATAAGTTTTTCGTTTAACTAACTGGAGATCTGGTTGTTATGTTTTCCGGAATGAGGTCAGTTAGAAAATTATTTTACGGCAAGTAGACGTTTTGTAATGCTGATAGAACAGAGTGATATATATGGAGATTTTGTAATCCGACGTAATCGGAATTATGTCTACAATATAAACTACTATTATCAAAGCGAGTTATAAAGTATATATGTATAATTATTATGTGTACTACTTGTGAAATAAATATATTTTTCAATCTGCCATCCTGGAATTTGTTTGTTCCTTGAAAGAGAGGACTTTATTGTAATTGAAGTGAATTGGAGTGAGGTCACCGCTACCATAATGCATCCACTCTTTATCATTCATAAAGGGGCTTTTGCTAACCATATACTACAAACCAGCAACCCCGACAATGGTGGCAGCCTAAGTAACCAGACAGCTTGAACACCCGGAGACGAAAGTACACCATCCAGAGGAGGCAAAGTGTAAATCACGACTTTTAACCTCAGAGAGCCAGTGACCCACACAAGAAATTCAACGAGTGCCGACACTGAGGTCATTATTCAGTAATATTTCAAACTAAAGGCGACACACCCTACTGTCCGGTCAATGTAGTGCATAGGCACCCACATGCCAATATTATCCTGCATTGTTCGTAAAGTATAGCATTTTAATTGCGCTGACGTTTGTTACGTCAGCACCATCCCAACAACAACAAAAGAAATCAAGTCAAGATGGCGGCCTACTACTAGTTTTGCAACATCACTGAAGACATTGTTTACCATCCAGTAGGCAACAAATAAACATTATTTTTATTTTATATTGTGAGTAGAGAACTATGGGTCAACATGAAGTAGAAAGAAATACAGAAGGGTCATCAATTTAGTAATTAATTAATTTTTTTTCTCCCCTTATGTCTTTTTAGTGTCCATACATGTTTTATGTTTCATAATTGGTGGTGGACGGCACTTTGAGTTAGACTAGCTGACTCAGATGAACTTTAAGAGCATTACTGATTGTCTCTCTGATTCTTTTTACACTTAATTATGTGTTTGATTGTTGATATTTGATCCAGTTAGATCATCAGTAGTATTTGAATACTAGCTGTACCCCACAAAGCCTTTGCAGGAAGATAGACTTGTTAAGCCATTTCTGAACCTAGGATTTTGGGGCCCTGCATTTTGACATTCGATACCATGACATGAGATTATGTACTTAATATTTAATGTAAAAAAATAAGTTTAGGGGCTCCCCTAAAGCAGGAGCCCGGTGGGACTTTCAATTTTGGACCCCCCACCCAACCACGGTTTCGCCTCTGTGTTATTTTTTTTTTAGTTATGAAATAATTAAAAAATCTAATTAGTTGTTGTTTCTTTTTCTTACATCATCCTAAAAGATAAATTATTTCAATTTAAAAAAAAAAGTCCAAGAGATCTAATTAGTTACTTTTCATTAAAACAACTAAAAGGATATATTCTGAAACAAAAAAAAAACAATAAAAATAAATGTCACTCGGAGAAATCGAACCCGGAGAGTCTGCATAATAGTGAACATTGTCCAAGCTGCATAACCATCCTGCCACCGCACCAACCATATTAAGATGCAATTTTAATGTACTATAAGAAAAATATTGCTCGGTTATGTTTTCATTGACTTTTGACCTAGTTTTTTAGGCCTATATTGTTATTTTGTAACTAAGATATATTTCAAAGCCGTATTTTTTTAAACAAAAATAAATATTATAAAAACTGAGAACTTAAATAGTATAGAAATTTGCAGAATTTCTTTTTTAAAATATTATATACAAAATTAGATTCGAAAACGCGGTCAATAATCTTATCGTCGCCGACGTCGGAGATTTTCGATTATTACTATTGTTTGCGTCTGACGATGTTAAAATGCTCTGTTGTAATAAAAACTACAATGATTTGAATGATAGTATATGATAATTAATAATTTTTTATATTAAGGACTTTTACATTTCATAATTAAAAGCACAGAAACTATTAAAAACTGTAGATAATATAAAAAAGAAAAATTGAATCGAGACACAGGGGATGACGCCATTTTGAATTCTTGTTTTCCGCTTTCGATTTAACGCACACTGGAAATGAATATTATGATATATGATTTAGTTGTTCTTGACTAGTTTGTTTATTGTCATAACTGTTTGTTTACATATTGTCATTTTTATATTTTTTCTCTTAACTAATTTCTTAAATGTTTCGTCTTGTTTAATTATAATGTTCCATCTCGATTTCCGCTTTCGATTTAACGCACACTGGAAATGAATATTATGATATATGATTTAGTTGTTCTTGACTAGTTTGTTTATTGTCATAACTGTTTGTTTACATATTGTCATTTTTATATTTTTTCTCTTAACTAATTTCTTAAATGTTTCGTCTTGTTTAATTATAATGTTCCATCTCGTCTACTATCTTCTAATAGGATTTTTTTGCTGATTCATTATTTTAATTTCGTCCTGTTTTGTGAAATTTATTTATATACATTTATATTAAACATTTTTTGCTTTACTAATTTTTAGACACTGAACCCCAATCCTTTTCTTTGATTATGCTATATAGTGATTGATGCCAATTATTAAGTAATCTTTAATGCCATTTTAATTATTTTTAGTCATTGCCAGTTATTATTTATTAATGCCAAATATTACTTCTGATTAGTGCCAATGTTTTAAATAAATATTTGTCTTAGCATAGTTAACATATTACATCACTGGCTATTTGCCAAGTGATACAATATCAATTGCATTAGGTAATTAGAATAGTGATTTTATCACTTTATTTATTAGAACTGTGAGCCATGATAATTGAGATGGAGACTAAAGATCTAGATGATTATTTATGGGAACTTTATGAAAGGAGAGGTGAAAAGTATTGTTTAACATGAGATAAATTACTACAATTTATTAATGATAATATTGAAATATTGAGAATGAAAAAACATAAGGCTAAAGAAATATTAGATAGAGAGGAGAGACTAGCCAATAGGAACTTAAGTAAAGAATTGCAAGAAAGTAGAATAGCTGCAGAGGAGAAGCAATTAAAATTAAAGTTAGAAGTAGAAACAGAAATTAAAAGAATAGAATCACAAAAACATACACAAATATTACCACTAAACAATGTGACCAATAGAGTTAAGATAAATCCTTTTAACAGTAAAGATCGGAATATTGACACTTATTTGTCCAATGTTGTAAGCCAACATAATCTTAAAAAGGCTACAGAAACTGAATGGACCAAATACTTGCTGGGAGCATTCCATGACGAATCTCTTAATACTTTATACTTGATTAGGCAATAAAACCTATTCATAATTAAAGCAGCATCGTCTCAATTTTTACAATAAAACTAAGGAATTTTATCGTGCCTTGTTCCATAATACAACCATGGATGAATCAGAACATCCTACAGCCTATATAAATAAAGTAGAATATCATTAATTTTTGTTATTAAATTGTCAGGCATAGGCGCATCTGATCCTAAGCAGATAATAGAATTAGTACTAATAGATAACATTTTAAATCAGAGTTCCAGCAAACTATTTTCATTCATTAAACTAAGAAAATTAAACTGTAAAAGGGATCTAATTTCTGCTTTGTCTTACTATAAATACAGTAACCAAAACATCCATATCTTCAGAAATAAAGATAACACTTATAGTGCCATTAAACACAAGAATAAGGTAAATTATAACTATAATAGTGCATTTGATAAGCCAAGATAAACAGCTTACCCGCTAGACTGCAGAAAACATGTTACTATTGCTATAGAGTAGGTCATATAAAAGCCACCTGCAGACAATTTAACAATAGAAACATATATTTAGACACTAGTTATGCACATAATAATATATATTCCCCTGATAGACAATATCCTAGGAACAACGTCAATAGGAACTTTATTAAATATCCGAGACAGAATGATAGGGGACAGTCACCAAACATTAGTTCACCGAGACATAACAATGATGTAGTCACCCATCAGCTCAATCACATCTGCCCTGGTATCTTTTCACCATTGCATTGATATTCTGGTGAAAACGATCACTCACATCACCCTAAATTTGGTCTGAAAAATTCCAGGTGTGAATGCAGGTAATGTAGCTTTAGTGACATTCTGCATTTCGTATCTGCGTACCGTACAATTACGATTTTCACTAGCTCTTTGTAGTTATCTTTCCTATTGTTGCATACAAAACTATGATACATAGATATGTATCTAAACGCAATCCATGCTTCTTTTTCAACAGCAGACATTTTGTCCTCCAACTACTTATATGTCAAGATAACTTTACTCTGCAGGCCAACGAATGCTTTAACAAATTGTTTGACAAGACCTAGTTTAATTTGAATGTGTGGTAATAAGATCTTCTAAACAGGTACCAGAGATTGATTAATAACATTGTGTGAACCATGCATAAATAACAGTCATCATGATGATTCGTTGGTTCTCTGCATATTCCTGTAATTGCAAAGGGCATTGGCTTTCGGATTCCATGCAGCCATCCTTCCAGAGCTAATCTGCAGCTGTTACAACTGTTGTGTGGTGCCCACGATTTGTCCTGAACTCACAATAGCCGTGCCAAAATAATCATGATATGCAGTAAAGAATTGTGTACTGTTGGACTAATATAGTAACCACAAACTTAACAGAATGAGGCCGGGCAAAGCTTACAGGATCTACTAGACATATACATCACTTCATATAACAGTTGTAATTAGTTGTACTGAAAATAAACATAAGACTATAGTTATGCTAACTCATTTTCTCAGTAGCATTAGTTCAAAAAATTGTAACCAAAGTGTGCTAATATTTATTTAAAAAAAAAGATAAGCCTGAATACCTAGAAAACTAAAATCCGGAAAAGTAATATTAAAAGTGGGATTATAGAAAAAAGACACAACATATACAAAGCCACTGACAGTGGCTCACCGGAGAGAAAAAACAAATCAACGAGCCACTGTGTTATAAATGCATCATACATATAGGAAAACTCCGAAATATATTTTATGATTTTTCTCAGGAAATCTTGATGATAGACCTAAACCAATTTTACCACGGAAATCAGCATAACAAAATCATGTAAGAAACATTAAAAAATTAACATAAACAAAAATGTTGTTACATTGTGTAACAATAAATAGCGTAAATGCACTATTCAATAACAATGGCAACCTTGTATTTTATCCTTGTTTTCTCAATGAGAAACCTGTTATGTGTCTCAGACACAGGAGCTAGTTGCGTGGTTGTTGATTCCGCGCTTATTCTAGATAGTTGTATAATAGTTAGTTCTGAGAATGTTATTTTGGGTAATAGTTGGATCCTGAACTGTAAAAAAAAAATATAATAGATATTGATACCCCATGGATCAGTGGTAAAAAAGAAGCTATTGTAATGACATCACCAGTAGCTCCCTTTATAATAGGTAATATACCAGATATTAAACCAGACATTTCTAGTGAATTTTTTATTCATTGGTTGAATAGTAAAGAAATAAATGTGCATTAAATACTTCAGTCTTCAGTTAATAATAACTTAATGGACAGTAGTGTGCCTACTACTGTTCAAAAACTCCCAGATGGAATGGATCATGCCATATTTTAAGCTATATAGCCATAGTAGATAATCATTTAACAGATGTCTCACAGTTAGAATTATCAGAAAGAATAGCAAATTTGTTAATAGGTCATAAGAAAGCACATATAATAGCAGTCAATAATATTGGTAATCTAGATAAAATGAAGGAACAGTAAAATAAACATGTCATTGTAAGATCAGATATTGTGTGTGATACAAATTTAACAGAACATTCAGTACCAGTGCAAAGTAATCTATCACAAAGGGTTAATGTCACTAAAAGAGCTCAAGCTCTTGCTAAACAAGATGAAAAACCTAGCTTAGATAGTCAGGAGACTTTTACCATCATAGACATTTCTAAATATGAATTAGTTAAACTACATCATTAAAAGAAGTCTCTATCAAAGTATTTTAATATAGCAAATAACCCAACAAATAAGAAATTATCATATGCAGTAATAAATGGTGTTCTTGTCAGAAATTATATAGGTAAAAAAACGTGTACACAAATATTAATACCTGAATAACTTAGACTTATGACAAATAACACATGATAGCTTTTAGCTTCACATATGAGCTATAGAAAAACATTAAAAATAATTATAAATATTTTTTTGGCCTAACCTGGAGAAGGATATTAAAGTATTTCTAAAATCTTGTGAGATATGTACACGATTTAATAAAGATCCATCTAACCATAAGATTCCTTTACAAGTGATGGATACAACTCATAAACCATTTTATAAAATAGTAATTGTTATTGTAGGACCATTATCCCAACAGTCTCAGAGAGGACATGGGTTTATTTTAGCAGTCATAGATTTTACTACGCGATGGTTAGAAGCTATTCCTTTAGTAAATGTTACTGTAGAAACCATTTGTAGTGCCTTATTAACTATCTTCACTGAAAGTGGTTTTCCTCAAATAGTTTTATTAGACAATGGTACAGAGTTTACATCTCAAATAACTCGTGCCTTTACTAACATGCTAGAAATTACACCTCGTTATTGACCTCAAATTAAAGTGCTATAGAAAGAGCTAATCAAACCATTAAAAGTATGTTTAAAAAAATAAAGATCATTGATCAAGAAGGGAATCGGAATAAACGTTTGCCCCTGATACTATTTGCCTACCGTGAGATTCCTCATACATCTACTGGATTATCACCCTTTGATTTAATGTTTGGGACAAACACAAGAATTATTATAAAATAAAAAAAAATATTTTCTCCCTTCTTTAGAAGATGAAAGTGGGTTAAACAAAGTAGACGTAACATAACTAATGCTAATAGATTTGCCAAGTTTAACTTAAACAAAAGTAATAAGAAAAATAGACTAGAAACAAATAGAAACAGAACACGTAGAAAATTGAATACAGGAGATTTGGCATATGTTTTATTTCTCCAAGATAATATAGACCAGTGGAAGGGACCATATACTATTAAAAAGACAAAATGAAACACAACCTATGCGATAGATATAGAAGGAAAAGATATCATCTGTCATATTGGCACTCTTAAGAAATATTTTAAAAGACCAGAAAACTATCTAAATTATTTATTTAAAGTGGATGAAGGTTCATCACAATATTTAATTAGTTTAGGTGAAAATTGGGTTATAATACAACAATTGGCTTATAGTCAGAATAATACAGAAGATGACATAATTTTTTTTTTACAGAAGAAACGAGGAACTATATCAATCAAGAAGACTTTGACTGTTATTGCATTGATGTTTTTATCATGCAAATTTTGATCAGTTAGAGTGCTTGTATAATCTATTTGCAAATAATATAACTAGTGACAGTGTAAAATTGAACAAACTAGTTTTGAACTTGTTAAATCTTCATTTGGTACCTAAAAAGACACCAATTCCTAGTTTACATTTGTTAAATGTAATTTCCAATGACACAGAAAATAACGATCTTGATTTTAAAAAAATTTCCTTTCTTTATAATGATCAAGATAACTTAAAAAAAAATTTATTTTTCTAAAAACATTTCTGTTGATATAAAGACAGAAACAGTAACAATAATTTATAGGTTTAGTAATTTAATTTCAAATACACCAGGTAAAGCAACAAATATTGAACATAAAATTTGACTCATAGATAGCAAACCATTTAGAGCCAAATATTATGATATCCCATATAAATATAGAGAAATACTAGACAAAGAAATTTACGATCTGTTAGAAAACAATCTAATACGACATTATGAGTCTTCATATAAATCCCCTATGGTGCTGTGATTATAGAAGCATTAATTCATTAACACAGATAGATAAACAAACTTTAGCCAGTGTTGATGATCTGATAAGTGAAATGGCGCACTTAGACTTGACCCGTGGTTTTTGGCAAATACCAATGGAGGAAAATAAAGAAAAAATTACAGCTTGCGCTACTCATAATAACTTCTTTGAGTGGAACGTTATGCCCTTTGGCTTGGTCAATAGTACGGCTAAATTCACTAAAATGATGTCATCTATTTTGAAAAAAATACCCAATGATAGACAGTATGTTGATGATGTATGCATTTTTTCAAAGAACTTGCATACACACTTAGAAACATTAATTAATTCATTAACAATATTGCCAAAGAAATAAATTGACAATATCTCCTGATAAAATAAGACTAGGATTCAGCAACACTGATTTTTTGGGTTATAACATAGGTCAAGGTAATGTAAAACCAACAGATAGTAATGTTAGCTAATTTTTACAAATAAAAACACATGAAACTAAAAAAACAAAACAAGTCAGAGCTTTAATTGGTCTGTGTAGATATTACAGAAAGTTCACAAACATTTTTTCTAAGATCATGAATCCACTTATCACTCTAACTAAAAAGAATATGACACAGAAAGTTTTGTTGAATACTGAATGCCAGATAGCACTTTTTAAAATCAAAAACCATTTTTATAACCCCCCCCCCATCTTAAAAGCTTTTGATTCAAATAACAAATTAGTATTGTACACTGATGTTTCAAGTATTGCTATTGTTTCTTGTTTAATGGGGAAAAAAACAATTTAAATAGACCTATTATTATATCTTATTAGTAGGAAACTTACAGAGACAGAAAAAAATACTCAGTTATAGAAAGAGAATGTTTAGCTATAGTTTGGTATATCATTAAATTGCAGAAATATTTGTTATGCAAGAAATTTCCAGTTTTGATAGATCATAAGCCACTTGTCAACTTTAAATGTAAACAAATAAATAATTCTAAATTGACCAGATGGTGTTTACTTATGCAGGACTATGATTTTCACTTAGAACACATAAAAGGTTCAGATAATTTTATACCAGATATTTTATCCAGGTTAACTAAATAAATTGCTGAAGTATTTCATCAGTGGCATATTAGTTACTTAGTTACTATGTAAAGAATAACATAACATTTGTTGTTTTTTTTTTGTTTATAAAAGTTTTTTTTTTTTTAGAAATAATTAGTTAGGACATATAAAGGTAGGTGTTATTTTGAAGTAATGGAGCAACGACAGCCTGATCATTTGTGTTAATTTTTCGGTACAGTGAAATCATGAAGAAGAAGTTCTTGGTTCCATCCTGGCTGCTTGGATGAGATTTGATGTAAAACCATAATGGAGCATACAAATTCATTATGAATTTCACAATTCATTGAAGGTCGGCAGAAGGACTTTGTTCAAAGGCATACAACCTGAGTATTCGGTTCACTTTAGTTAACCATCTGTCATGACTGATTGTCCCAAGTTGGGCAGTCTCTAAGTATGAGATGTAACTCTGACCAGCGCTGCAACCACTTTGAATAAGCAGACATATTTTCTGTAAATAATGTTGATCTGAACTTAGATCTTTCATTATCTCGTCTTCAACCTCAACAACAAAGCCTGAAATTGGAGAAAATTCGATGATTGATTTCTGCTGGGGATCAAATTTCAGCATGTTTGCTATCTGTTTTTCTAAAGTCCTGATACTGGAACAACATGCTCAGCATAGCAGCGGGTAGGAAATAATACTTAGTCGTAGTGCTCTTCTTTTACTTTGCAACTAGTAGAGCCAGTATGATTAAGAGTGACATCAATCTAACTATAAAAACCGAGACAAACAATTCCTTCACTGTCTTCTTTGTGATCCTGAACTGACTTCCTCCTCCAAGCATCTCTTTGACGACGTAGCTTGCTAAGGTACAAAGCATTTTCAGGTGTCAACAGTCTAAGATCTTTCAAGACGACATTTACGATCAAAACGGTATAACGATTGCTGACATTGGTTCTATCAACATTTATGCAAAGCTCTGGATTCAGCCATCTATTTTGTGGAGCAGTGCTGGAGCGCGCTTCTTTGTCACTATCTTCTTATGAGTCTTCATCTTGCACATAACTGCTGTCATTATTTCGGTTATCTTCTGAATCTTTTCCTGAACAAGTTTCCATTACCAAGTCTTCTGTAACAATGGTGCATTCATCTATCTACGCTCTTGTTTTTGTATCAAACTTTGTAGCATTCTGTTTTCTTTTTTCTAATTTCTGCAGCTTATCTGTCATAATTGGATCAATAATTCCAATAACCATCTTTTAACAGTCTTCTGATCAACCCAGAAATTTCACTCAAATATTGGGATTTTACATTCGACGTGGCATTTACAATCTTTCCTGTCAAGAACTCCATCATGAACATATTTGCAGGTTCCAATATCGAAAAGATCATCAAAACTTTACAAAGCTGTTTGATATTTCACATGTTCTCTTTAAATCAGGATATTTTCGCACATCGTTCCCTTTGTCGACTAATTTTTTTACTTTTTTCAGTACACTGTCAAAAGCAATAACAAGTAAGCTGGCAGTGTTGTATTTTTCGATTACTGCATTTGAAACAGTTTTTGCAACTTCATTAAGAGAATGATATGGCTCCAATTGTTGGTAATAACAATATGTCCTGAAAACATCTTCACACGATGGCAGAACATTTTCGGCCAGTTCTTTTGAAAAGCCAAATACCGAATGCCGACTTCTACTTTGTGTACCACATCTTGACAATGCCATGAATTAACAGCAGTTTAAAACAAAAACACAATTACCAACGGAAATGACAGTTTGTATATCTAATTTGATCGTTTTTTTTAAATAGATGATAACAAAAGAACATTCATCTTTTATATTTTTTTATTGATTTTACCGTCATTGGAATTTTTTTTACGGGGGCCTAGAAGCGGCACGTTTTAATACGCACATTAGGGTGATAACAATTTTCATTATTTTTCGTAACCAACATGAAACCCCTTACATTCGAGGAACAATTGTATGTAGATGACAGTAGCAACATTATTTTTTTTTTAATTGAAAAAAGTTCCCCCACCTTTTCATTTTTGTTTTTACATATCGCGCAGTTGGACTATCAGTTTCAATTTCACACTGAATTTTTACATGACTTTCTAGACTGCTTTTAAGCACATTCCAGTCAGTTTTTCCATTTGTTTATAAACAAGGCATCTACCCTCATCTTCTAAAAAGAATAGTGATCCAAGAATTCCATCTGTTGAAAAGCTAATCAATCTCACATGGATGCCCACAAACCGTCAAATTCTTGGAAACTTCACTTTTCTGTTCAATAGCCAGAAACGGCGACTGGATCGAATCAAAATAATGATTACGGATATAGAATTGCTCTGGATGTAAGTTCTAGACTTTACACTATTATCCAGCGCACTAATCAGAAAGAAAATCAATTGTCTGTTTGATTTATATGACAAAAACAAAAAGAAACCGTCTGATAAATTTACTCCAACACTTTCTAAGTTATTTGATGTCACCAACGTCAATGGAAAATGGAAAAGCAAGGATGATATAGAGCTCTACCAGAGGCAAGTTAACAGTGGAGGAAAGATTGGTTACTCAATGGTCAAACAAGCCCCTTTAGAATCAATCCACCCAAGAAAACGAATCCGACTATCCAAAACTCAATCTCAAGCCAGCTCTTCTCAATCGCAACCTACACAAACACATACAATTGTCTCACAGCCTACACAAACACATACAACTGTCTCACAACCTACACAACACATACAACTGTCTCAGAACCTACACAAACACATACAACTGTCTCAGACTCTTCGGATTCTGAAACCTCTGCTTCTTCACCCGACTCGACAACCTATTCTTCCACGTCATCTTCTGAATGCAAACCGAAATACCAAAGAGCAAGCACTACAACAGCGGGTTTGCTAGTACTGAAAAGCAACATTTCTACACATAAAGCATATGACATTCTTGCAACCATTGCTGAACAGGATCATGATGTGCTGGTTCCAAGTCAGGCGGGTGTTTGGAAACGAGTAATTTCTGAAGGACGGAAAATGAAAACCAAAAATTGTCAAAAACTTCAAAGCAAAGAATCCTATTGTCTCCAGTTTGATGGTAAAAGATTGCAAGGGGAAGAGTATCAAGTAGTTATGCTGAAAATATGACAACCGAAATAAAACCCGGTACTCTTAAATGTGATGTTTTGAGCAAGGGCTTTCAGAAGCCACAATATATTGACTGTCAGCACCATGTACTCGACCTCCTTTTGAAACATGTCATGAATTTCTTATTCAAGAACCAACGAGCAAACAAGAACTCAACTATTTCTTCATTGACAAATTAACGCAAAACTATGCCACTCTTCAAGCTGATTACCGCCTTGTTGTGACAAATGATGTTAGCACAGGCAAGAACCCTGGATGGCGAGATGATTTCAAGTTCTTTTATGAATTATGTCAGGCATATCGTCATTACAAAACAACTTCACGTTAGCCTCGCATCAGCTGGAAGAAACTACTAAATTTACACTAGGCAAGATGGAACTCACATGCGATATATACTATTATAGCATTATTTCTGATACCAGAGTGGCGCAACATCCTCGCTCCTGCTTGCAACTTCATCTGCTATGAATGGGCAAATGCTAGATTCCATGTGCAACACTACAATAAAGTGTCCTTCAATGAACTGTTTACCTCACTCATCAGGGTAAAATGCAAAAATGTGCTGTAAAACTGATGGAGGAACTTCATGCGAAATCGAGAAAATTTGAATTTTTGAATCTGAAGTTCATATGAACAATATGTTTTACACATTTCTTGTACATTCTGTACATATTACTAACTGTTCTATATCTTATTTGTTAATAAAAGTTGATTAGTTATTATTATTACTCTTTTGAATTAAGCTAAAAAAAAACTTGTCCTTTTTTTTTTGAAAAAAAAATATTTTTTCACTTTTTCTTCCGAAAAAGGGGAAGGTGGGGAAACTTTTTTCAAAAAAAATAAAAAATGCAATTATATTCTTAAATTACACATAAAAGTTCCTCGATTGCAAGTGGTTTCATAAAAATATTTTTTTTGTTATCACCCTAACCCACATATATTTATAGTAAAAATAAAATAAAAATTCATAAAGCATACATAATAATAGTAATGTAGACAGTTATCATTTATCTGTACAGTTATACCAAACATAAATATGATAACTATTCTAGATGCTTTTGATTAATATTAGTTGGCGCTTTAGGGGTTAATATCCATAAAATGTACTACAAGAACTGTATTTTTTAAAAATGCGACCCTTAGACATGAAAATAGCACATGAACATGAATTCTGAAATTGATCACTAGATGAGGAGCATCGATTAATAATTGTCTGACAGTGACAACACCCGTTTACTTGAATGGCAACATACTGAAATTGTAACACATATGAGCATATTTTATAGTATATTAAATTTGGTATTGTTGTTACTTTAAAACTATAACTTCATTTATCGTGAGATGATAGGAATTTTTTTTATCATGACAATGTTTAAAATGTGGCATATTTTGCTCATTTTTTTTAATAGAATAATATTTTGACACTGTAAAATAATTTTTGGCATCATAAAACATTGTCTATTTAACCCATTAATGTATGAGTTTTTATTTTTTAATAATATTTGCACAGGACATGTAGTTTGGGTAGTTATTGACTATACCTGACTCAAAATAAAAAAAAATGTATTTTGCCCATATTATGGGCCCGGAAAATTTTGTATTGAAAAAAGGACGGTATGCAGTAGAGGTACCAGTGTTTGTTAACACATAACTATATTACACGACTTCCTAATTTTAACAGCCTGACATTTTCACATGGAAAATACGTACTACTGATGTCTAGATTATATAATATGATTACTTTTGCAAGACCTCAATAGTTTGAACAAAGCCCGTAGCGTGCAGGGGCCCAGGGGGCCATCCCCTTCGTTTTGTCTAGCATCCTCTGCTTATTTGCTCTACTTAGGCCCTGTATTACCTGCCCCCTGCTATTGCCTGGCCCCTGCTCTAGAACTTGCACGCTACGGGGCTGGTTGAACTTATCAATAATTATAATAAAACTGGCTAAATATTTTAACACCGTTTATTTTTTAAGTTTATTTGAAAACTTAACTATTAAAACTGATTACTGTTAGAAAGATATAACATATAACTAAAAACAAGCCATCCAACAATTTTATTAGTTAATGTTTAACAAAATAAAAGTCAATGATAAGTACAGTTTACTTTGTGGGAAAAAGTTAAAAGCAGCGGTCATGCAGAGGCACCCTGCACTTATTGAATTTTCGCTGAACCTTCATCCCAAACTGAACACATCATTTTTGATCGTCATCAATGCCCCCAATGAAGTGGTTTTGGCTATTATATCGGATATCATCCAGGACTGTTCGGCAACTGGCAGCATGACTACGAATCGGAAGTCCAATTTTATTTGTGACTCGAAACCTCAAGATGTATGTCATTGCGACATCTCGTCAAAATTGTATTAGATTCAATTCACGATGCTTCTGACAATCTGTACAACTGCCAAGCTTTATGAAGGCTTGCATTAATCGTTAGGCTAAACAATGCCCACCACCATTTCTTGATACGAATATGTATGCGACGTTTGGCTATCTGTCCCACTCATGATACTGAGCGATCAGTTTTCGCATATAAATGTTTTTTTTCTGCTGCTGACCCCCTCTGGACTTTCACCAGTGGATGGACTTTAAAACAGTTAAATAGCACTGAGACTACATTTTTATCATTCCAAAGAACTTCTAACATCCCTGACATTCTCTCAAATCGAATGTCAAATCAAATGTGCCATGTGCATATTTTTTCGACATGTATACTTCTATCAGTGGACACTTGTCCATCATGTTTTCTGTCACAGTACCAGTCGCAGATATATATATTGTCTTCAGTTGATCAAACAGTCGTGGTATTGTTAAAAATGTCTATATACAATATGTATTGAAGACCATTGTGTTCACTAGCTGCATCACTACAGAGCCACCAAGTCCCAGATCTACATTGAACAAGCCACTTGATTCTTGATTTCTGTTAGCCCACTGACTTGGTGGTGTTGCAGTTGTCTTCCTTGATGATGGCCGTGGTGATGTTGTAAATGATGAGCAGTTGTGAAATCTTGAAGTAGAACATCTTCGCCGCTTTGATGTACTGGCGTTATTTTCATTTTATCCCCTTTTGTTTTCATAGACTTAAGCTAATGGCAGGTCATCATCTATGTCAGTTTGGATGTCAATCTCAATATTATTGTCATCAACTAGCTTGGCTTTTTTTAATTGTTGCTTATCAAAACCAGTAACGGTACTGATACTGATTTCCAGACAGGCGGTCAATGACAATCATCTTCTGGTCCACTATCTTGGTCAGATTTAGTTGAATCGTCAGGTGGTAAGATGAAAACATCAGCAAGTTGAAAATCAGATTCTTCTAGAATGTGGATAACTTCAGCCAAATTGTAATGCCTACAATTATTTTAATATTTGTATGTCTTTATAGTTTCTTTTTTATAGGAATTAAATATTTTAACTTATTAAGCCACAAATATGGAATTCAAAGCACTGATTATTCCGAAACACTGCCGAACAACCTTACACAATGAACCTCTCCCCTGTAGTGTATGGCGTCATTTTTTAAAGACACTCATAAAACTTGCTCTGTAGCTATAATGGCGGCATCGTGGGTTCTATTATTAATTGTTAAGTCAAAAGTGATAATGTTATAACATTATTACAGCCATTTTTTTTAAATATCATACAAAATGAATATTACTTTCTTTTTAGGCTCAGAGTTTTATGAGAAACTTTAATTATAAACTATAAAAAAAGATACGTAAATGTTCAGCAGACACGTAAATATTCGGTTTAATCTATTAGACACATATCTTAGGGGTGTACAGGATAAATAATTATTATTATAATCTAAGAAGTGTTCATGTAGCATTCGAATTACAAAATGCATTTTTAAAAAACGCTATGTGCTAATGGGTTATTATCACTTATGTCATTAATACTTAGAATTTTTTAGAGATCACAAGTTTGTATTAATTCATCAAATTTAAGATTGATATATATATATATGGTGTAAAAGATAAAAAATTAAGGACTGATTGATATTTGTTTACCTAATTTATATTTTGTTTGAGGTGATTATTGAATATTCGTACTCATGACTTGATGCCATGCACAGTTAATTTTTTGGTAAAATGATACTGAATGGCATATTATTTAATGTACAAAGTATTAAGAATGTGTTATATGTTCACTTATAATTAATAAATATATTTATTGTGATTAGTGGATCATGCTTTAATAAAGAAAAATAACACATATAAAGTGATTATTGGTACTTTAGAGTTTACAATGAATTGTTTTTTGGATATATGCTTTGTAAATATTTATATTAAATTTGTTGTTACTTATTGTAAATTATTTAAGCAATTATATATGGATATAGAAACTGATATTTTTTTTAAGAAAATGTTACACATTTTTTTTGGAGGGTAGGGAGATGTAAAGGTATTAATTTATTATTTCGTACATTTGTCCGGATCGCAATTTTTGTGTAACTAACTGGAAATCCATGTTTTTTAAGTTTTCCGGAAGGAGGTAGGTTAGTAAAAATTATGTTCGTGGCAAGTAGACGTTTTGTAAAGCTGATAAAGCAGAGTGATATATATGGAGATTTTGTTATCCGACGTAATCGGAATTTAGTCCTCAATATAGTATACAATCATCATAGCGAGTGATAAAGTATATATGTATATTTATTCTGTGTACTACTTGTGAAATAAATATATTTTTGAATCAGCCATCCTGGAATTTATTTGTTCCTTGAAAGAGAGGACTTTATTGTAATTGAAGTGAATTGGAGTGAGGTCACCGCTACCATAACGCCTCCACTTTCAGTTGTTCATAAGCATATATCAGCGTGTATTACCATGACAACAGCAAAATCAAAAGTTTGACGAGATACGGCTTATAGAAGAAAAAGTTAGTACACATGTCCAATGGCTAGTATGCCAGTTGCGAATGAGTTGCCACTTCGGCATTTAATCAAACACCTTGATGGACCAGCAACTGGTTCTTGCTGATTTCAGGTACTATTGGAGTTGCAATCCAGACTTGTGAAACTCTCCCAACTGCTGCTTTCAAGATAATAGATCCTAAAATCACGTGAATAGCGTATGATCAATCATATCTTCTGGAAATCGTTAAAACTGTAATTAGAGGCAACAATTTCAATGATCTTGCTCGGCGAGATCCTGGCAAATTGCTTCATGCACGCTGTTTGACAAAGGCGAACGTAATAATTCATTTGTATATTCAGTGCCGGCCTTAGACATTTTTGTGATATAGGCAAGGACAAAAATGCCGCCCTTTTTATTTTAATTTTTCTAAGAAAACTCTATAAATGCTTTTTATTTTAATACATTTTTATAATTTGGCAACTTTATAAAAGTTAAAGAGTTTTAAGTGTACGTCGTGTATTTTAGGAATTTTATTTTTTTGGCTAAGTTAAAAAAAAGTAATGAAAATATAAAAAAATTAAATGTCATGTTTATTAAGCGTTAAAAAGATTGAAGAGAATTCAAGAAAAATACGCTTTTCTAGCTTTTGCAGAAGCAAACTCTTCAATTACTTCGGTCAGATCCAAATCTTCTGCAATAGTTTTCTCTATATATATTGTAGCTAAACCAACAAAACGACCCTGAGACATGGTAGAACGAAGATATATTTTAATGAGTTTGAATTTGAAAAGCTTCTCTCTGAACTCGCCACTGTTTCGGGAGTGTAAGCGAAATTCGCAATGCCACGTATACTTTCGGAAAAAGAGCAACCAAGCCAATTCCACATTGATAGTCTAATATAACTCTAGGCAATCACGCCCATTCCACATAGATAGTTTAATATAACTCTAAGGCTTGATTTTTCTGTAATTCTCCTTGATAAATCAAATAATTCATCGCACAGTTATGTTGCATTAATGTCTGCTGAATCTTTGTTTTCAGATGTTAAAGCTAATTGAAGGTCCATGCAATCTTTGAAAACCTCTCTTCTATCACATTTCTCCAGTTTTTTAAATGTCATACAAACATCCAAATAAATCGCTATGAGATGTTAACTGCATAAATCGATCATTACCTGATTGAATTGCGGTATCCAATATCTGGTTGAAAAAATTACTCTGAAATTCATTTCTGGCTTGAGAATTAGATTGTCTGAAACTTCATAGTCAAATTGTCTCTTTCTTAGTCGAGATCTTATTTGTATTTCCGTAAGTAAATTGCACTCAATACCAAATTCCTCAGCCAATGATTTAGCTGTTGTAATTGCTTTGGTAAAACCTTCATCTGTTCTATAATTCTGGAGCATTGTTTTAGTTGTGTTCAATTGTTGAGTAATTTTTTTTTAAATGAAATGTTTTGCTAGATATATTGATCTCAAATAAAACATCATACCATATCACTAATGAACAAATAAACTTAAAATCGAGCATTTTTTGTGCTATTCCCTTAGCTTCTACACGGGACTGGGTTCCACGTAGTCCATAAAGTGACATGTATCCAGCAATTGAAACGAGTGCATCGTAGATTTCAACTGTTTGGTATCGAATTACCTTCACGGCATTAACTCGACTTTCCCAACGTGTTGCGTTTAACTTGTTAACAGCTAAACCTGCTGCCTCTTTGTTTTTGGACATATTCTAGCAATACATTCCAGCAGTACCGTACCCAGGATTTTTTATTTTTTTTTGGGTGGGGGGCTGTTCCAAGTTTTTAAATGCAAATATTTGTCAATTTATTTTTTATGAGTTACTATCAGCATATTTTTTTATTTTGGGAGGGGGTGCAGCCCCGGGTACGGCCTTACATTCCAGCGATGTGTTGATGCAGAAAAAAAGGTGTATATATTTTGAATTACCTCAAAAAACCTTACTGCTTCCAAACAACAGTTTACGGCATCATTCACCACCAAATTCAAGGAATGCGCATTGCATGGGACATAAAAGGCTCTTCAATTTAGCTCTTTAACTAACTATTGTTTGGACACCATTGTGTATCCCCCGCATGTTTGCTCCGTTATCGTAGCTTTGTCCCCTCTTATCATTTAGAAAAATGCCTGAATCTGACAGCTCTTTAAGTAAAATTTCCTACATACTTGCACCTGTAGATTTTTCAAGTTATACGAATGCAATGAAGTGTTCATTGATAGAAACTTCTGAAGGTTTGTCATTTGCCGATTCATTTGCTGTAACAAATCTAACAATCATTGCCATCTGTTCTTTGTGACTGGCGTCTGGTGTGCAATCGAGAACTATAGCGTAATATTTTGCATTTTTAGATCATTTATCACTTTCTGTTTTACCTTCTTGCTCAACAGTTGAATGATCTCATTCTGAATATTTTTTCCCAAATAATGGTCATGAATTTCATCTGATTTTATACGTCTTGTATGTTCTTTCATTACCGGATCAAAGTCAGCAATAACTTCAACAAATTTCAAAAGTTTCCTGAATGAGATGTATATAACCGTCAGACTGCCCTCTCAGGGGTAAGTTTTGAACTCCATGTACTCTGACCAAAGATATTATTCTTTCTAATACATCTTTCCAGTGTTTTGCTTCACGATTTATAAGGCGCTGATTCACGTCATCAATAGTTTTATTATTTGTTATCCTCATTTTTAGTTCTTTCCACTCATGATAAATGGTTAAATGATCTGGAGATTTTTCATGATGCTGCAATATACTTGACAAATTTTTCCAGTCACAACTGTCATGTGTAGCTCTTGGAGTTTAACTCCTGTTATATATTCTGCAGCAAAAACAATATACCTTTTCTACTGACGTAGAATAAATCAACCATTTCCTTTTTAAAGTTTCTCCGTTAGCCAGTTTGCGCGTATAGTGGTAATTAGAAAAATGTCTCCCACATTAATCTTTAGGAATCAAGACTCAAATTTGATCTGCTTTGGATCCTGATGAATAAGAAAACAACGTTCTGGTCATTTAGCAGGATCCTCCATTATATCTGGTCATTTAGAAGTATCCTCCATTATATCTGGCCATTTAGAAGGATCGTCCATTATATCTCGTCATTTAGCAGGATCCTCCATTATATCTGAATCAAATTCATTTATTTTTTTTTTAATTTTTATATTTTTGATTTTGTTTTTTATTTTGCTGGAATTTGCCGCTCCTTGAAATAATGCCGCTCTAGGCGGCTGCCTATATCGCCTACACCTAAAGCCGGCACTGTGTATATTGCAACGATGTTCAGTCATTTGAGCTACACAAACATCCAATTCATATTGTGTGTGAGGAAGACCATCTTCATGTCACGTTATTTGTTTTGTTTAAAAAAAAAATCGACGATCCTGACTTATTGTAAATTGTTAAATTGTTAACTCATAAGCAAAATTTAGTTCAGCTGTTAATATTTGCACATTAACAATACGAATATCACTATTGTTGTTTTTATTGAAAATTGTTATAATGTTTTCAAGTTTGCATCCATTAAAATTTAAAGGACTTTGGGCCAACGGTCAACGCTACACTACATAAAATATATATTTAGCCCATAATTATTTACACCATTTGGAAACCGTTTTAAATATTACAATTTAAAAAAATCCACTTAACCCCAATGTATATATATATATATACACACATAATTGTATGACATAGTCGACAGTACAGACGAGAGAGGGAGGGAAGGATGGGTGTGGAGCTAAATGAAAGAGAATTTATAAATTATAGCATACTGCTTAAACACGTTGCTACTATTAAGTCATAGTATTAAAAATTTTACAATAAATATTTTCGACATACAAGTTTATGTTATTTTCAGATCATTGTTTAAGAAATACATTTCATTGTAAAAATAAAAATTGTATTGAATTGATGTCCAGATGCAACGGATGGGATGATTGTGGTGATAACAGTGATGAAAAAAACTGTGGTAAGTTGTCATTTTTATGTATTAAAATGTTAAAATGGAGGTAATTTAACAGAATATTTAAAATTAAGAGTGTTAGACTTGTAGGCCTCAAATTAAAAAAAAAACAAAAAAAAAAACAACAACAACCAAAAACGAATCAATATGTTTACCATCGTACTTATAATTCCGTATTTTCTTAAAACAAGTATGTGTGGCTTCGTAACAGAATATATTTTTCATGATATTATTTACAACACGCGTGTCATTACAGTATAATTACTTATATGATTCCATGACTTTTTATGTACGAAATATTTCTATTATATTTACTACTTTAAATGAACTCCTCTCTCTGCAAAAAATACTAAACTCTCCAATAAACTGTACTAACTCTCTCTTCAATGAATACTCGAAATCTCCAATGAACTGTAGAGTTTAACTCTGACCTCAACTGATTTTCACTGACGTCAACTCACTTATATAATTCGCACACAACCTAACTTGAACTTTCTACCTAAATTTACAATCGAACGAGCTAGACAATCATAATGTGATATACATAGATTAGAAACATCCAGACTCTAACCTCTCTCTGACCTCTTGCTGATCTCGCTTGTCTCGCTCCGAAAACACACACACCTGTGCCCGTAGCACACACACAAACTACACTATGACACGCGGAACGTTTTACACAGAAATATAAATTGTGAGGCTAAAAAACAAAAATTCAACACATGACCACATCAATTATATATATATATATATATATATATATATATATATATATATATATATATAAGTTTTAAACTCTCTTTTACAAAGTCATAAAATATATTGTTATAACTCTGCTTCACACCCCTGCCCGAGGTGAATGATTCAATCACTTTTGTACGCCTACACATTGTAAATTCGGTCGTTCACCCCCCCCTCCCCTATTCGCCTTAGTACAAGTGATGCAATAGTGTTATTTGCCACCTGCACGCCCACGCAATGACCTTCACCCTCCATTTTGGCGGGAAAACGATGGATTTAGCGTGGGTGAGACTGCCTATAAAAGGAACGGTGATGTGAGAAGAAGGACGGAAATGTAAAGTGGTAAGGTGCATTTAACACATTGAAACGTTTTAATGCTTATTGCTCTATATATCTGCTATCATGTATTGTGCAGATGTGAACTATCCGGTGTGTTGCTAGCACGTAACGAATACGCTATGACAAAAGAAACTGAATTCGTGCCTCATGGTTCAAATTAGTTTATTCACACGACAATAAAACGAAAAATCCAAAACGTAAAAATTAATTATCACAAAATGCGATATCACTGAAATAGATTATTCAATACTCGTTATAATAACTCCTCATGTGAACAATACATACACAAAATCAACTACCTAACAAGAATACTCAACTCTCCAATGAACTGTACTGACTCTCTCTCTCAAATGAATTCTAAATCTCCAATGAACTGTACTGACTGATTACGATTGACTATCTTGTATCTCACAAACGTCCTCATAAATATCTTTTACATGTCATTAAGCTACAATCGAAATAACTAGACGATCATAATTTCTAATAATGTTATAAACAGAGACGAGAAACATCCAGACTCTGACCTCTCGCTGACCTCGCTGGTTTCGCTCCAAACACATACATACGCCTGTGCGCGTAGCACACACACAAGTGACAAAACAAAACTATGACAGGAAAATCATTCCACTTTGGGCTGGAGGAGTTTCTCATTTAAAATTATCAACAGTAGCCGCAATTCTTTATAATCGTCGCGAAATTGTTTGTTCCTTGCAGCATATTTACAGCAAATTCTACTGCTGGCGGTAAAGGCAAACATAAACTTTGAGACCTGCATCAGTTAAATAATACGATTAAGAATAAAGTTTACTCCAGTGATCACGGAATATTTTAACATATTAATCTCTGGACAAGTCGATGCTTTAAAAAATGTTTTGTAAGCATGGGATACAATCTCTTATTTAGCATGGTGTTAACAGGCTGTGTAATTTTGCAATTAATTTCTCCATCAGGGTAAAATAACCTGAATGTATACATGTGTTGCGTGAAGTAATATTAATACAGAGGATAAAAATTGTGTCCTATGATTAATTTCAATGTTTAATGTGTGTCCAATAGCGTAACATATTTGTTAGAAACTGTCTCGCTGCAGTTTTGGGTTTGACAGCAGTTTTACTACACCATATTATGTCACTAATAAGGCCACTTTATTCTCTTCATATCTACTGTTTAAGTCGGGTAACAAATTTTTGTCCCAATTTACAAATATTGACAATCTGTTTATTGAAATCTGGAGTAATTATTTTTGTGACTTTAGTACGTTTTTCAATGCGTGCAATTCGAATAGTTTCATTTAATGTGGAAAAAAAATTGTTTATGTATGATAACTCATAAATTTAACAAATAATAGAATATTAAAAACATTCTGAATTTAATTATTTATTTAGAAGAGACAAATATAAAAAAAAATGAAATAAATGAAAAATGCGGATTGAAGTTACCTTGCAAACTTCAACTGCGTTGATCATTCCCTAAACACCAAAATATTGTCTCGAAAATTTACCAATATAATATTTTCATTAAATGGAAACATATAAAATGTGCAAGCGTTACAAAACATATATATATATATATATATATATATATATATATATATATAAATATATATACAGAGAGAGAGAGAGAGAGAGCTGCTGTTCGATTAAATAAATTGATCGAAATTAACGCAGGATTAAAAATTTTAATCGCAAATTAACGCACATTTTAATCGACACAATATAATACATTTGTTTGTATTCAAACTAGTATTTAGTAATCTCGTTGCACAATATTGGCATAACAAACAATTCAGTTTAATTTACGAAAGAGGTATAATTCATTTAGAAAGATATATTAAACATTTGCACATATGTCTATTGATATGGTTATTGAGACCAGTTTATTGACATGTAATAATCACGTCCAGGCACGCCGAGAGGGGGGCAGGGGGGTCATTGCCAGGGGGCCCGCATCTGTAAGGGGACCAGCCGCCCCTACCATGTCTTGGGCTCCCCATAAGGTCTGCAAAAACTGTGTGGAGATTTTACGGCAGTGGACAAATGGTGAGAAGAAAAGTCTAAGTTTCGGTGTACCAATGGTATGGCGAGAGCCGAAAGACCATTTTGGAGATTGTTATTTTTGTATTGTGAATGTTAAAGGCTTCAATCTCCACAAAAAATCTAAGTGGTATTATCCTGATATTGAATCTGCAATGAGACCAATTCCACATAGCAGTGAAGTTCCTATACCAGTGTTTACTGGATTATTAGAGATTTCATCATCAGACTCCGACGGGGGGCAAGATCTGGAGTTTTTGGTAGATGAAAACAGTGGAAGCGATTATGAAGGAAGTTTTTCAACACCTCAACCATTCAGCCAAAAATAACTCAATGACCTAAAACGAGACCGAAATATGTCCAAGCAAGCTTTAAAGCGTCCAGGCTCAATGAAAGAAATTTTCTCAAACCAGAAATTAAAATAACATTTTATCGAAAAAGAGAAGAGTTTCTTCTTCCATATTTCATCCAAGAGGAAGATCTTGTTTACTGTAATGACATCCCTGGACTTCTGCTCCAAACGGACTACAAGCTTGAAATACGTTCTGTTACACAATGGTAACCGTTATGCATCTCTTCCCATTGCCCACTCACCAAAACTTAAAGAAGAGAATGAGAATATCAAAATACTATAGCAGAAAGTCCGTTATTATTAGCATCAGTGGTCAATTTGTGTTGATCTAAAAATGGTAAACTTCTTGCTTGGGCAGCAGTCAGGATACACTAAATACCCATGCTGCATCTGCCTTTGGAATAGCAGGGCAAGGCAAGATCATTGGACAAGAGTGACATGGCCTGCAAGGGAAACCATGACTGTAGGTAAAGAAAATATCATCAACAATGCACTGGTTGACAAAAATAAGATAATTCTCGGACCGCTTCATATTAAATTATGTTTAATGAAACAATTTGTTAAGGCTTTGGACAAATATGGCAATAGGTTCAAGTATATTTGCAGATCATTTCCCGGATTGAGCCTGGAGATGCCGAAAGCTGGGATTTTTTACGGTCCTCAGATTAGGAAACTCATCAACGATCGAAATTTTACTAATTTCATGGATCACCTTGAAGCTTCTTCGTGGAACAGTTTTGTTTCAGTTGTCAGGTACTTTTTAGGTAATAACAGATCAGAGAATTACGAAGAACTGGTGCAAGATATGCTCGCTAACTTCAGAAACATTGGAACAAAAATGAACATCAGGGTACATTACCTGCACTGTCATTTAGACAAAGTTCCAGGTAACCTTGGGGACTTCAGTGAGGAACAATGTGAGAAGTTTCATCAGGATATGAGGGTGATGGAGGTGAGATATAAAAGAAAGATGGGACATACATATGATGGCTGACAACTGTTGGAGCGCAATTGACCCAACAACACACACAAAAGGAAGTCGAGCAAACAGCGATTTGCTAATGCATTACCATGGACAATAAACATATTAATTAATTAATTAATTAGACATAATTAGTTTTCAAATGAAAATGTTTTCCCCTATTACACATATTGTTGAACAAATTTCTGCATGACCATTAACAGTTTCACTACTATTTGTTAGTATACTATTTTACTTCATGCAATTCTTGACAATTTTCAAACACGGTGCATACATTATTTCATTAATTTTAATTATCTCGAAAAATAGAGCCAATCTAGCAAAAGCACTTACATATTCTAAATCAGCATAGTTGACTTTGTATAAAATGATTCAAATATCCCTGGCAATGAATTCACTGTTTACCAGTGTAATAGTATAGCCATTCTGTACTTGCTCCCTTATTATTAACGCGGTTTTTTTATTTTCCCTCCTCGGCTATCCCAATTTCATTTTTGACACTTAGCAGCCTGATTCCCCCCCCCCCAAAGATGACGTTACTTTATTGCTTCCCAACCACCTTACCCCCTCTGTCCCAAACGATGGCACGTGCCGAACTATATTGTACGCGTCTACAGAATGATGTTCACTAATGGTATTCAAGGTCATAAATTAGAAACAAGAAATGACAATCCTATTGTTTCAAGGTCATATTGCTGTGATTTATGTAAACATGACAGTTTATGTGTTCGGGTGTTTTTTCTTTCTTTTTTAAAAAATGTAGTCTGATATGGTTATAGAATTGGGTTATTTACTGATTTTTTCTGCAACTCTGAAATGCTAACATTTGGATAAAATGCAACGCATTTAGGTGTTTGTGTTAAAAATGTAATCGCATATTTTTAACGCATTAATTACGTTTTAATTGCAGCAATTCAACAGCCCTATATAAAATTTAACTCAGTGCTACAATTATTCTGAAATATACAACCACTGTCTACTGTACAGATGTGTGCATAGCCTAGTTTAGACCATGTCTAGGCACTGTCTAGACACTAATTATAGGTGTTATGTATATGGAAATTTTAATGCAGTTGCTGCAGACGTGACAAGCAAGATGCTGTATTGTCCAAATGCGATACAAAATTAATAAATTATGTGCAAAAAAAGGATGATACAAAATTTATAGCATCTCATTTTTATTTATCTAATTATAATCACGTTAATTGTACACTTGTTTTTTTTTTTTACCTTCAACAATACACTATAGTATGTAATGTAAACTAGTAAATGAAACTTTTCTGTTTTTACATCGACCGGGTAGGGAGCATTTCATATTACATATCTTCATTTCATATTACAAGTGGGGCTTTTGTCGACATACCTCGGACTTAGGGTGTGAGCGAATTGCGACATGGTGGGGTGGTAGATCTACTTAATAACTCAATGGACCATACCTTTAAATTGTTGAGAGAAATTCTGTTATTTTTCGTTTTTGGTGAACTTTAATCATTTTGGTAAAATTAACGCATTTAGGTGTTGCGTTAAAAATTTTAATCGCAAAATTATTT
Organism: Bulinus truncatus; assembly: GCA_021962125.1. Lineage (NCBI taxonomy): Eukaryota > Metazoa > Mollusca > Gastropoda > Planorbidae > Bulinus > Bulinus truncatus. Next base: position 941,294 of record JAGDYQ010000126.1, on the reverse strand, counting down.
TGACGCGTTAATCGCAAATTAACGCAGTTTAATCAACAGCACTTATATATATATATATATATATATATATATATATATATATATATATAACTATATATATACATAATCGTCTGACATAGTCGACCGTTCGTTTGACTGATCCTCACATTGTGCGGTGTATTTTGTGTTCATAGCAATAAAAGCCACATGTCTGCACGTTACAAATACACGGCACCGCACCTGATGAAATTGCTAAAAACGAAGAGAGGTTCTATGTCACACTTTCGCGGAGTAAAAAAAAAAACAGAGCGCGTTGACCGTCTGTATAAAAATAGTCTGGGGAATTCCAAAATAATAGATATTGAAAAGAGACGACCTCAAACAGTGCAGTCGAGAGTTATAATAGTTATAGATTCGTGTACTGGTTTATAAGTTATATCAGCTACTTGTGATTTATTGCCACATCTCTCATAGAATACTGATCTTAGTATTTATCGTGTGTGATAAAGTATAGAATTATACAACGATGGAACAGTTGTGATTGATATTGCCACATGGTCTCATGGAAAGTATAATATATGGTATTATTTAGTGGCAGCTAAAAGCGAAAGTAAATTCAGTTGTACGTCTCTGTAGTGTTAAAGGACTTCGTTATTTGTGCATTCCTCCATTGGACATACGCTACAAAGGATACATTTTTTTAAAAACCTAACGGTAAGAATAACATTTTATTCTTGATTTATTTCTCGTCATATTTTGGATTCGTTATATTACCACGTGACATTCCAAAGTTTTCATTTGTGACCATGAGCTATAAGCACAAGTAAGCCCACAATTTGTTGTATCACATTACAACTGTATTTAAGTCCACAATTTGCTGTATTACACTGCAACGGTATTCAAGTCCATCATTCTGAAGAAACTTTGTTTCATTTTTGTTTATACTTCTGAACATAACAATGACGACTAGTACCCCTGAAGAAGAAAAATGGAGACAATACTAAATTAGAGGAGAAGAATTAGGTCTCAAAAGTAAAGAATTGTTGGAATATATAGACCAAAAAGAAAATGAGGATAGAGAAAGAGATGAGAGAATAAAAGAAATAGAATTAAAAAGAAACTATGAAGAATTAGAAAGAAAAAGAAATCATGAATTAGAACTAGCAAGAATAGCTGCAACTAAAGATAATAAAACAACTGTATCAGAAGAATCAAAAGGAAATTACTCGACTCAATTAAAAATGCAACCTTTCAATGGTAAAACTGAAGATATTGACACATGTTTACAATTCTTTGAACAACAATGTCAACTACAAAAAATTCCAATCAGTGACTGGAAGTCAGAACTTTTCAAGCTTGTAAAAGATGATGCAAGAAAAGCAATCATGACAATACATAACTATGCTGAGTTTAGTTATGAAGATATAAAGATGAAACTTCTGAAATATTTTAATAAAACAGAAGAACATTATCGTCATCGATTTCATGAACTAAAAATGTCAAATAAAGAACAACCTGAACAGTTCATTGATTTATTTATGAGTGATTTAAAATCATGGCTTACTATGGCAGAAGTTGACATAAGTAAACCAACTGAGATTTTAGAAATGAAAGTAGTCGACAAAGCTCTTAACATGTGCACTAGAGAAGTGTTTTCCTTCATTAAACAAAGGAATGTAAAAACTGTCAAAGACTATAAAGATTGCTATCCCAATGATGAAATAAGTATATCAGACATTTGTGCATCTATCGATAAATTCAAACCACGGAATGAAACATACAAATTAAAGAATGATAGATACAAACCAAGATACATGAGTCAATCTAAATATAATACTGTTTATTTTGAAAGAAGATTTTGTCATTATTGTAAGAGAAAAGATCACATTTTGAAGTACTGATATTTGAGAAAGAAAGAACTAGAACAACATAGACCAGAAAAACTTTACTTACGTCAAAATAGAAACAGATCAGAACATTATTCTATTGAAAAGTATGCTAATAGAAGGTATCAAAACCAGAAAGTTCAAGATGACGATGAAAAACTTTACTTACGTCAAAACAGAAACAGAGTAGAACATAATTCTACGCAAAAGTATGCTGATAGAGAGTATCAAAAACAGAAAGTTCAAGATAATGGTGAAACAGAACAATGCTGTGCAAATATTATAAATACAAAATGTCAAATAATATTTCATCCTGCTATCGTTAATGGTCATTAAATAAAATGTCTTAGAGACTCAGGTTGTACTACTGTAGTTGTTAAAAGAAGTCTGGTTAACAAAGATCAGTGCATGTCAAAGAAAACACACATCAAGCTTGGAGATGGTATTATAAAGTCGTGTGACGTAGCAACCATTAAAATAGACTCACCATGGTTAGCTGGTATATGTGAAGCTATTATACTAGATAATCCTGTATGTGATTTGATTATTGGTAATGTGCCAAGAGTATCCAAAGATAACACAGAAACAATTGTAAAGAACTGGATACAAAGAAAAAGAAATGAAGCTAGGCAACAAATAAGACATAAAATACGATTCAAAAATATAGGGTACAAACAATCATATACCAGATCTGTTATCTAGAATGATAATTGGGACATCCACAGACAATTAATGACTGTGGATTACTACTTAAATGAAGATATTTTATACTGTCGTCATCGACATTGAGATGTCAACGATTTTGTTACACACAAATGTACGTTGATTAAGTTATTGTTGTTTGAGCTGATGTCACAAGACTGTTTTTATCAAGGCAAGTTATCGTTGAGCACACTTTGCTCAATTTTTCGTCGCAGTTAATGGAGCAATTCATGGTTATTGTGAGCAGTCTTTGCTCAACTTTTCCTCGCAGTTAATGAAACAATTCATCGTTACTGTGAGCAGTCGTTGCTCATATTGTCACCCTGACAATTTTAAACGTGAACACTCTGAAAACAATTTAGCCATGGACATTTATTTTGTGTAGAGACTATTTTGTGTAGAGACTATTTTGTGTAGAGACTATTTTGTGAAGAGACAATTATTGATTTTTTTGTGTGCTTAACTTTGACCTGACGTCATTGAAACAAGACAGAGTGTAGTAAGAAACATGTTACACATATCCGTCGTCGTCCTGATGTTGATGAGATGATGGACTACACATCTACTCAAGGAGAAACATATATTTTTTTTTCTTTTCAAAGTTTGTTACTCATTCGTTTATTATTGATATATGTATAGAGATGTAATTGTATTTATATATTTTGAAGATTGACATGTATTATATTTTGTTTTATTGAAAAGATTGAGAAATAATAGAATAATTAATAATGATATATCATAAACATGTAATGCTATAAACAATGGCAAGAAAATAATGTTAGATGATTTTATTTAAAATTGTTGATATTGCCAAAATTTCATTAGGTAATGTTTTTTTGGGGATAATGGGGGTATCCTATCCTTTGTGATTAAGCTTTAATTACGTTTCATGTTATTGCCTTATTTGGTATTGTTCCACCTCATTGATGCAATCACCTCAATGATGCAATCAGTTATGCAATCACCCCAATGATGCAATCAGTGATGCAATCACCCCAGTGATGCAATCACCCCAATGATGCAATCAATGATGCAATCACCCCAGTGAGGCAATCACACCAATGAAGCAATATGAGGGGGTGATATATCCTATAAATAGGGAAGTTACCACGGTTGTTGAAGGGACAGAGACACACACACAAGAGAGAGACTAGAGATCCAGGAAAGGGATACTAGGACTAAGTGGACAGTGCAGTCGAGAGTTATAATAGTTATAGATTCGTGTACTGGTTTATAAGTTATAGCAGCTACTTGTGATTTATTGCCACATCTCTCATAGAATATTGATCTTAGTATTTATCGTGTGTGATAAAGTATAGTATTATACATGTGTTTTATTGATTCATCTTCTCAAGTGTTTATATTGGATTATCATATTCTCATCTGTATATATCATGCATTAAAAAGTTCAGTTAATTCTTTTACAATACAAGGAGTTGTGTCGTCTTATTTAATTAGAGCACAAGTGGGATACGACAAGTATGTTTAGTGCGCATTTTGTTCATCAAATGACTCTTTCTTGAATAAAAATGAAATGCTGGGGAATTCTTTTTATTAATGAATTAAGATTTTTAAATGATATGGAGTAGTGTGCTAAAATTATGTGAAGTTGTAAAAAAGATGAAATAGAAGAAAATTAAAATAAGACATGTTTTAAGAACATGCAGTTATACTGAATGTCCCTTTTTGTAATATTGTACCTTGAGACCCCATGCGATTCGAGCATGTATTTAGTGTAAGGGGATTAGGGGGGGCGAGAGAGGGAGGGACGGATGGGTGTGGAGCTAAGTGAAAGAGAATTTATAAATTATAAAAAAAAAGAATTGTTGAGAAAGTGTCCTTTAAAATATTATGAATGAAAAAAGATATGGTGTTATGAGCGCATCTCCATTTTCAACTACAAATGCGTGCCTAATAGCCGGTCCGGGTACCGGCCCTGTTTACTAGTATATATATATATATATATATATATATATATATATATATATATATATATTAGGGTGGGTCAAAAAATTTTTTTTATTATTGAAACATTATTAAAAAGTTGTTACATCATGGTAGTACATGGAATATGTACAAATATTTGAAAACTACATAGTTTTACTACTCCCAACTTTTGTTCGCAATTTTAACTATATTTACTGTGAGTTTTTTGTGACTGAACATGTTAAATTTGTGACCTAGGTTATTCAAAAAAGAAATGATATGCATATAAAATTTGTGTTTTATCTTTATAACCTTTTTTATGAATAATTAATTAGTTCAGACAACTGGGATAAGCATTGCATCCATTTTTTCTCAATATAACTGGTGTACCGTGTTTTCATTATCGGATCACGCATTGTTGTTTTATTTCATTTTTGATTAATTTTTCAATTATTTTATTAAGTTCTTCCATGAATATGAGTTCTTCTACAAGAAGTGCAACTGTGCATTCTGTGTTTGGGTCAGCAGCAGAATTGCCTAAAAGACAACTTCCAACCAGTAAAGATGTTTTCAAGGCTATATGTGGATGCTTAAAATGGAACAATACAATCATAGCCTTCATTCGCGAGCGCACGCATTAGCGCATGAAGTTAAACAATTATATGACCAGGCTAGTATCCCAACAAATGACATTACCAGTATAATTGTTCGAGTAGAAAGACTTATAGCCAAAGGTCATGAACTTGAGAAAGATTCCTATATAAAGCGATCATCGGTTACTTTTCAAGAGGGGTACAATTCTCTCAAAAAGTTATTTGACATTTGTCCATGTAAATGTTTTGATGCAGGTGTTAAGGATAGTGGAGACTGTAAATGACCACAATCAGTAATAATTTATGTGCTTGAGTGGGCATTTTGGGTGGATCAAAAGATGGCAAGAAATATGTTCATAGACAATGTTGACAAGCAAACAACAAAAATATTACAAAATCGAGAGAAAAGAAAACATTCATTGATGCAGGGTGGCGATCAGATAGGAACCACAAATGATAACGTCAATGATGAGAAGGATAATGCTATTCCAGATCAGGATGCTGAAGATGATGAACTACTTGATGCAGACTTCTCCAGCGATGAGGAATGTTCCAAAATAACGAAACAGATATCAATATGAAGCAGTGGATCGATGTAAACTAAGCAATAGGGATACATGTCTTATCGTTAAAGCTGTGTTGAAGGACTTAAACATGTTAACACCATCTACAGCTCTGGATCCAGCAAAGATGCGTCGACATAGATAGGGCAGCCAAGGAACATACTGATAAGAGAAAAGATGGTTAACAAATGCGAATAGGATTGTTGCGATCCATCTTGTCAAAGTGGGGCTAGAAACTTTTTCTATATGATACAACTGCTTCAGAACCTTGATACTGCTGATCAATCTATTATATTGCCTGTATTGGAAAATAACTGCTGCTTTGCACATCCAGAAAACTTTCTATTGGCTGCAGTTAGGACAATGATGAAGAAATTGGAAGGTATGCAATAAATAAAATCATAACAGCACGACTTAACCAGCTCAATGCAGAGTTAGAATTTTTCAACAAAAATGACATAATCCTGAATATTGCAGTTAAATCATATGATCATATTATTAACTGGGATCTTAGTGTAGTGATATCCCCTCCTCTGCTGGAACATATTTGTAATGATGAACTTAAACGCAACAACCCAATCATACTAGATCAAATTCCCTGTCACTCTCAAGCTGTTGAAAGAGCAATAAAAGAAGTTACTGCTTTTAGTTTGAAAATGTACGGACATTTCAAACTGTACGGACATGCTCTCGACATGGGATGGTTTTGCATACAAAGAAATCAAGGGATGTTCTTCCGAAAGTTGAAAGCAAAGGAAGTTTCCTGTGACAATCCATAAACAGTATTTTTCATATGTACATTGTATATTTTGCATGAACGATTTATAGATTTGTACAATTTATTATTACTTATACCCAGCATTCTAAATGTTGTAAAATGTCATACATTGGGGGGGGGGGGTACCCGGGTCAAAGCAATACCTTTTTTGTTATTAAAGTTTAAGACATTTTAATATCTTAGTAGATTTAAAAATAATTTTGTTGAAAAAAAAATATTAACATATTGATATTTGTTGGTGCGGCATGCCGCCATCTTGAAATTTATGACCATTTTTTTGCAAATATTTTTGAGATATTTATAGACTGGTTCATATACAAAGTACATTTTTATAATCAGAAAAGCTTACTTTAGGGAATGTCAAAGTACTTTTTTGATAATGTGATAAATAATTTTTTTATGAATTTTAAAAATTTTGTATGGTGAAAATAAGCAAAAAATGCTAATTTTGAAAATTTAAAAAAAAAAAAAAGGACTTAAAATTTCTTGAAAAGCCTCCGACTTTCTATAAATGCACTTCTTCTACATAAAAATTAGAAGTTTTTTCAAAATCTGACAGGTGGTTTTTGAGATTTTCTTGCCATAGTGAAGCAAAATGTCAAAAATATTTTTTCAGAGAAAAATGACTTTTAAGTTTTTAAATTATTGAAGTTTCTAAATGAGTAACATTCTGAAAGTACATTTTAATTGATCTGAAAAAAAATTTTCTGCAATATATTTAATTCGTAGTTATTATTGACAAGTTTTATTATCTAAAAATGTAAAAAAAAAAAAAAATGTTTTTTTAGATATAGTGCATTTTTTTCGCCCCGTACCCCCTTGAACTAAAAGTTGGGAGTGGAAGACATTATCTGATTTTTACAAATTTTACATTTTTACAATCAGTAGGACCATAGGCAACTTTTTGAATATGTTTCAAATTCCCAACTCCCTAATCCTATATATATATATAAGTATATACATATAAAGTATATATATATACATTGTAACAAGAGCTTTAGATAGATCCATTTTTAGAACCACTGTTCACACTCATGGGTCCAGGATACAGTAATATGTTTTGATAACTAGAATTCCATTGGTTGTTCTTTGTTTAGGGTAAAATTGGTTGTCAACACAAGTTATGACCCCCAGAGGTAGATGACGAAAGATGTAATTAGACAAAGGAATACTAGCCCATAGAGAGTTTTTAGCCGCACCAATCCCTAGGCTGGAATAAGAGTCATTAATATGTAGATGAGTTAGAAAGGATGTTGGGAGGCCAATCAAAAGTTCTGGGGCTTTGGGGAATATAATAATTCATAATCACATAAATATGAGAGGTAAATGAGATTTGGGGAGACAGACAAGAGACATCGAGACCGACAGATCGACAGACCGACGATAGAGACATCAGGACACCAGTTGTAGTGATAGTTAGAGGAAAAATTAGTGGAGAAATAATAGAGGCACGAGCTATCAAGGTATTGAGTTTGCAGTACACAGTCAAAGTCTATTTTATTGAAATATATCTGAATAATCCTTTCGGGGACCCAGAATACTAAGTGTCAAAGTATCTCTGGATATTCCGTTCGGGGACCCAGAATACTAAGTGTCAAAGTATGTCTGTATAATCCTTTCGGGGACACATACCAATACGTGTTATATTGTGTACGATGCATTTGTGAATACTGCTGCACATAAGTTCATACTTCATATGTATCTTATTGTTGAATAAATATAATTGAATCGTGGAACGTTGCCTAATTGATTGGTGTGTTGTATGAGAGTGCAACGAGACTGAACGCTACTTAAGGTTATAAACCAGTTATGATATCGGCAGCTACATAAAAACAGTATAGTTATCTGAAACAGCAGTGAGGAACACACAGTGTTATATTGGAGAATCATTGCATCAACAAGTACATAACGTTCAAATATATATAACGTTATATATATATATATATATAATACAGCTTAAACACGTTGCTACTATTAAGTCATATTATTAAAAAAGTTTACAATAAATATTTTCGACATACTGGTTTATGTTATTTTCAGATCATTGTTCAGGAAATACATTTCATTGTAAAAATAAAAAATGTATTAAACTGATGTCCAGATGCAACGGATGGGATGATTGTCGTGATAACAGTGATGAAGAAAACTGTGGTAAGTTGTTATTTTTATGTATTAAAATGTTAAAATGGAGGTAATTTAACAGAATATTTAAAATTAAGAGTGTTAGACTTGTAGGCCGCAAATTAAAAAAAAAAACCGCATCAATATGTTTACCATAGTACTTATATTTCCGTATTTTCTTAAAACAAGTATGTGTGGCTTCGTAACAGAATATATTTTTCCTGATATTATTTACAACACACGTGTCATAACAGTATAATTACTTATATGATTCCAAAACTTTTTATGTACGAAATATTTCTATTATATTTACTACTTTAAATGAACTCCTCTCTCTGCAAATAATACTAAACTCTCCAATAAACTGTACTAACTCTCTCTTCAATGAATACTCAAAATCTCCAATGAAATGTAGAGACTAACTCTGACCTCAACTGATTTACACTGACGTCAACTCACTTATATAACTCGCACACAACCTAACTTGAACTTTCTACCTAAATCTACAATCGAACTAGCTAGACAATCATAATGTGATATACATAGATTAGAAACATTTAGACTCTGACCTCTCTCTGACCTCTTGCTGATCTCGCTGGTCTCGCTACGTAGCACACACACAAACTACACTATGACACGTGGAAATTTTTACACAAAAATATAAATTGTGAGGCTAGAAATCAAGAATTCAACACATGACCACATCAATTATATATACACACACACATATATATATATATATATATATATATATATATATATATATATATGTATATATGTATAAAAGTTTTAAACACTCTTTTACAAAGTCATATAATATATCTTTAAAATTGAATCTATTAATCATTTGCCTCCAAGCCTTGTTACATTTATTTTATTTTGACTGGCTTTTCACATTCAATCAACATCTTTTCTTTAATTTGGTTATCAACGTCGTTGCTGAAAAAAGACACTCACCAGGTACCCAGTTAAATATCGTAAATGTCCTGCAAAGGATTAAAAGTCAAATTCTTCGACATCTTTGAGAACTATTCTGATGTAATTATATATCTTAATCAAAGTCAGGTCATTTTGATGAGCAGGAGAAGAGATGTGAGCCCAAAACCAAACTTTCATGTAAATTGACATTGACTTTTTTTTTTCTTTCTTAAATAACATTGATTTCGAACCAAGAAAATGTTAATAGAGTACAGCATATTCGCGATCCGTTGAGATTGGTGCGTAGCGTCATAATTACGGAAATGTAACGTGTTAAGGTGCATTTAATACCTTTAAACGTTTTAAGGCTTATTGCTCTATATATCTGCTATCATGTATTGTGCAGATGTGAAATATCTGGTGTGTTGCTAGCACGTAACGAATACGCTATGACAAAAGAAACTGAATTCGTGCCCCGTGGTTCAAATTTGTTTATTCACACGACAATAAAACGAAATAATAAAATGATCCAAAACGTAAAAATCAATTATCAAAATTGCGATATCACTGAAATAGATTATTCAACACTCGTTATAATAACTCCTCATGTGAACAATACATACACAAAATCAACTACCTAACAAGAACACTCAACTCTCCAATGAACTGTACTGACTGACTACGATAGACTATCTTATATCTCACAAACGTCCTCATATATATCTTTCACATGTCATTAAGATACAATCGAAATAACTAGACGATCATAATTTCTAATAATTTTATAAACAGAGACGAGAGACATCCAGACTCTGACCTCTCGCTGACCTCGCTGGTTTCGCTCCAAACACATACATACGCCTGTGCGCGTAGCACACACACAAGTGACACAACTAAACTATGACAGGAAAATCATTCCACTTTGGGCTGGAGGAGTTTCTCATTTAAAATTATCAACAATAGCCGCAATTCTTTATAATCGTCGCGAAATTGTTTGTTCCTTGCAGCATATTTACAGCAAATTCTACTGCTGACGGTAAAGGCAAACATAAACTTTGAGACCTGCATAAGTTAAATGATACGATTAAGAATAAAGTTTACTCCAGTGATTACGGAATATTTTAACATCTTAATCTCTGGACAAAACGATGCTCTAAAACATGTTTTGTAAGCATGGGATACAATCTCTTCTTTAGCATGGTGTTAACAGGCTGAGTAATTTTGCAATTAATTTCTCCCTAAGGGTAAAATCACCTGAATGTATACATGTGTTGCGCGAAGTAATATTAATACAGAGGATCAAAATGTTGTCCTATGAACAATTTCAATGTTTAAAAGTGTTACATATTTGTTAGTCAATGCCTCTCTGCAGTTTTGAGTTTGACAGCAGTTTTACTACACCATATTAAGTCACTAATATGGCCACTTTATTCTCTTTATATCTACTGTTTAAGTCGGGTAACAAATTTTTGTCCCAATTTACAAATATTGACAATCTGTTGATTGAAATCTGAAGTAATTATTTTTGTGACTTTAGTACGTTTTTCAATGCGTTCCATTTGAATAGTTGCATTTAATGTAAAAAAAAAATATGTTTTATGTATGATAACTCATAAATTTAACAAATAATAGAATATTAAAAAAATTCTGAATTTAATTATTTATTTAGAAGAGACACATATAAAAAATATGAAATAAATGAAAAATGCGGATTTAAGTTACCTTGCAAACTTCAACTGCGATGAGCATTCCCTAAACACCAAAGGATTGTCTCTAAAATTTACCAATATAATGTTTTCATTAATTGGAAACATATAAAATCTGAAAGCATATATATATATATATATATATATATATATATATATATATATATATATATATATATATATAATCTGCTTAATTACGTTGCTACAATTAATTCATAGTATCAAAAAAGTTTATTTTGGTACTACTACTAAAATCATCATAAAACAATTTGTATACAATAAATATTGTCGACATACAAGTTTATTTTATTTTCAGATCATTGTTCAGGAGATAGCTTTCTTTGTAAAAAAAAAAAATGTATTGACTTGATGTACAGATGTAATGGATATGATGATTGTGGTGATAACAGTGATGAAGAAAACTGTGGTATGTTATTATGTTCATCAAAATGTTAAAATGGAAGTTTTTTTAACAGAATATTCAAATTTAATAGTGTTAAATAAAGAAAAGAAAAAAAAAACACATCAATTTTGTTATAACTCTGCTTTACCTCCTCCCGTGTCGCACCACTGCCCCGAGATTAATGATGCAATCTCGACATTGGTACGTTTACACATTGTTGATTTTGTCGTTTACCCCCGCCTTAGTACAAGTTATGAAATAGTGTTATTTTCCAAATAGATGTTTACCACGCAATAACCTTCAACCTCCGTTTTTGTGGTCAACGATGAATTTATCATGGGTTGATACATATGAATGTTATGTTGGGAGACAGTTGTAAAATGAATTAAGTCGAGTATCAAAAGGAATTGGAATAAAAAGTTACATGCACATATTTTTTTTTAAAACACACAGAAAATGCAAAGGCTGACATAAAAGATATGATAAAAATATGTAACTTATCACGGATTGACCTGGTAGCGAAAAATGATGATCCAGTCGATTAATATACATATTACGGGAAGTTTTAAAAAAAAAATTAATTGCAAGCTAAAAATAGAGAATTCAATACACCTAACCACATCAATTATATATATATATATATATATATATATATATATATATATATATATATATATATATATATATATAATTTAACTATACATGTACAAAGAAAAATATTTAAATATCACTCATGTGGCCTAATATTTAGCCATTTCATTTATGATTATGATTTACAACATTTGTGCAATACATTTGCATACGTTTTTCGATATATTTTGTTTCAAATATTGTAATAAATATGTACATGTTTTTCCCATGCATAAAACATAAATATTGAATATTAGTACCGGTACCTATCTAATACTTTATTACGACTCCATCATGTCAACAAAATATTTGCACACACAATCTTTGTTGATTATTCATGACGTTTTATTGCAAAAAAATGCGATAAACATTTGTATTATTTTTATAATAATTGTATTATTTCGTCATGAATGAATTATCGTAAAATTATTTTGATTCTATTAAAAATATAATTGTAAAATAATATTTAAACAAAATATTTTGACGACATACTGGTTTATGTTGTTTTTTTTCAGATGATTGTGAAAATCAAATGTTGTTTCATTGTAAAAATAAAAAGTGTATTGACGTAAAGTATAAATGTGATGGACGGGATAATTGTGGTGATAACAGTGATGAAGAAAATTGTGGTAAGATGTTATTTTCATATATCAAAATGTTGAAATGGTACTTACTAAAAGGAATAATTACATTTACTGTTGCTGAAAACTTTTGCTGCGAATTTAAAAACACACTTTAATATGTTTACATTAGTATATATTTTTATCCGCTATTATTTAAAGCAAATTTGTTTTGACTAGTATTTAAATAGTTTATACCTGATAATATTCAAAGACATGTGTCATTTCAGTACATTTAGATACATGATTAGTTTGATTACATACCTTTTTATGTAAGAAATAATACCACGCCAAAATGTGTATGATGTATTTTAGCACTGTAAAAAAAAAAAGAAAGCTAAACATTAAAGTGATTTTCTTACAAAAAAAAATTACCTTGTAGTTTATCAAAAATATAAATCGGGAGACATTTGTTCCATATGTTCGGTCAAACATCAATTGTAGGTTCAACAATAAGATATGTGTTACAAAATTGTTTAAATTACACCTGAAATGTAAAATTATGCACATTATCCAGGATTACCTGATTCCAGGCAATTTTGAGCCAGCCAAATTATTTACAGAGCCACAGAAAGGGTTCACAAATCTTTTTGATTTAAAGTCATAGAAAAGTAAATTGTGTAGATGCTTGTCCAAATCAAAATGCATATATATATATATTATATAATATAATATTTATTTCAATTCTGCGTGAAATCGAAAGCGGTAAAAATTAATTCAAAATGGCGTCTTGCCCGCATCTTGTTCGATAATTTTTAATTATTTTTTTTCTTTATTTTATCTAAATGTACAGTTTTGAATTGATTCTGTGGATTTCAAACGTGAAAGTCAAATTCCAAAATGTGAAATAATTCCATTTTAATATATATATATTTATATATATTTATATATATATATATATATATATATATATATATATATATATATATATATATATTAGTATTTCTACAACATAGAATATCTCTAAATTGTAATCATTAAATTATCGGACCGAAACCAAAAATTACCCAAATTTACAAAATAATCTAGCCTACCGATCAAACCTAAAAGAGGATATTCAAAAAGCAAAATATTAGCGGCATTGGATTTTCGCACATAGTTGGTTCCTGAAAGTTTGTGCGATTAATTGATGTTCAAAAGTAGAGGGAAATTTTCAAAAAAATCAAAAATTTTTTTTTAAAATATGCATTTATCAATAATAGGAACATATTATTTGAAATATATATTTTACATATACACACTTAATTTATCAATGCGTGTTTAAGTACTTTTAGGTGTTTTCTTTATAAACATATCAATATTTAATTGATTACCACCCATTTATTTTCTTGATACAGAGCTCTATATCATGCTAAATCTTTCTTAATCTTACTACGTCGATGGCGTCACATTCTTCCTTAAAGCGATACATTTCTCAAGGTGCATGAATGCTTCGTTCATACTGTTGACTGTCAAAATATTGTTAGTTTTATCAGTTTTTTTATTTCACTTTCATTATGTATTTTACTTAAAATTCGTTGCTCTATTAATTATTCATTTGACATAAATTCACTCAACTCATTAACATCTTTATTGGTGACATCCATGTTAAGTTCATTCATTGGGCTAACTATTTCATCTGTTAGAAATACCGGTTATAGACTGGAAATTCCGTAGTGCGTGTAAACGCAACTTTCGGAAAATACTGAAAGTGCTTCACTAGCGCCTAACGGACGATTCTAAAAACACATTTAAATATATATATATATATATCGTCAAGCTATTTTTGACCATTTTTGTCCCCCCTGTCACAAAGTGTCACAAATCTCGGGACCCCCCCCCCCCCAATCTATATGTGTGTTTACAATGTGTATAAGTTTGTACAATGTGTATATGTGTAGACAATGTGATTATGTGTTTATAATATCTACTTGTTTTTATAAGGTGTATATGTATTTATAATGTGCATATGCGTAGATACTATGCATACATGTAAGTAATGTACATATGGGGTATACATTTGTTTAAAAAGTGTATGGGTGTACATGATGTGTATGTAGTGTGTATATGAGCCAATAGTGTAAATAATGTAATTATTTGGTAATAATTTGTATATACGGTGTATTTGTGTAGATAATTTGCCTTTAGATAAAAACTAAGTCTTACAATATTTATTGTCACAGCTGTATATAAATATCTTGCATAGTGACAGT
The DNA here is from genome assembly GCA_021962125.1 of Bulinus truncatus. Classification (NCBI taxonomy): domain Eukaryota; kingdom Metazoa; phylum Mollusca; class Gastropoda; family Planorbidae; genus Bulinus; species Bulinus truncatus. The sequence continues at coordinate 926,277 of JAGDYQ010000126.1, read as the reverse complement.
GACATTTATGAATCAACGCTGATCTCCCACATTATACATAAATGGGGATTTTATATTACTAATGATATGACTATGTCTCATCAACAACATTGTTTCAAATAGAAAGATGCAATGCTAATTATCTTATAATAGCCCAGTAACATTTCGGCTCATTTAGACTGACAACTGCAGTGATAATCATTCAAGTGTTAGATAAATATAATAATGTGTAATTATATACAATAATTGTTGATTCATGCCAGTGCTGTATTCAGCCAGGGCAAGATGTATCTACAGTGGTTCTAAAAATACTATCCAATGTAGGAAATATATTCTGTATTAAATGAAGTGTTGGGGTCTTCTGTTGACTAGTATGAGCAAGTTGTCAGCTAATTGTTGTGGGCTAATTTTAGGCTAGTAATGGTCTAATTGTGAGCTTGTTGTTTCCTAGCTGTGAGATAGTTGTAAGCTAGTTTTGAGCTTGTTATGGGCTAGTTGTGCGATAGTTTTGGGGTAGTTGTAAGATAGCTGTGAGCTTGTTGTGAGATACTTGTTGGCTAGTTGTGAGGTAGGTGTGTGCTAGTTGTAAGTTAGCTGTGGGCTAGTGTATAGCTGCATGATCTCAACAAGTAAGATAAATATAGTAGTAGATTAGTGTTGAGCTAGTAGTAAGTCGGTGATGAGCAATTGACCGTATCGATTGCCAGGGCTCAGGAAATTCGAAGAATGTGGGAAGATTAAAAAAAAAAATAACAATCATCGAAACAAATTGACAACGGTTTGGGCCAATTTTGAAAGATTCTCCAGTAAAGAACTTGGGAAATTTCCCTTCAAAATGCATAGTGCAGAAATATTCAATCCGGCTCCTAAGAAAATCCTAAAACTAATTTATTTGTATAGCTTTGATCATCGCCTAACGTGCGAGACACCACGTATTAAGATGTAACTCTATATAGAGAAAGATTGGTCGCGTTTGAAGAATTTCCAGCAAGACGCATTCATCTTTTAACAATGTTCTACAATTCGCGTTGTTTTTTTATGATTTCTTTGTGCTGCTGTTTCAGTGAAATGTCTTATTGCTTCTGTCTTCTTCTCTCCCCAAAGCTTTGTTTTTATGTTTGTCCCATGGTATTGCCCTTCGTTTTCTAATCATGGCCACCGCTTCACATTTATTTCGTGGAGTCAACATGTTTTTTAATGTAGTAGAAATTCCTGCATCAGGCTATTGTTTATTTCTATCGTTCGCATATTACTGGAAAAATGTCATCGACGAAACTGTTACTCTCAAAATTATCAAGATATCTTTAAGCGTTGTTCGAGAACATCAGGATAACTATGGTGAAGCCCTGTTCATTGTTCGTACTCACAGAATCACAGTCACACGTTAAAAACACACCCCAGTGAACAGGCGCATTTCACGCAGGGCGTTTGTTCTTAGGTGGTCCAGCAGGAACATGGAAATTATTTCTACAAAACCCTGATTCATACCATCAGAGTCAGGAGAGACATTCCATTAACTATTTCATCTACATGAATAGTTGCAACATTGTTATCGGGTAGACGTACTGCACATTCAGTGTTTACAATAAGTAAGTAAGTAGTGAGACGGATGGCCGAGTTGTGTAGATGCTCGACTGTCGACCTGAGAGTCCTGGGTTCGATCCTCGGTGAGGCCCATGGAATTTTTTCCAGGTGAAATTTGGTGTAAAGTCGCCCCACAAGTCCACCCAGCTTTAAATAGGTACCTGACGTAAGTTGGGGAAGTAAAGGCGGCTGGGCGTTGTGTTAACCACACAATCCCTTCATATGCCGAGGTTATAGAAACAGATGAATTCTACACTTCATCTGCCCCGATGGTCCGCTAGGGCTAAGGGAACTTTACTTTACTACCTCCACATGCAATATTAAACCTGTATCACAATACGCCCAACATATTTTTTATCCGAACTGATTATAAGGGATGAGTTGCCAATGACACGTGCATACACATCTCAGGCAGTCGACTTGTTGTTACGTGATATCACAGGTGAGACGCACCCATTAGGGGGAAAATAATAATATTTGGTGGATATTTGCGACAAATACTCCCTGTCATTCTACGTGGCTCCCGAGTACACACTGTCGCCAGTTGCATTAACAAGCAACATTTGTGGCGTCACATGCATGTACTTACACTGACGACATGTATGAGAGCAATTTCTGGCGAACAACTTTTCACAAAACGGCTTCTCAATGTTGGAGCTCCTGTAACATTACCTTCAAATTATATTCCTGTTCATTCAGATCCAATTCAACAACTATATGGCGTCCTCAACTTTTCAACTGTCATAACAACTCAGAACGCGAGCTATATTATGTGTGACGAACGAATACTCCCTGCACCTGAATGAACACGTATTGAAACTTATCCCAACCAACGAAGTATCTTTCACCAGCATTGTACCTTCGTAACAGACGATCCCACCGATCAACTTTCATTCCCCGAATAATTTCTTAACAGTCTCACACCTACTGGCATGCCTCCGCATAAACACAAAATTAAAATTGGTTTAGTCGTCATGATTTTTAGAAACCTCATGCCAGCAGGATGTCTCTGTAATTGCATTAGACTGACTGTTACCGCATTCACCGTAATGTACTGGAGTGTAAAACTATCGTAGCTGCTACCTCACAAACTGTCATTATTCCCCGGTTATCCTTGACTCTTTTATAGACTCGCAGTCGTTTGCCCAAACCCAACATATTTGGACAACTGTGTCTTTCACTTTCAGGAAGTCTTCACCCGTCACTAAATAGCGACATATGCTACGACGCTGGTCGGGTATAGATGTTTAAATGTTTCAAAATAAATTTCGCTTTACAGAAAACTTCGCTTTGTCATTGTGTCAGTATAAAAATTGTGTCAGTATGAAAGATTTTGCCAGTATCAAAAATTGTATCAGTATCAAAGATTGTGTAAATATCAGAGATTGTGTCAGTATCGAAGATTGAGTCAGTATCAAAGATTGTGCCAGTATCAAAGATTGTGTCAGTATCAAAGATTGTGTCAGTATCAAAGATTGTTTCTGTATTTAATGACTAGTAATTCATAATTTCAAAAACGAAACAAATTTCGCAAGATCCTTTCTCTCGGTACGAAAGTCTGACTAGAACTTATGTTTAGAGCATTTTCGAAAAAAAATGCTCTATTGTCCCCGTTTTGTCTGTCTGTCTGTCTATCTTTCTATCCGTCATCACCCTATATCTCAGCAACTATAAGTCCTAGACCCATGATGTATCACTTTGTAGGTCTTGGCCTGCCAAATGTACATCAAAAGTCCATTTCGCGATCTGATCTCTGAGGGCCGAATAAAAGAACTAATTTAGTACCATTTTTCTCTATATAACCTATATTAACAAAGGGGCGTACAAAGGGGCATACAAAGGGGCGTAACTCATTATTTATTTTTGTAACAGTTATTACTATATATGCTATGTTAACAAAGGAGCGCCCCATATCTCAGCAACCATAAGATGTAGACCCATGATGTATATTATTTTGTAGGTCTTGGCCTGCCATGTGTACATCAAAAGTCCATTTCGCGATTTGACCTCTCAGGGCAGGGATTCCGGGTTTCTAAGGGGTTTATATATTATAGAGAGATTATAAGCTAAACAAAGGGGCGTAATCATTATTTATTTTTGTAACATTTACTTACTTCACTCTCTATTTATACATGAAAATGTTCTAAAACGTCCTGTTTTTACAGGCTTAATTTTTGCTTGTTTTTTATTTGACAGTTTATGTATGCATTTTTTTCTCACAAATTAATACACGTCATTATTGCGTTTTGTCTTGTAGACTCATATATGTTTATTATAAATAAATAAATCTGGAGTAGGATTGTCTCTGTCTTATTTTAGTGTCTTATTTTAGCTCTAATTAAGTGTGTAGCTTGAGGTGCCGCTGTATGTTTTTATCATGTATGTTTACACATGTGTCGATTTCGAGCATTCAGACTAAATGAGGACATATATCAATATTTTTTGACAAACACACACACCGACAGATCTTGAGTTAAATGAATTCGTTTAATTAATTCCTCTTATTTTAACTATAGTGAATGTGGCTCTGTTTTCAACATTGTTTAAGTGACAAGCTATTGTTTAGCAAAGACATTTACACATATTAATATGCAGAACTGGTAAAGAATCGACTATTTTCTAATGACATCGTTTTAAAAGCATATTTTGCTTAAGTTCAATTATTTATTAAAAGAAATGTTACAATTTAAAAAAAGAGATAAAAAACAGTTCAATAAGTGTAATAAACGTCTCATGACTCTATTGACATAAGAAATGTTTAGTCTGACCGTGGTCAAATGTATAGACTGACCGTGGTCAAATGTATAGAATAACCGTAGTAAAATGTATCAACTGACCGTGGTCAAAAGTATAGAATAACCGTAGTAAAATGTATAAACTGACCGTGGTGTAATGTATAGACTGACGGAGGTCAAATGTATAGACTGACGGAGGTCAAATGTATAGACTGACGGTGGTCAAATGTATAGACTGACGGTGGTCAAATGTATAGACTGACGGTGGTCAAATGTATAGACTGACGGAGGTCAAATGTATAGACTGACGGAGGTCAAATGTATAGACTGACGGTGGTCAAATGTATAGACTGACGGTGGTCAAATGTATAGACTGACGGTGGTCAAATGTATAGACTGGCCGTGGTCAAAGGTATAGAGTGGCCGTGGTCAAAGGTATAGACTGACGGTGGTCAAAGGTATAGACTGACGGTGGTCAAATGTATAGACTGACGGTGGTCAAATGTATAGACTGACGGTGGTCAAATGTATAGACTGGCCGTGGTCAAATGTATAGACTGACCGTGGTCAAATGTATAGACTGGCCGTGGTCAAATGTATAGCCTTAACGTGGTCAAATGTAGCTTTTTGTTGAAATTATTGATGTTCCCATTGAAATATATGTTTAAAGTATTTTGTAAAAATAAAAAAAAAAATAGAATGCATCTCAATCAAAAAAGCTTGGGCACCATCAGAGGTGGCCTTGTGATGTTATGCATAATAACGTAAGGTCATTGTAGGATATCAAAAGCAGAGACTAGAGTTTTGTTTGTTACTTCTTGGCCTGTCAGAGAAAATTGAGAATCGCTGGTGCAACAGCTGTGATACCCTGTGAAAATGTTTGTCACTGACGTATATAAAATGAGAATTAGTCTGTAGTCAGAGCCCAGAAGATAGTAAACATTTTTTTATTTGAAATAAACAAAGGAAATAACAGTAAGTTTTTTAGAGAATTTTATGTAAATGTATGTGCCTGGAGGCTCTATATTTAAAAGAAGTTCGTTTAACCGTTTTTAATGATAATGTAAATGGAGGGGGGGGGGGAGGGAAGATGAAAACGAAAACAAAATGTACTCCTTTTTGTTAATTGTCAAGATGAAACAAAAATTATGGGCAGATCCTGCAAAGCAATTTTTTTAACTTAGTGAAAAAGAAAATAACTAGTGTTTAACTTTTTATTTATTTACGTATTTATTTATTTATCTCTATGTTTATATATCTCTTTATTTATCTATATGTTTATATATCTCTTTATTTATCTATATCCTATCAATGCAGCTCTGTCTCTCAGTAAATCAGTCAGTCTATTTGTCTATCCTCTGTCTATTCATCCCTTTATCCATCAATTTATTTATTTATCTAATCTTCATTTTTTTAATCAGTACATTGAGAATATTCATTAATAGCTACACATTTAGACATGCCTATAATTTGTTGTTTACTCATTTTACAGTCCTCCATACACTCTTAGTTCTGTTGTTTACTCATGTTACAGTCCTCCTTGTACTCTTAGTTCTGTTGTTTACTCATGTTACAGTCCTCCTTGTACTCTTAGTTCTGTTGTTTAATAATGTTACAGTCACATGTGTACTCTTAGTTCTGTTGTTTACTTATGTTACAGTCCTCCGTGCACTCTTAGTTCTGTTGTTTACTCATGTTCTAGTCCTTCGCGTATTCTAATTAAGTTCCGTTTTTTTTTAAATGCACGGAACTTTATTTTCCAATAAATAATAATAACTTCTTTAAAAATAATCACTCAGATTCACTATGAGAGGAACATGTTTGATGTTTCTACTGGTCACAGTCTTCATGGCTGCCAGATCTAAGCCTGTCTCTGATGATACATGTCTCTTTAAGGGCGTCGTAAGTTGGCGACTCTTAACATATACACAGTTTGAACTCAATAAACAATAATATATTCTGACTAGATCGAACTGAAATATGTTATACAATGTTTAGTGGTCAAAGGAATTCTTACTTTAATGGGGGAGGCTAGGTAAAGTTAGATGTTGAGACCCTAGGTTAAAGTACATTTTGAGGACCTTGACAAAAGTACATTTAGGAGCCCAGTTAAAGGAACAATGTGGGGTCCATGGGAAAAAAGCGTTCAAGACAACGTGTAGAAAATATCTTGACAACTGGGGCCCCTCTGACAAGACAATTTATCCTGGGGGCCTGATTATCTTCAATTTTACCAAATTTTTAGATAGCTATTGTGTGTCAGTAGTAATGTTTTCATTGAAGCTCACATCCATTATTTCGAGTCCCTAAACATTCACTTAGTTGGTTTATATATAATTAAGACTGTAATGGTAACAAAAAATGTAAGTTAAATTTAAACAACAGCTTGTCAAATCTTGCTCATTTTACATTTTTTATGGGCACACACTCAATTTAATATTGTATACTGATATAATAGATGACTGTTAGGAATAGAACATAATTGATAGAATAAGACCAAATTAATAGTTTAATTAAAAACAAAACATTGTATGGTGGTAAATCTTTTAATATTTACCAGCCTGACTAAAATGCAAAAATCGTGATGTAGGTTTCCCTTTTAGTGAGTGATGAGTAGAGTTTGCCCTAGAAAGAATTTGATACAAAACATAAAAGCAACGAGGTAATCCAATATAAAATGATCAATAAATTGAGGGACGTGTTCACTCTAGATCTCTCTCTCTATTCTCTATCTCTCTCTATGTCTCTCTTTCTCTCACTCAGAGACTCTTCACTCGTCGACTTGTCGAGACGCCGCTCCCGGGCCGACTGTGTAGAATCTATATCTTTTACCTCGCTCAACACTTTTCACACATGACCATTAACCAATCAAATATGATAGCTGCTACATTCAAACTTTCAAATTAGGGGGTGGAGCCTAGATGGGGGGGGGAGAAATACGCCGTGTAGACAAAGACCTTAGTAACTGGACATCGAGCGGGTCGCTGTCCCTTTGAAGAAACCGACCGGAGAATAGTCCCGGTCAGGTGGCCAGAGGTTTCCCCGCGGAATATAACATGTTACTGTTAACAGCTACTTTGGTTCGTCGACGGAGGTTTTGTCGAACACCTGGTCGGTGACCCAATTACGGGGTGGGGTGAAGAGGGTTGGGAAGAACTGAGGAGCGGAAACGTAGATTGTTATGTATAGTTTACTTTAATATACATATTAACGTTATTACTATTATTACGCTAAGGGTTGGAGTAAGGGGATAGTTTCGATAAATTAGTCACAACCTGTGACACTCTGCCTGATGAATTATTGTCCGTCCTACAAGAAGTTGTTAAAATTGTCAATTAAATCAAGTAGCGACCGCTAAACTCTCGTCTGTTTAATGCAGTGTTCCAGGAAATGGGAGCAGATCATCAATCACTTCTGTTTCATACAGAAGTACGATGGCTTTCTCGCGGAAAAGTTCTATCTCGGATTTCCAAGCTAAAAAATGAGACCCAGTTGTTTCTAGAGGCACAGGACTCAGATTTGTCTTCTGTGTTTAAAAAAGAAGAATGGGTACTAAAACTTGCATATCTGGCGGATATTGGCTCATTTAAATGAGCTCAACAGAAAAATGCAAGGCAGGAATTCTGATATTTTAACATCTTCGGACAAAATTGAAAACTTTCTCGCTAAGTTGGTGTTATGAAACAGCCAAGAAGTCAATGGTAGTTATGAAATGTTTCCTAATAATATGGCTTTCGATTCAGAAAAAAAAACGTGCAGGCTTTGATAGTGTAACACATTAGCAGAAAAAATGAAAAAAAGTGACCTGCAACCTACTGACTGGGTACGGATACCATTCTTGTATAACATTTCTCTTGGACACTTACCGATAAACGAACAGCAAGAATTCATGGAGTTAAAAACTGAGGTAGCACATTTTTGGCTGCATAAAAAAAATGAGTATCTACTGCTTTCAAAGCGTGCTGTTGCCATTCTATTACCATTTACCACAACCTACTTAAGTGAAATGGGATTTTCAACTCTCACAACTATTAAATCGAAAAAAAGAGAGCGTTTGAGGACGATCAATGAAGAGATGAGAGCAGACTTATCAACGATTGCTCCAAATTTTGATCGCCTATGCTCAGTTAAACAGGCTCACATTTATCACTAAACATATTTTGATATAAGTTATATTGATTTTAGTAAAATATCAATATTAAATAGTCATTGCTTTCTTTTATGGTGTACCTTGAACACACAAAGTTTGCGGAACACTGGTCTAGACCTCACAAAATATGTAGGCCTGTAACCTATATTTTCCTATATTCAAATACAATGTACTGTAGTTAATTATAGATCTTGAAACTAGTATTATGATAAAGTATATTTATTTACACATAACTAAATACAGTTAACTAGTATTACTAAAATAAATATTTATAATCATTTTTTGTATTGTGAATTATTCTATTTACTAAGACGGATATTATGGTGGCCGGATAATTGAGAACCAGATAGTCAAGATGTAATTACAGTATGTCTACTTTGACCGAAAGCAAAGAATTTTTTTTTTTAAAGTTGCTCGGACTCTTGCACAGGTCAAATACAACAATGTGAACATATGTCAGAACATTGATAGTAGGTCATGACGTAGATAAGTTTCAGTTGTAGGTTTTGGGACGGATGGACAGAAAAGAGACAGAACCCATAAGCTTTAACCAAGTAGAGGGATTTTAGACCATTAACAAAAGTGGCAAGATAGAATTCAGGAAGACGTGTCGATGTGGGTAGGTTCAGGGTTAGGACCTTCCTACAACTAAATAAAGTTTGGGGTAAATGTGTCGGTGTTGAAGAATTTAGGTAAAATGACATGTGCAGTGTTCTCTTTATTCTGTTGAGTTCACCAAACTCTTAATTATGTATTTAATGGGGGTGGAACCAACAAGCAAACGGGAGACTTGGGAATGATATGAGGTCTTGTTTAGCTTGGCTATATAAAAGAATGTAGCTTTTTTTTTAAAAAAAAAAACGGTGTTTTGAGCCTTGATGACTGTGTAGATTGGTTAGAGTTAATGAACTTTGTGACTGGCGATAATTTTATATAAAGTAGTAAATAAGAAGTGTTATGTTTTGAGGATTTAATATATTAAATATGTTGTAAAGTATGTGTGACTTTTGTTATGCTCAATAAAGTGATATTCGGTGTCATATTTGAGTCTAGTTGACTAATGTGGGCTTTATTAAAAGTGTTTGTGCGATTCAATCACTGTGTAATGTGTGTGTATGTCCCTTTAAGGGAGAGGTGAAATCTCTTAGATACTATAAATCATTATTGAGACGGTTTTTATGGTTTTTATGGTCCACTTCTTTCACCCCCACCATGGACGATAGTGAAATGGCCTTGGATAAACCACGAGATATATAGCGGTGACTGGAGCCATGAACTTTAATATATATTGGTCTTCACTGGAGATCGAACCAGGGACATTCTTATGGGCAGTCGAGCACTTTAGTTACTTTCATCCAACTCGCCATCCCTGACACTTTCCTAATGATTTTAACCAATTGTTTTCAGTTCGGTTAATACGAAGCCAGTAAACAGAAAATAAATATATGTATTGTAACTTTCAGATTTGAAGAAAGAACATGGTAAGAGCACTTGCTAAGTGGAATATATATATATATTATATTTGTATAAGTAGGTTACTTGGCTACTGTATAATACGATTGAAATTATGGCTGTGTCATACACACACATACACACATAAATATATTACATACACAATTTAAACAATAATCGTAAGCATCCTTAAATTAAGACATTCACAAAACGAAACATTGTCAACAAATCTTGCAAACACGGCAACAATGAATCTCAATGTATTGACTAGGTGTAATAACATTCAAGTAAAGAAAAGCGTTCATTGAATTGACTATAAGAGTTCTAATATTGTATCTATGAATCGATATAAGAAGATTTATACCGTCAGATTAAAACGTCGTTTAGAATATTGTTACATACAATTATTTTGGATGTACCTCTACATGAAATAACAGAAAAAAAAATAATCATTAAGAAAAAATGAAATAATACATACATTTTTGACGAAAATATTTGAATATATTTTAATGCGGAAGAGCTACAAAATAATATACTACATGTTATTTAAAAATATTGTACACAGTCAATAAATACAAAAGCCACATTATATGAAGTGCATTAAGTGTATAACATCAGCTCTGGGCATTACAATTATTTTTACTCTTGTACAAGTCAACAATTGGCCGTTGTTTATTGAGTGTGTTTTACTATAAAACGTAAAGTTTCATTATCCCTACTGAGTCATCGGGGCAGATGAAGTGTAGATTTAATATGTTTCTATAACCACGGCATATGAAGAGATTGTGTGGTTAGCACAACGCCCAGCCTCCTTTACTTCCTTAACTTAAATCAGGTACCCATTTAAAGCTGGGTGGACTTGTAGGACGACTTTGCATCAAATAAAACCTGAAAAAATTCCATGGTTCTCACCAATTCTCAGGTCGAAGGTCAATTATCTACACCACTAGGCCATCCGTTCCACTTTTTTTTTTATAAAGCAAGTTGCATAAGTTAAAATTATTATAGATAGCGTGACGTTGATAATAGTCGCAAAGGGTAATTTGACATACAAAAAAGTCGTAAAATACTCATCAAAATTTTGTAAATAAAAATATAAATGGAAAAAAAGAACTGGCTCATTGGAAGGAAACAAAACTCACTAAAAAACCACTGTTATATAATATTTGATGGTGGGTGATGGGTTCGGGTTTGTTTATAACTCGCTAAATAGAATAGGAAATTCGTTAATATTGTTATATAAGAAAAGTTAGATTTTGAAGCTTGTTATTTAGAGTTAGTGTTGAGAGGGTATGTTTTTTGTTTATAATTACTTTTTATAAGCTTGTAATTATTTTTTTTTTAAGCGGGGGTGAGGAGTTAGTAAAAAATCAATATAAATTTACTATGTGGATCACCGAGAGTTTGACACTTGTTGACTAGTTGTGGAAAAGGGGGTGGGTAATAAAAAAAAGTGATAAAATGTATATAAGTAATTAATGAACGATCCTGTACTCATCAATCTTTAAAACAAATGAACCAGTCAGTTACTTCGTAAAATCGGTTAGCGATAATATCAAAAATCATAAAAGACAAGCCAGAAGTGTGTGATAGCGTAGGTAAATAGAAGTCAATACAGTGATATATGTGATAGCGTAGGTAAATAGAAGCCAATACAGTGATAGTATGTGATAGCGTAGGTAAATAGAAGTCAATACATTGATAGTATGTGAAAGCGTAGGTAAATAGAAGTCAATACAGTGATAGTATGTGATAGCGTAGGTAAATAGAAGTCAATACAGTGATAGTATGTGATAGCGTAGGTAAATAGAAGTCAATACAGTGATAGTATGTGATAGCGTAGGTAAATAGAAGTCAATACAGTGATAGTATGTGATAGCGTAGGTAAATAGAAGTCAATACAGTGATAGTATGTGATAGCGTAGGTAAAAAAGAAGTCAATACAGTGATAGTATGTGATAGCGTAGGTAAATAGAAGTCAATACAGTGATAGTATGTGATAGCGTAGGTAAATAGAAGTCAATACAGTGATAGTATGTGATAGCGTAGGTAAATAGAAGTCAATACAGTGATAGTATGTGATAGCGTAGGTAAATATAAGTCAATACAGTGATAGTATGTGATAGCGTAGGTAAATAGAAGTCAATACAGTGATAGTATGTGATAGCGTAGGTAAATAGAAGTCAATACAGTGATAGTATGTGAGAGCGTAGGTAAATAGAAGTCAATACAGTGATAGTATGTGATAGCGTAGGTAAATAGAAGTCTATACAGTAATAGTATGTGAGAGCGTAGGTAAATAGAAGTCAATACAGTGATAGTAAGTGATAGCGTAGGTAAATAGAAGTCAATACAGTGATAGTATGTGATAGCTTAGATAAATAGAAGTCAATACAGTGATAGTATGTGATAGCTTAGGTAAATAGAAGTCAATACAGTGATAGTATGTGATAGCTTAGGTAAATAGAAGTCAATACAGTGATAGTATGTGACACTTGTGACAGCTTAGGTAAATAGAAGTCAATACAGTGATAGTATGTGATAGCTTAGGTAAATTCAAGTTTTGGGACGGATGGTCAGAAAAGAGATATAACCCATTAACTTTAACAAAGTTGAGGGATTTTAGGCAACAAAAAATAGTGTCATGATAGAATTCATGAAGATGTGTCAATGTGGGTAGGTTCATGAGTTCATGGTTAGGGCTGAACTACACTTAAATAAACATTAGGAATTATGTGTTGGTGTTGAGGAATTCAGGTAACATGATAAGTGCAGTGTCCTTTTTGTTCTGTTAACTTCACCTAATTCTTAACTATATATTTAACTAGATATTCAGTCCAGCGTTGCCATGGAAATCTAGGTGTAATGTGAAACCACTTCCTAATCAATTTAACTACTGAAATTTTAAAGACGATTAATTATGTGCAGAATTATGCCACCTTCCTAATGTGCAAACAATCAACCAAACAAATCAACCGAACCAAACCAATCCACCAACCAAACCAACCAGTGGCCCTCATCGGAGATCGAACCAGGGGCTATCAGGTCGACAGTCGAGCGCTTCATCACTCGACCATCCGTTCACTGTGTAGTTAGAGACTAATACAGTCCACTCGCTATCCCTGACAATATTCAAATTTAAACAAATTTAATTATTCAGATAGGTTGTTACAAATCCAGTAAACAGAAAATGTATATATAAGCATTGTATCGTGAAGATTTGAAGAAAAAATGGTAAGAGAACTGCTAAGTAAGTTACTTGTCTACTGTATTAAACAATTGAAATTCTTGCTGTGACCCACATATAAATATATTACATACACAATTTAAACCATAATCGTAAACATCCTTATATTAAGACATTTCTAAAAACTAAGCATTGTTAATAAATGCAATCAAATACAGCAACAATGAATCTCAATGTATTGACGAGGTATAATTACATTCAAGAAAAGAAAAACGCTCATTAAATTGACTGTAAGAATTCAAATATTGTATCCATAAATCGATATAAGAAGATTTATACCATCAGATTAAGACGTTGTTAGAGTTTGTGTTACATACAATTAATTTGGATGTATCCTATTACATGAAATAACAAAAAAAATGACAAAATCGTTAAGAAATACTTAGATGCTACATAAATTTTTGACTAAAGCATGAGAATACAGTTTAATGTGTTTTAAGTGGGGCTGTTCCGGAATCCGATTCCCGTCCTGTTAAGCCAGGTTCCGGCAGTTTTAACCCTAGCGATGCTAAGCTCGCTAAATTTGCTGTCTTTCCCAATGCTAAGCTCCGAAATACAAAACTTTCTACCTGTGCTGAGTTATTTTTCCGACCTCAGGTGACCCCAGGACACCAACGGTATTGGTCTTTTTTAGTGTTCTTTTTTTTTATACTTTTGCTTTGACTTTTTATAGTACGTTCAATATTTGTCATTTTGTTTTTGTTGTTGTTTTCACAATTTATAATAAATCTCTTTTTTTTTATAATTTACCGTTTTTCATAATACTTGTCTGACATGCTTTTTTTTAGCGTGTATTGTCACTTGCTTTCGCCAGACGTTACCGTAATTGCACTTAAGCCGTTTAGGTGGCGTGAAATGGGAGTGGCCAGCAAATAATGGGGTTGGGTAGTGTCACTGTCTGTATAATTATGAACGTTTCACGTAGAAGAGATAGATAGATAGATAAATTATAAAATAAAGAGAGAAAGTGAATTCAGAGAAATAATCATAGTCAAGCTATATAAACCGTGTTAAACAAATAATTTATGATTTTGATGTTTTTTTGTATTAATATTTTTTTTTAAATATATTAGCAGCCGCAACTGGGAGAAAAACAGATACCCCTAAATAACAAATTATCTTCACGCAGTAAGCCATACACATCATTTACATAACATTTTTGTAAATTATATTGAGTGTAATTTTGTATGCTATGTGATTATTTAAATTGTTATTCCATGATTCAAGTCATTAAAAACAATAAGTAAAGGTAAAATGAGATTTTATTTTGAGAAAAAAAAAATAAGCATATAAACTTCAAGTCAATGCAGTTTAAAAGATAACCTAAATTATTATTTCTAGAATCTTACGCTCATGTTATTAGATGGACCGATACTATAAATTTCCTCAATTTTTATTTTCTTTTGTGGTGACGGTCAGCTGTGTTACAACTATGTCATTGTAAAACAAGCAATAAATCTGACTTTTGGCTTAAAGTCCCAAATTAAGCCAAACAGTGTAACATTTTCCATTCATAAATATTTTTTTAGTCCGTCTAAACATACCACGCATTTCTCCTTTAGATGGGACGATAAACGGAGATTAGCTGTTGTGGAGACATAGTTTAGAAATGTCGCAATAACATTTGCCTTTCTATCTCAAAACTCAAACTGGTATTACTTTCACGCCCTCTTCTACCTGAACGTGTTTCTACTCTGAATAATGTACTCCGCCTAACCTCTGTCCTAGCGAAATCTTAGCGCCGTCCACTCCTTTCCCTGCTGATACTATCTCTTGTGGTCAGCCATTGTTTCCATTGTTCAAGTGTCTCCTTGACCCATATAGTAAAACTCGCATACCTTACCCCACTGAATTTAATGTTTGTACTCTGTATATTCTTGGTCCGTCTTTCCTTGGACAGACTGATAACTAAATATTTTATTTCTGACATTATGTATCGTTGAGATTGTCATCCTTGCCATTATACAAATAGAAAATGACAATCCCTTAGCAATATAACATTTAAACATTCCTATCCGACAATCACTAAACTCAGTTGGGGTAAAACGAGCCATGCGCAGAGAAAAAAAAAAGTCAGGTAGCAAAACTTGACCGATCACCGGGACAGAAAAAAGGCGTGAAGTGGGCGTGTCGCCGTGTTTTCAGTCAAATTATTCCATAAAATGAACGTAAATATAATGTTTCTACATTTGGTTTATTCCCTCCCCTATCCCAACCAACTCGGTAATATATATTTGAGTACGTTAACAATCAGTCTATATACAAGAAACAGCATTTTATATAATTAATCCCAAAGAAAATAATCCTCATTATGGGTACAGAAGCTTAACAAAAACAACCCCCGACTATTAAACTTTGAATCTAACATCCAACATAATTTGCGCACACTACTCCATATCATTTTAAATCTTAATTCATTAATATTAATTTAAAGGACTCCTTTCCTAACAGTTCTACATTATCTGTCTCTATGTATATATCTCTATATATCTGTTGTATCTATAAATCTATCTATCGCCTATATATCTCTATCAATTCTAGATAGAGATATATAAGTCTAATATTATTGGCACCACAGGCACAACATTACAAAAAGAGGCATTTAGTATAACTTAATGTTCTTAGAACATGTACTATTTTAATTAACTTCTATTTCATATATATTCCAACATTACATAATTTGCGCGCACTACTCCATATCGTTTAAAAATCTTAATTTATTAATAAGAAATACTTGTTGTGTTTAGAATTCCCCAGTATTTCTTTTTTTATTAAAGAAACAGTCATTAGATAAACAAAATGCGCACCAAACAAACTCTCATTTAGTAAGTGCTGTTTTTTTTTTTAACTCCGCGAACATGTGACGTAAAATCGCTCTTCGTCTTTGATGTACTATTTCATCCGTGCGGTGCCGTGTATATGTAACGTGCAGACATGTGGCTTTTAATTCCATGAACATCCTATGCACCGCACGGTGTGAAGGTCTGTCAAACGTGCGGTCGACTATGTTAGACGATTACGTATATAGATGCTGATAGTGTTTGCACAATGTCAAATGCACTTCCTTGTTGTATGTCAAATGTACTTCCTTGATAGGAATGAGAAGGCGCATTACTGAAAGAAAAATAATTATGTCGGACAATGCGAGTGGCTTGGAATACATAATGATAACTTGTTAAAATGTTTTAATCTAGCTTCCACAACATATTAAATGTGCCATATAAAACTGTCACTGACGTATACATTAGAACTGTACATTGCTATGTCTATTCCATAAAGTTTAAAGTGCAAACTAGATCAGATATATTATTTGTATCACGGTACTTGCTTTACATTAAAGAACTAGTTCATATATATATATATATTTGAGTAAAAAAACGAACTAATTATGTGAGCTGATCTGAATGACTAAATGCGGAAGGTTGCGAGTGAATGCTAATCCCTAAATATCTCGTTAAAGATACCACCATATTATATCAATTCATTCTCCAAAAATATGTGTATTCTTGGATAAAAAATTTTCCTTTGATTTAAATATCGACATAAGATCAATATGACGTATATATTGCGATGTAGTTTTTAAAGATATTCATTGATAACAATCACGTTATTTTTATTGGAATGATGAATTATAGTTACACATAAACAAACAAAAAAAATACTTTAAGTGTTCTAAATTTCAGATTTTCCAAAATAGCTTTCTAGATTCGTATTTCTTTTTGCTTTTACTTCAGAACCATCTCTTAAATTTTCATTAGCGTAGAGATGAAATCACATTAAACGGAAATCTGTCTCTGATGTCAGTTGCAAGTTAGTTTTAAGTACATTACAGCATTATGGATTATGCTATTGTTGTTTACTATGTCCTCGAGAAGGTACTTAAACAAAGAACAAGAAGAGACATTTAGATTTCAAGAGATATCGCTTGAGGATGTAGAATGCAAAGGCGTTGAGCTCTAAAAACAGCTTAATAATTAAAGTTTAATGGTCATAATTGGGGATTTTAAATAAATTAAAATCGCATTGGGGATTCGATGGATATTTATACACGCTATATTTTTGTCATCTATTTTTTTTCGATCAATTTTGAAATCAGTTTGTTTGTTTGCTGGCTACATGTTTGTTTGCTGGCTACATGTTTGTTTACTTGCTACATATTTGTTAGCTGGCTACATGTTTGTTTGCTCGCTACAGGTTTATTTTCTGGCTACATGTTTTTTTGCTGGCTACATGTTCGTTTGCTGGCTACTTGTTTGTCTGCTGGCTACAAGTTTGTTTACTGGCTACATGTTTGTTTGCTGGCTACATGTCTAATCGCTGGCTACATGTTTGTCTGCTGGCTACATTTTTGTTTACTGCTACAAGCTTGTTTGCTGGCTACATGTTTGTTTGCTGGCTACATGTTTGTTTGCTGGCTACATGTGTGTCAATGTTCGAAAAGTTTAGAACCACTGGTATATCTGATCACTTAAAACATTTTTCATTTTCTACATGGATAAACATAAAGAAGATGGGAATGAAATAGTCTATTGTACATTTTAAAATATTACAATGACTAACGTTCTATTGTCTTACATAATACTAATTGTGTTCGTCAAATGTTCAGACAAGTAAGTAATAAATGTGAGATCTCAATGCGTATCACTTTATTTTTTTGATTTTCTTAAATGACTGAATAATTTTACGCAAGTGTTAAACCTAGACCTTCAAACTATTTTAAAAACTATTAAGTCAAGATAATAAAAATATATCAAACAATTTTGTAAATATATATATATATATATAAGGCACCGGAAAAAACAAACACACATTTTTTATTTAAAAATATAAGAATACCTTTAGTAATAAATTAAGCTTCATTTCCCACTATGACAATGTGATTATTTATCTATTGTCATCTTATGCAAAGAATTATAATTAGTTAAAAATGTGTAGTAACCAACGCATTCAATCATTTTGATAATTTGACTGCAAAGGTTTTTTTTTTAATTTTGACAGAATAGCGAAATAATGTAAAATTAAATTAAATATAAAAATATAAATAGTTCTTTTCTAAAAAAAAAAAAAAAACAAAAAAAAAAAAAAACTAAATATATAGAAAATATCGATGTGAACAAGTGGATGAGTGATCAACATATGTCGAATTAATTAGCCAGACTGGTCAGACTTGTCTTATATTAACCAATATCTGGTCAAGATACAACTGAAATTCTGACAGTGTTTAGTTGTATCAATACTGTAAAGGATGTATTTATATGAACTGGTTTATAATGAGAAACTCAATTCATATTCCATAGTTCATATAGTTTATTAACAACACAATAAAATATAAACAGTAGAATAAATCCTATATAAACTGAATTATCACAATGACTGATAATCTCCTTAACTCAATGAATAAATACTTAATAACTTTCCAATTAACTCAACTGATTAACTGGACATACGTTCTCTAAAAACAGTATAATTGGTCCTCTTGGATTTTTTCCAAACATTAATTCATATGGCGAGAAACCAGTTGATTCGTGTGGAATCTCTCTGTATGCAAACAGTACAAGAGGTAAATATTTATCCCATTCTTGGCCATATTCTTCAATGATCTTTCTTAACATTGTCTTTATCGTCTGATTTGCTCTTTCTATCATCCCATTTGCATGTGGTCGATATCTGGCTGCAAATGTTTGTGTGACTTTTAGCATTTGCATAAACGATCTTGTCATATGGGATTGGAATTGTGTACGGTTGTCTGAAAATATGACTCCGGAAATCCAGATATGGTGAAGACTTTTAATACGGAAGTGCATACTGATTCATCTGTAATATCAACCAATGGCATGGCCTCTATCCATCTGGTCGCAAAGTCAATGATGGTTAGTAAAAATCTGTGTTTTCTGTTTGACATAACAGACAATGGTCCGACTATATCGATCGCTATTTTTTTAGTGGCTCTGATGTTGTATCCATTTGTTGGAGTGGTGTTGTATGTTTTGGACCAATACTATTGTCTTTCTGACACAACGAACATGATTTGATGTATGATTTGATGTCTCTGAACATAGTAGGCCAATAGCATGCATTTCTAATTAATTTTAACGTTTTCTTGGGACCCATATGTCCTGCTAATGGAACATAATGTGCTGTTTTTAGTACTTCTTCTCTCAAAGAAGTTGGGATTATTATCCGATCTGTATCACTGTTTAGACTTGAGAATCTTCTCATCAGAATACCATCTCTGCAATAATATTTGATTTGTTGACTGTTACTAGTGCCTTGTTCACAATGTTGAAAATATCGTTTTAAAGTAGTGTCGTCTCTCTGTAATTTACTTAACTCATCAGAGTTGATATTTAAATATGGAGATAAAATATTCTGATTATCGGAACTTAGTTCTTTGACTTTATTTTGTTCCTTGACAGATTCCGATCTTGTCACAACGTTTATATTTTCCACTTGTTTTTGTTCAACATCAACTTTTGTACTTAGTCTTTTAATGAGTTCGTTTCTCATTAATTCATAATTATCTCTGTTCTCTAGAGCAATATTTTTTGCTAATCTGTGCCCTTTCATTTTATTTATCATAATTTGGGCTCTTTGTTGTTCTTTAACGTTCTCATGCTTATCAATAATATCTAATCATTGTATGTGATCACCAATATCCCTTGTTCCATTCCAGTTGGACATATTGTTAAGTAGTGAGCATGTAAAATCTTTGCTCTGTTTTTTTTTCGGTTCCAACCATTCATGAAACATTTCTTTAGAATTATTATCACTTATATTGGGAATATTTCCCACTATCAAGTAAGTAACTGGAGACGGCATTACTATGGATTTCACATGTCCAGTTATCCATGGCGTGTCGATATGAATGTTGGCGGTCCTACATGTTATGACCTGTCCATTTCCCAGTTTTATGTCTTCTTTTTCATTAGGTAAATGTTCTTCTTTAACTATTTTCTCATCAACTACTACAGATGTACAACATGTGTCTCTGAGACATAATACGGCCTGATTGTTCACAAAACAAGGATAAAATACTAGAGTGCCCTTGCTCTCAAATATTGTTGCAACTGTGTTTTCCTTGTTTTCTTTTCTTAGTGGAGCTCTACCCTTTTCAGTTTGAAATCTTTGAGATTTTATATTGGGTGATATCCTTCTTTGATAGGTGCTACGTACCGGTGCTTCCATGCTATTTCTTCTACCATCTTGCGATTTGCCTCTTTGATATCTATTGTGGTAGTTATTCTGTTAATTTTCTGGACCTCTTTGATATGTCCCCTAGTAGTAGGTGTTACTTTCAGCATGCCAGTAGTTTCTTGGATGACTGTAATTGATTCCATATGCTCCTGTTCTGTTTTTATATGTATGTGGATTTCCTCTTTTCTGATAAATACAGTCATATTGAAGATGTCCTACTCTCTGGCATATATAACATGTTTTAGGCATCCTGGCCGGTAGACTGGAGTATCGCTGTTTATTATTGGCATGTATGACATTACACAGAGGCGTATTTACCAAAACTGTGGCCCTAGGCGCATGACCAATTTAGGGCCCCCTCGCCTATAAGGCATTTAAAAATGATCAGAATACAACAATAGTCAGAACACTCATGTATTATTTAACATGCTTACTACATAGTAATGCATACTAGCTAGAACTTACGATTGTCAGTTTATTACAGTTATATAACTTTTTTCCTGCTCTTCAATTTCGCGAACGTGTCAATGTGCGCATTGAAAAGCGTATTCTAATGTCTCCTTTGATTCAATGCATAAAATAGACAAATCTCCCAGCCTACATTGGCTGATGGAATTCCGCCTCCCCCCATGAAAAATGACAATGCCCCCGAGCCAGCCCCCAGCGCTTTTTTTTTGCTAATGCCGCCACTACCAGTGTTCTTCGTCTCTTAAGCTTCGATAAACCTGTGTTAAGATGGCTTTGTCATAGGCAGAAAGTTTGGTAGCGGATAACATATGACTTTGATGGATACCATCCGTGTTTTACAAGGGGGAAAATCATCAAAAAGGGTTCCAGGTATCTGAAGCGTATTAAGGTCGATTGGGGGCCCCCTGATGCTCGACTAAATAATGGGGCTATAAAATATACAAATATTTAAACAAATGCGTATATATTTGTTCATTCTGGAGCCCCCCTCCCCCCCGCCGAGAATTCGAGACCACCCTCCCCCCCAGGTGCGCGACCGTTATATCTGCCTCTGACAAATGTCTCCAGTCCAACACATTTAAACGTTTATCATTCTGATCTGCCTTTCCCATGACACCACCGTGTGGTCATCTCTTCGTGTTGGTGGGGGGGGGAGGGGGCAGGGGATACTTCATAGAAAAGAGATCAATATGATCTTGGAACTACTTATACTGTATTACTGTTCATTATTTATAAACATATTTTACTTTATTTCCTGCCGTTGGTGGCGGCTCTGTGAGTGCGACTCTATGTGTGCGACTATGTGACTCCGGCACTGTGGGTGCGACTCTATGTGTGCGACTCTGTGACTCCGGAACTGTGGGTGCGACTCTATGTGTGAGACTCTGTGACTCCGGCACTGTGGGTGCGACTCTATTTGTGCGATTCTGTGACTCCGGCACTGTGGGTGCGAGTCTATGTGTGCGACTCTGTGACTCCGGCACTGTGGGTGCGACTCTATGTGTGCGACACTGTGACTCCGGCACTGTGGGTGCGACTCTATGTGTGCGACTCTGTGTCTCCGGCACTGTGAGTGCGACTCTATGTGTGAGACTCTGTGACTCCGGCACTGTAGGTGCGACAATTTGGGTGAAACTATGTGACTCCGGCTCTGTGGGTGCGACACTGTAGGAGCTTAATGCCGTGATACCTAAGAATTCCGTACAAAAATATTTTTTACTATTCTGAATGATATCAATTCAATGAATTCCCTTCCCACTAATACAAGATTAAAGAAATACAAATATTATACTGCCACCTTTGAGGGAAGAAGGCATCTGCGGCCCTTGACTAATTCGGAATCTGAGATTAATCATACGAATTCTTAATCCTGATTATAATCGAACTAGTTCACAGAATCGATTGCTGAATCCCTATAAAGACTGGACTATTTTACATAATTTTGCTGCAGAAAACGAGCGGTATATACCGAACTTAATTCAAGCGACAACTCTGCCACATTGTTAGCTTGGGGAGAAGGGCGGGGGTTGCATCTGACGTGCTTAAATACAACTATACCTCACAATACAAACGTAATCATTTAATTTTGGGATCAATTTCCCACCTTTATTTATTGTATGAAAAGGCTTGAACAGTTTCTAAAGCCTCACAAACTCTCAATTTTTTTTAGTCTGTCAGGGCGTCATCTTCCATCTTCCAGGGGCGTCATCTTACATCTGTCCGGGCGTAATCTTATATATGTCCAGGGCATCATCTTCCATCTGCCAGGGGCGTCATCTTCCATCTGTCAGGGCGTCATCTTCCATCTTCCAGGGGCGTCATCTTCCATCTGTTTTGGCGTCATCTTCCATATGTCCAGGGCATCATCTTCCATCTGTCAGGGGCGTCATCTTCCATCTGTCAGGGCGTCATCTTCCATCTTCCTGGGGCGTCATCTTCCATCTGTCTAGGGCATCATCTTCCATCTGCCAGGGACGTCAACTGTTGTAGATGGTTACAGCAATTACTCTGTCACTGCAATAATATATCAAAGATTGATGGATCTATTGAACGATCACCAAAAGCTAGATTTTACAACCGGCATCTGTCTTATTTATGAACAACAAAACCTCAGAATCACAACTTATTGCAGACAATCGATCGAGTAGAAAATCGTTATAGTATTGAATCGCTTGTTTATGAATCATATGAAATGGGTTGATCAAAGGAACTAACCAAGACATAAACAAGCAATCTAAGCATGGATACAGGACATGTTAGCGCATTTTCGTGTTATAAGTAAGGGAAGTAAGTCATGTTGAATAACTGTTACAAAAATAAATAATGAGTTACGCCCCTTTGTACGCCCCTTTGTTAATATAGCTTATATAGTAAAAATTGTACCTAATATGCCCTCAGAGGTTAAATCGCTAAATAGACTTGTGATGTATAATGGCAGGCCAAGACCTACAAGATGAAATACACATCATGGGTCTAGGACATATGGTTGCTAAGTTCTAGGGCGCTCCTTTGTTAATATAGCTTATATAGTAAAAAAAAAACAGTATCTAATAAGCCTATTTTTCGACCCTCAGAGGTCAGATCGCGAAATGAACTTTTGATGCACACATGGCAGGCCAAGACCTACAAAATGATAAATACATCATGGGTCTAGGACTTATGGTTGCTGAGATCTAGGGTGATGACAGACAGACAGAAAAAAAGGGGACAATACAGCATTTTTTTTTTCGAAAATGCTCTAGAAATGATATATTTTGATCCGTAGTTTAAAGTAATAAAATCTTTTACACAGACTTGACATTTGTAGTACTCGAGGCATAAGGAATTTTCATATGCTGCGCCTGAAAGTAACCTTAAGTTTTGCCACTGTTAGGTAACAGTAAGTAAAAATCTCTTAATATTGTATAATTTCACTTTAAAGAGAAACGGTATAAATTACATAAAAATCGCAGATGGAAGTAAAAAAATATTTTAAAAAACGCAAAAACAAAACGTCGCATGCTCGAATTTCAAAGCATGTTCGTATTTCAAGATACTCTAATATATTTAGTTCGGCTGCCAAGTCATTCAACTTATATTTCTAATTTAGGAAGAAAGTAGGCGGCACTTCTGACTCCAGGATACAACGATATTTAGACACTCAGGGCCGGCCTTACGAATTGGGAGGGGGCCAAATTTAACTGGTGCTTGGGAGCCCCCCTCTTCTTACTTTTCAGATAATAACAATTATTACTATTAATATAAATGTAAATTGCGGGGCCCCGTGCTAGGCGCGGGGCCCAGTTTGGAGATATCGGTCAAATCGGCCAAAGTCCGGCCGTGACGACACTGAATAAGCGGCTGCATTATGCAGGCTGCGGATGAACAAAGACTAAATCACATCACCTCCAAGCGTTACGTGTTCCAAATCTGCCTATTGTTGCACATCCGTTTCGGCTAACTCCCGTTCGGCCGATATTCCTGCGAACCTGCGTACACAAACTCACATACACACATACAAACAAACGGGTAACGCCCTGCATAGTTTATAGAATTTTTCTCGCACCTAAACACTCCGATACAAAGAAAAATGTGCAAGATTCACATTTTCATTTTGTTTGTTATTTCTTTTTGGTCAGACCATTACGCGTATTCGCCTCCGCATGTGTTGTAAGACAGCTAACATTTCTCAAAGCTTGATTCATCTTTTGTTCTATAGCACCCAAGAGTAGAGCAAGGCGGCGACTTTTTATTTTAGTGCCCCAAGTTGTTGACTTGGCAATAGGGCCTAATATTCAAACCCAACGAAACAACACCCACCAAATATGGGCTCTAGTGAGCAGGAAAATTGTGTTTTGAACCAAAGGACTAATCTTCGTGTGTCCATGCTCATTCTTCTTTCCACTTTATGTTTATTTGGAGTTACTCTAGCAACAGAACGTGAGGTAAGTCACCGATTCTATCAGATTTTTAGCATAGCTGCAACATATCTCATGAGTCCTCTTAACTTTATCCACATTTCTATGCTCTCGTTTATTCACTCGAAATAGAGCGAGAAATTTGATTCTAACATGTCTTGTCTGTCGACGTAGTGTTGTTATTAACATTATTTAAAGGGACGTTACACTGGGAGGAAATAAAATAATGTTTAGCAAAGCGATATTATTGTTCATGTATGGGTAATTTAACTGAACATGGCATTCAGGAGTTGCACTGTGAAATGTTACTGTCAAATATATTTCAAAATCTGTTACAGTAGCCTCGGCCGCCTTTATCCCCCCAACTTAAAGTCACGAGCCCATTTCAAGCTGGGTGCACTTGGGGACTTTCACCAGAACCTGAAAAAGTCCCAAGGTTCTCAATGAGATTCGAACCCGGGTCCCCAACAGTCGAACGTTCTACACCGCACGACCCTCCGTCCCCCCACTCTGTATTTAGGAAATGTAACTGTAGCAGCGAATGACGTAAAACAACTTGTGCTGGGTGAAATATCCGTGTCTGTGAAGTTTAGCTAACTTCAATTTCTTAACTAGTCACATTGAGGAACGGTTTTCATATATTGAATAACGAAGGAGGGTTGGAGGAACGGTTTTCACATATTATATAAGGAATGAGCGTTGGAGGAACGGTTTTCACATATTATATAAGGAATGAGCGTTGGAGGAACGGTTTTCACAAATTATACAGTATACGGAATGAACGTTTTATCTTCCCCCCTGCTTATTTGTTTTACTTACTAAAATGTATTACCTGCCCCCCTGCTATTGCCTGGCCCCTGCTTCACTTGACGGTGAATTTGTACGCTCAGCCTAAAGATAGGCTTGGCAGTCTTTTGTAACATTGGGGCAAATAAGTGGGCTCCTAAATTTTACAGGAGGGCCGGGCCAAGAGCAGATGGGTAGAGTGTTTTATTAAAGAAGTTTTGTATATTCAAAGCAGGACCGGCCTTTGGCCGATTTTAACGATGGCTCCAAAATGGGCCTCGCGCCTGGCAGGTGCCCCGCAATTGACATTTAGATAATTAATAGTAAAATTTGTTATTGTACAAAAAATTAGAAGAGGGGTCTTGCAAGCATCCGTTAAATTGAGCCCCGCAATTCTTTAGGCCGGCCCTGCGTTTCTGTTATAGCCTATGTGTATGCTAGCCAAAGATAATCTGCAATGCTAACCAGAGATGCTACACTTTCTGTTATAGCCTATGTGTATTCTAGCCACAGATAATCTGCGATGCTAACCAGCGATGCTATTCATATTTTCAGGTACACGACATTGATTTTAAGGCTACAGAGAGCGAGCCCAATATCGTTAAGAGGACGACAATCCTATCAGATGATGAGGATATTTATCTGGGGGACCCAACATCTACGCCGGTGCTGACGGAGGAGGAAAGTGGCGGGACGTCAGAAACACCTGCAGTGAGTCGCGAACAGTGGACACGGACTACAACGTCCACTGACTACCCAGGCAAGTGGTCAATTTAATTCAGTTAAGAGTTGGGCAAGTCGCAGTAGCGTAGCTAAGTTTTATTGACACCCGGGACAACAACAACAACAATTAACTTGACCAGTTCCATAAACAGTAGGGTGGAGTGAAAAATAAAATGTCTGAATATTTTGGTTGGATAGCTATAAAAACTTGCTAACGCATGCAGTTAGCAATGTGGCAAAAAATTAGACAATTTAAAGAATATCTTGAGGTTCCGCAGTTGACCTAAAGTATAGGCATATTTCGATAAAAAAGCAGTAATCTTTAAAAAAAACAAGTTTTATATATACAACATATTCATGTTGCGGTTTACCTTTTTAACAGTCTATACACACGTTACAGGTAAAAAGAACCATATATTGGAAGGGAAAACACATGCAAACTGTCTAAAATGTTTTTATAGCTACAAATGATGTCGGGCTTTGGTGTCAGGTTTTGGCATTTTTGAACTCGATTCCAAGCGTGTTTTTTCTGAATCCGACGCGTTCTTCTGGACCACATACCACTTTGGAAGTTTCTGTATCTAGCTCGATATGTCTCTCTACTGCTTGGGTATGAAAAGGATAGCGGGCGAAATCCAGTCTTGGTGTATCTTCTTCTAGGATCATGGTTGACAAAGGATCGTCATAAATGTCCATTACGATCGGAGGCTCTGTGATCGGAGGTTTCTGCCAATCGATCATGTCTATGGAGCTAGTAGCCTCAAAGTTGATTACTAGCACACAGAAAGATCTAACTGGACTCGTGCGTTTTTGCTATCTGGATTTCATTATACGTCGCAGAGCTAACTCGCGTATATGTGATCTTTCGTCGGTAAGCATCGCAAGCTCTGTTTTCTGGATGACTGAAGAATACGTTGCGTTGAATTACCGGGTCAAAAACTTTCTTCAGCTCGTCTGTGAGATAGCGTGATTTCAGTATCGTATTGTGGACATGTCGAGCGCCATCTTTACATGAAGGAGTATTATTTATTTCAAACTGTTACGATGACGGTAACAATTATCTTCTGTACATCCAACGGGCTTCTTGTGGCAACATACAGATGTAGTATACGATTGGCCGTTGTTAACCACATTGAATGGTTGATAAGACCAGGGCTGCGAAGTGAATGGTCGACTGGACAAACACCAACACTTACAGCAGTACACAAGTCGAATAGGTATTTCTGATCTGTACTTAAGTCGACGGAATTTAAACTCAACGGTAAAACACAGTTTATTGGTATATAGTCAACGACGGGAAGCTTCTCACAATTCACCAGTGACTTTTCGATTGGTCCGGAAAATCCTTTTGGACCATTCGTAGATCCATCTAGATATTACCTCTTATATATGAAGTATTGTAATGGACTAACTGTATATCATTAACAGCGCTACATAACGCGATTATACAAGAATAAAAATGTTTTGCAATATTATGTATGCAATAAACACTGTGTATTTACTCTAAACAGGAAGTACTGCGTGTGAATGCGTAGAAAAGGGAAACAATGATTATCTTTTTTACTTTAAAGAAGTAAAGATAACGTAATAGTGGCAGCAAAAAACTTGGCAATGCCTTGTAATGAAAAGAACACCGGATAGCAAATAATTATCGGTATCTTAAAAATGGTTAGATTCTTAAGTTGGTTGCGGAACCTCAAGACATTACTTAAATATATAAATATTTTTTTAACCGAGTAGTTCATTGGATCACAGAGCAAGTTTTAATAATTATCCAAATTCTACCAAGTAAGAATAAATGTCGGTCATTTTCACTCCACCCTAATAAACAGTACTAAAGTGCTATAACGTGAATATAGGACAAGTGCCATCCTGTGCGGAACGCCCCCGTATAGATAGCCACAAGATAATTTAAAAAAAAACATACAACAACAATGGGTAAAGCGTTGGGGGGGGGGGGGGGTCATGATGCGACAGGTGTTGACAATGGGTGTGGTTATTTAGATTAGATTAGGGGCGGGAAAACTTTTTGAATCGCGGACCACATTTGGTTCGTAAATTTGACCCGCTGTCCGTACCAAGAGCCGATGGGTGGAGAGTGTGGAATAGAACTGATCTTAATTAAATGTAAATCGTCATAACATAAAAGGCTAAGGGCTGTGCTTCACTCTGAAACGTGTGGTGTGCCACGTTAAACAGGCTAGTAGGCCGGATTAAAACTTTGACAGAATAAGTATTCACTCATAAACTTGAATATATATTTTGACATTTTTAGTTTTTTCTTTATTCTTAATTTTCTCAATGTGTATCTAATACATGTATATCTTAAGTTGCAAAAATGTGCCTAACTTTGACTTAATATATTTTTACATAGTTTAGTTGTGGTATTTATTTATTTTTTTTTTACTCCGCCATTGACAGCTTGATAGGGTGTAGTGTGCCTACCACACCAGCACTGTTGGCGGCGCTGATGCACGTCTGCCATCCCTACAGAGCGGCGGGATGAGTGCGCCCGCTATCATCTGCCGGGATGGCTGATACAAGGGTTTTTTTTTAAGACTTGCCCAAAAAAATGGCCAAACCAGTAGACTAATTACAAACACTTAGTATAAATTTTAATTTAAAAAAAAAATCAACAAATTTATATTACGACAAATGAATCAAAATCTATATTAAAATAAAAAAGAATCATTTAAATAAATATAAATATAAATATAAATATATATATATATATATATATATATATATATATATTCATCCAATTAATATTATAACAGATGATGCAGCTAATTTATATTTTTAAAAAATGAAACTGCAAATTTATATTTAAAAAAAATAAAGACTCATAAAGTTAATGTATAATTATTCAGGAGTTTTGTGCATCTAAAAATAAAAGGCCGTAAACTGTATCAGGAGCTAACTGTGATCATCTCTCTTTTAGTGTACGTCCTGCATGAAAACATTTTTCTCTGTGATAGAGCGTTTATGCCAGTACATAGGAATGGGCAGAGCATTTTGAAAAATCTGTTCCATCGTTCAATTTACACGCTTCTTCAGTGTAGACGTAGTTGGTAACGTAGTTTACTTTGGTTTGCTTAGGAAATGCTTCGCTTGTTTACACTAGTAGGGTTATGGTTGTACTAAACGTCCACAACTTACACTAAAATTGTTAATATTTGTCTCTAAATAAGTCTGTGCATCTGTGATGCATCACACATGATAATCCAAAAATGTCACAACATTTTGGTCTTAGGTGAAAAGAAATATTATGATAACCTTGTGCAGCAGAGATCTTGATATTCATAAATATTGTCCTTCACATGAAATTTTCGTATCGCATCACAGCATCCCTGCATAATTGTCAGTCAAAATGAAAAAAAGAGAGATGAGTTTTTACTTAATATCCATAATAGCCAATAAATTTGACATTCGATATCATATCAACACCAAGTACATGTTGACATCCTGCAACATCTAAAGAACATGATTTAAACTCTGTCAGCTTATGACGAGTGGCTTAAGTTATGAATGCCGATTAGAGACATGGCTGGATAAAAGGAAAAAAAAAATATTTAGAAAAATATATTACACTTTACAAAAAATGTTATGCAGGCACAGTTTCGCCACCCATCACATTTGTTACCATTAGTGAAACTTCTACTGTGAATTTTTTTTTTGGTGTTATTATGTATTTTACAAATTTCCTTTAGTGGTAACCAGACGTCAATGCGGTCCTGAAGAATTTGACTGCGGGGATTCATGCGTAAGCATTGATTATCGCTGTGACGGACAGCAGGACTGCGATAATAATGCGGATGAAATTAACTGTGGTAAGTATTGTAAATTATGTAATATGTGTTCTTTTACACTCAAGCTCAGTCTGTGGAGCTGCTTAAAAACTTTATTGAATGTAATGAATACTTAATGGTTTTTAGTCATTGTCATAGTTATATGTATGTAGACACCTTATGGAGCGTAATGTGTTTGGTGGGCTGCTTGGTTACTATTTACAGACTGAGAGATTGATACATAATTTAAAAAAAAATTCGTGTACTTTTTTTAAGTGCCAGTGATCACATATCCAGAGCCATGTATGGAAGGAAGATTCCTCTGCATTGATGGAACTTGCATTCCACGCCATCAGTTTTGTAATGGTGAAAGTAACTGCCCTGATGGATCTGATGAGTTTTGCGGATGTAATTTGATTTCATTTTTCTTTCTATTCTTAAAACATTAACAGGCAAGAGTAAAGTGTTTCATTCTCAGTTTCCAACTTAGATTAACATGTATATTATTAGGAGAGTTAAGAATCTTAATTCTCCTGAATGATTGAAGTTCTTGCCCATCTATCCAGCTATAAAAAGTAATGGCTGCTTTATTTTTTAAAATTGTCACCAGCTTGTAGAGAGGACCAATTTCAGTGCAAAAATGGTCAGTGCATATCAAGAGATGATGAATGCAATGGTTACCCTGATTGCGAAGATTATTCTGATGAGCTTCCTGCACGTTGCAGTAAGTTGAAAACTTTAAAGTACAGAGGCTGTGAGATTTTGTTTACTATCCACAAATGGGTGCTTAAATTGTATAGAACGCCCATGTTATTATCTTTTATAAATAATATATATATATATATATATATATATATATATTTCATGGTATAGTTGTATGTACTGCGCACACAGGTGTGTGTTTGTTTAAAGCTTGGCCAACCAGTTCAACATGAGGTCACGGGGTCAAGATTCTAGATAGTTAGAGAAAATAAATATTGTAAATTGTATTGTCTAAATGTGTGAGAGAGAGAGAGACGTAGAAGGTTCGAGGATAAGTTAATAAGTTAATTATATAAAGACGATGTTTAGTTGAGAAGTTGGGCAGTTAGTCAATCAATCGAGTCAGTTCAGGAGTTCAGTTCAGTTGAATACAGAGAGAGAGAGAGAGAGAGAGTAGTCGAGTACAGTTCAGAAGTTTTAGTTAATCAGTTGAGTTTATTGTTGACAAGTATTATTCATTGAGTTGAAGAGATTGTCAGTCATAGTGAATTATATTGGATTTATTCTGTTTATATTTTATTGTGTCGTCAATAAATTATATGAACCATGGACATGAATTGAGTTTCTCATTATAAACCAGTTCATCCAATAACATCCTTTACAATATATATATATATATATAATAGGGTGCCACTCAAAAAAAAAAAAATTCTGAGTTTTTATACTGCCACCCCCAAAATGTGTTAGTGATGTTATAAGAATAATATTGGCAACATTTGAATGTATTGTGATTATATTATTGGTAGCTCAACAGTGTACAATTTTTGCAATAATCAGTGTTTCGAGATATTACCATACGTTAATCGGTAATCCTGCTGTAAGACAAAAAAATCAAAAGTTATTTGCAGTAAAAGAGAACAAACATCTGTTTTGTACAGAGAAACCAGAATAATAATTTTCAGAACCTTCAGCTCATAAACATAAAGACTCAGTTCAACATAGTTCAGACTGAAAGATCAATATTTACTACTAACATGTCTTCAAGTCCAACAGGGACAGTTATGGTGGACTTAATAGCATTAGGAAAGTACATCGGAGTTTCTCTTCTACTTGTAACACAAACTGTATCTGTTCCTCTTGATTGGTTTGTACTCCATTAAATGCTTGAATCAGGGCCACTCCACGTTCGGCTGCATCATTGACGACTTTAAAACTCGCAACTTTCTTCTGGCCAACAATTTAGTTGTTATTAGTGGCCTAAGTGTCTGGATTCGTTGTCAGGAAATCTTGTGGTTTGCTCAAAGCTGTTAAAAGTTTCCTGGTGTGTTGCGATACAAAATCAGAAATTTTATTTTGTTCTTATGTTGGAAAGAAGCCTATTCTGCGAGGATGATCTGTTGTTATCTTGCCGAGTGCTGCAACCATGGCTAACTTCATTTTACATGAAACATAATTGTCAAAAAATGCGAAACTTCTCAGAATTTCACTCAAGTACCACAAGTGTCAAGATAATGATTTTATTGCTGCTTTGGCAACTGTATCATTTGTTTCCTTGTAGTTCTTCAATTGTTGAAGTAGCTGCAAAAATCTACGGGGAGCAGATGTAGCACATGGGGATGTAAACCAGGAATTCAGGTACACCTTAAGTATCAAGGTATTGAAGTGACCCAGTGATGACAATTCACGCGCAGTAAGTTGGAACTCAGAACGCAAAATGAAAATCTTAAGGCTGTGAATCAGTTTTGTCAGATCTTTTCATCTGCACCACAATCTCCACCTAGAAAAAGAAGTAACAGTTGCGTAAACTCATCTCTGTGCTGAAAAACTGTTAGCTGATGCTGAATGAAGTGAATGAGTTCATCCTGAGATGGATTGAGAACCACTGTAATAATTTACATCCATTCAACTTGCATAAATTGATGTGTCGATTGAGCACCAATATTCACAAAATCACTGGAATAACTTGATATTTGGTCTACTAGATGGCCCCATCAGTGAATCAAACACATTTGCCACAATGAGTTCCATTATGTGGCGCCTGCGTTCTAAGCTGATCAATTCTCTGCCATGTTTCTTCTCCATAAGAATACAGGCACGTGCTTTTATGCCATTGTTACTGGCCGTAGTGTCGAAACACATGAACTGTATTGTATCACCAATGTTCCATTCTTGAATTAGATTAAACACTACAGTTTCCTCGGCCTCTTTAGTTCCATGTGGCAATTTTGGTACTATCAGCAACTTCATTGTTTCATCACCGGATACCAGAACAGCAAGACGAACAATTAACTCTTTTGATGTTAATGCAGGCAACATTTGTCCATCCCATTTCCCTATTTAATGGGCAATTTGGATGAAACATTGCATGAGTCTCTGTAGTTGATTCCTTGTTAATTGCCAGATTGTAGCCAGGTGATTCTGCTGCTGCTGCAATTATGTAAACTGTGTTCTTTTCACTGACTTTACTTCTGTCTAATGCAGCTGCCAATCCTGGACTCACAATAATGTTGGATCAGACGATCCTCACTAGTTTAGTAGACACTTTAGGTGGTTCGGGGAGTTCATCAGGATCATTGGGATCAGAACCATCGGTGCTATTAGCCTCTGTGTCACTGTCATTGCTGGCACTAAACTCCATCTTCTTTGCCTCATGTTGCATTCGCTTAGCCTCCTGTTCCTAGCGATATTCTTGCTCTAAGCGCCTTTATGAGACCTTTGTTCTTTCCGAGTTAGCACGATATCCACCTGACCCATGCAATCACGCCTCCTTTTCTATTTTGCTTCAAGAAATTGTATGTCTTCAGATACCTGCATCATAGTTAAAGCTTCAGCATGCCAAATGTTCTTTCAAACATTTGTGTCTATTTCATTTGATGTTACATTCGCAATATTAGCCCACATACACATACCATGTCCATTAGGGTGCATCAACACAATAGAGGAAATAATTAACTGTTTGTTTTTGAGCTGTCTATGTTTCTAATTTGTTTTGATATCATTAATAATAACTTGTGTAAAATAGTTATCAAATTAGAGTTGATTTAGAGGTCCCCCCAAAGAAATCACAAAACATGACATGTAAAGCAAAAACGTGTATTTTAACCTATATAAAAATCACATAAAAATATTGAATTGTTTATTACTGTTGCATTTAATTCAGTTTCTCTTTGTTGCACGTTTGTAAGGTTTACGCATATTTGAGATGTTTTTGCGGTCCCATTTCTATCACTTGAAGAATGTTTTGAAAATGTTCATCCGTTCGCGTTGCTTCAGCAAAGTCGGATGACAATTTCACTTCTCTCTCGGCACAATCGTTAACAACGTTAGTTGCAGCAACATTTTCTGCACTGGCAATGTAAGAAGCTGTTTGGCACCAATCATCAACAGGCAGTTCGTGGAATCATGTGTCCAGTTGAAGTCTGTATATAGTAAACCACGAGTCAACTCCAGCAAGATCACACAACCGAGTTGAATAATAAATTGATTGGAATCGTGGCTTTCCCCAACAATTTCTAAATCGATTCTGTGGAGTTTGGAGGGCAACCACCGGTCGAAGCCTTGGTAGAGCATCTGCTAGAGCTCGCTTTTCCAACACAGGTACTTCATTGCTGACCAGAGAAAGTGGGATCATTTCAGCAGTGAGGTACCATAGATGCCTATTCAGGGCACGGATTGCTGACTTGGAAATGTCTTTGTTGACATCGTTGTAATCCAAAAGTCGTTTGCAGAGCTGTAGATCATTCCATGGTGCATCCAAACTCTTTTTTGCAAGTGAGCCACCACAAGACAAAAACATGTGTTACAAATGTAGGAAATGCACACATCTTTGGCACTTGAACACGTGGGCTAATAGTACCTGGAGGCAATAATTGAATTTGTTCCTCACACAATGCAATCTTGAGGCAATATATCAGTTTTGCCATCCATCGGGCTTTGTGCTGGGCACCTGGTCTTTTAAAGTTAACCTCCTTATTTGTAACATTCAGGTAAACAAGGGACAGTTTAAGGATTCGTGGTAGTCGTTTCGCAAGAATTCGGTGTGTTTATTAGAGTTAGCATGAGCAATTACCGTATCCCTCATAATCGTCAGTCGCTCTTGAGCCTTTAGATCATGATCAGCTAAAGTAAACGAACGACGTACGTGAGACCAATCATGTGCCACCAACTCCGAATTACTTCGCAACTTGGTGAACAAAGTTATATCCGGGGATTTGAAATCTTCTATTTTCATGTCTGCAAACACATGCGAGAGGATAACTTCACCAATGTGATGGCGACAACCTGACCACAGAACAGCACGTTGCAGCTTATTTTGTATGGCAATGCAGGCTGCAGTATGATGACCAGTGTATGACCTTGTTGTGTCGAATGTCATATTAACGATACAATTATTACAATGCCACTCTGTCATTAGCTTCATGGTTAATTCAGCAATAATTTCACCAACGTGTGTCTTTGTTGCCTTGGCATAATTTGGCACTCCTAGCAGTTTCAATTGTTTTGCAACATCAACAACAACTGTTATGCGTTCTTCAGTGACACGATGATTTTTTACAGAAGGTGTCAGTTTGCCATCCCAGTGGAGAGTGCAGAGTTTGGGTGGTTCACCAAGAGAACCTGGACGCTCACTGTGTGCTGCTACGATACATCTTGCACCTTAAAACTTGTAAACAAGTTGATAGTCGAATACCAGTAATAGTAGCATCATCAACAAAGATTGCAGTGCCAATGCCTAACAATTCACTTTTCCGACGAGTTTGAGGTTTCTTTGTTCGCGAGGCAGGAGACGCAGTATTAACTGGATATGACACTGTTGAAGTGATGTCCTTGCTAATAAATGTGAATTTTAAATTTAATTTTTAGGACAACTGTTTATCAAAATCAATCACGGCTGCCAAACATAAAACCAAAGATTATAAAACAATTTATATAGCGCTTATAAGTAAGGATGGATTTATCTAGTTTTCACTTAATTTAGTAAATTTGTTGAAGTCCGGGGGACCTTTAAACATCGTCAAATATCAGACTTTTTTTGGTGATGCACCCTATTGTCCATTACATTTCAATAACGGCTATAAATCCTGAAATAATTATTATAATTTCTAAAGTTGTTGTTTCCCATGCAATATTTTTTTTTCAAGCTACCACTTCTTGTAAAGGTCTTTTCACTTGAACAACAAACCGAAATAAACCATTCAACTGTGTTTTGGTTGATGCGTTTGTCGACTCATCTTGTTGTAATTCTAATTGCTTTCTTTGTGAGATCTACCATTTCTCGAATTTTTCTTCATAACGTATCATCCTAATGTGAGATAACTATTATTGTATAGACTGCTTTCTTGTCTATTAATATTTCTGCAGTTTAGTGCTTTATAAAGTACCAACACCTCAACAGTAACATACGGTTTCCTTGATTTCTGCCCCTCAAGAAATAGTTAATATAAGGCGCGCAAAGCTTTCTAAGCCGTAACCCAGTATGTGTGAAACATTTCGTTTACTTTCGTTATACTTTAATGTTGTCTTCGATGTATACAGCAGTCTAGGTTTGTAACTGTCCGTTAATAAGTACTGCGATTTGACAGAGTTTCATTGCTGAAGTATTCTAGTTCTAATCATTTTATAAAGAAAGTTTATTGTATCTACTTAATTATTGTGTAGCAATCTTCAAAATTAGAAACTTAAATATCATTGACTTTGTCCGAGTCTATACATATTTATTTCATAACCAATGTCCATAAAAATACAATGATTGGAAGATACTGAGATAGGAAAACTAGACATAAGCTTAAATAATGTTTATCCAAAATAGTCAGGCAAATAATTGATCCACCATTACTTTAAATAATAATAGTCCAAAGATTAGAAATTGGATCAAAACTCCTTCTCTCATCCATAATGTCGTCTTTTGTATTTATTAAAACAAACAGACTTGTATGATGACCCTGTATAAAATACAATAACATTAAAATGAAAATAAACAATACGTTTTTACCATATGTGATAATTTACAAAATTAATATCTAAATGCTGACTGATAACCACTAAAATGATAACTGCTGGTCTCTTTGCAGGAAGAGACTCTTGAATCACTTTGTGATGTACTAACAACCATTCTGATTACTGATTTATATGTACTTTCTCTATAAAGGAAAACACAATCCTTCGTAAATTCAGAAATATACGACTTATTATTGTCTAAATATAAATATATAGTTACCATTCCAATATAAAACAAAGCAGTATTTACATGAACAGTGGATTGAAACTGACGCTGGAACATGGATCATTATTTACTATGTATCAAAGTTAACACTATTTTTTAAAGTTTTCAGTATGTATAACAAGATGTTAACTGTTGGAACACATTGATAATATATTTACTCAAAAAATTAAAGTGAATTTGTATTAGTATTACGAAAATGTAAACTTATTTGTTATGATGGCCATCATCCGTTAATTAAATATATAATTTTATAATTTGATGAAGAATTGTCATTATCAACGGGCTTTCATTTATAAAAAAAAATCAATCATTTGGAAATATATTTACATTCGGTCTGACTTGAAATAAGAAAGTTTTATCAAAATATCAAGAAATCCCGCCAGCGAGGCACATCAACAAAACATGGTAGAATGTAGGAATCAACCCTCATTAGCTTCACAGTGTGAAATCTCAGCTTCAACAATACTATATAAAAAACCGTCGATGTGTAAATCCTCTTTAGAGGAGTTTATTCTGTGGGTTTTGGAAGGGTAGGAGGCAAATGACACTTCGTTATCCTTATTTAAGACGGGGGTGAACGGCCAGAGCAACAATGCGTATGTGTTGATTGTGATTTTCAATTCAATAAGAAGTGTTGAAACATAGTTTTAACAATGTCAATACAATAACAATATTTAAATTCCATGCTTAGTGTACAGCCATGCCATTTAGATACATAATAATGAACAGGTATTTTCTTTTACTGATATTATTTTAGCACATTATGGTATACGATTGACATTATTGGTTATGGTATTTATGAAACATGAGCGTGCGTGATGTTTTTTTAGCTGACACTCATGACACTCATTTAAATCCCTGAAGTGCCGCTTCCTAAATATTTAGTACTTGAAAAAATCTTCGCTTATGCTGCTAAGTTAAATTATAAAGTTATTTGTAGGGAATTAAAATGACTGAGAGTGAAAGGTGGTCGCAATATATACACAAATAAAACAAATCTACAAAAAAATTGTTTAGCAGTATTTTTTTTAAGACACGCTTTGTGACAAAAAAATTATTGTCGCATAATACAAAAGAAATCAAAGAACTGTCTTTTTAAATACTTTTAGATATTTTAAGTTAAAACAATGTGTTACAAGGATACATAATATATAAAGACATAGACTATAAACAAGAAATATTAAAAAAAAATATTATGCCAAATGACTAATTAAAGATTCAAGCAGAAAATGTATTAAATATGGTACCATAGCTCTTATAAGCTAAGGAGGTGATCATCTAATAAACAATTTATGACACTGTTGAAACAGAAATGTTTGTCATATGTGGCACATTTGTTAACTACACCTCACCAAACTTTTTCTAAACGATAACATCTAAAATAATTTTTTTCTCCTTTCTAAATTCATGCAATAATATATACTGTTGTGACCCTCTTAATTCAACACACGGCGCTGGACCAGTCGTCACCTGGACAGGTGTGTAAAAACAAGAGATGATGACGATGCGTGGAGACCAGTGACGTGACCTGATTTTGCAGGTGTAGACCGGAGATGTGTAGTTAATTGGTTTTTGTTTTGGAGAACAAGGAGTTGGTGACCTGGAGATTACACGTTGGACTCGCTTGTGGCCGGCAGTGATTTTGTTTCCTATGTGGATTTATTAGTTTGGTTATGGAATTAATGTTTAGTAAATTTGTGTAATAAATAAATGTATCAGTCTAGTCATTATTGAACCCACGTGTCCTGTGTGTCATTCTGTAAAATATCAAGTTGTAACACTGGTGTCAGAGGCGGGATAGGCTACAATGTCCGGTAAGAAACTAAACAAACTTTTAGTTAGAGAATTGAAGGAGGAATTAGAAGAAAGGGTCCTTCCAACTGACGGCAACTAGCAGCTACTGGTTAAGAGACTTAATGCAGCTCTTATTGATGAGGGAATGTACCCGGAGAGCCACGTTTTTACCACAGAAATCAAGCAGTTGAGAAGTGAAGTGAAATAATTTCATTTAACATTAAGAAGTGAAATAGAGGACATTAAGAAAAGTTTAAAAGGTGACCTCGAGAAAGCAAGGATCGAAATAAATGAAGATGTCGACATGAGGGTGAATCAACTCCGGGCTGAGATTTTAATCAACAATGAAAAATACAACGAGGAGATTAGCGGCATTAGGGAGGAATCGAACAAGGCGCGGGGGTCACAGGTGGTGACCCAGACTACATTGAGCAAGATAAGACCACCAATTTTTGCCGGCACAATTTCATGGTACGTCTATAAAAGACAATTTGAGGCGGCTGTTAATGTTAACGGCTGGACCCGGGACGAAGATAAAGCAACGGCGCTTGTGTTGGCCTTGAGAGGAAAAGCCGCCGAACTACTGCACACCATTTCTGATCCAGGACGTTATGATGCCGTAGTTAGGGCCTTAGAATTGAGGTTTGGCGATGAACACTTGCAGGAGGTCTACAGAGTGCAGTTGAAGACAAGACAACAGAAGTCTGGGGAATCCCTGCAAGAAATAGAGGCAGACATCGAGCGAGTAGCACGCCTGTCCTACCCAACGGCTGAACAGGAATTCCTTAATGTCATTATAATTGACTCTTTCATTGATGTCATTCGCGACCCAGAACTGAAAAAAAGCAATTAGGATGAGTGGGAAACAAAGGGCAAGCGAAGCACTGGCTTATGCCCTGTCGTATGAAGCTGCTAAGAATTCCTACAGGACCGAAAATCATTCAAGGCAGTTAGAGGTCAATGAAGATACACAGCTTGACCAGATTCGTAGGGTGGTTGAAGAGGCTATGGCAGCCAAGGAACAAGAGATGGCCGAGAGGACTAAGAATATGAATGATCCTCGCTGCTGGAGCTGTGGTGCTTCTGGTCATCTTCGTAGAAACTGTCCAGGAGTTCGGCAATACCAGACCAGACAGTCAAGAGCCTCCCCACAATTAAATCGCTGGGGTAACCAGGGAAACTAACGTCTGCCAGCTTCGTAGGGCAAAAGCTGGCAAAACACTCCAACAAAGCCCATAAAGTCGTCATTCCAGTTGCAACTCTGGGTACTAAATCGAGCCTGTATGTTAAAGGAAAAATTGGACAGTTTGAGTGTAGATTTCTATTGGATACTGGGGCATCACGTTCAATCTTGCGACCTAATGCAATCAAAGACATGCAAATGAATAATGTGAGTGGGCATTCATTGAAGACTGCAAGTGGGGAATTAATGCCGATCCTGGGACGGACTAAAATTGAGTTCCAACTAGGGGATGAATCGTTCATTCATAAATGCATTTTGGGGCTGGACTTCATGCACTTATATGGCCTTTCACTGAACCTTGGGCGTAGGCACGTTACAGTGTGGGAAAAAGGAATTTCCCCTTCTTGGGAAATATGATAATGAGAATGTTATAAAGAGGATACGTCTCATTGAAGACATAAGTGTACCTGCTCAGTCGGAGTTTATCATCTCTGGTAAACTGGACTATGATGGAGATGGAATGAAGACAGCCATAGTAGAGGCTGGTCATGGAATTGGTCGAGGACTAGCCACTGGGAAAGCATTGGTGGCAATCAATGAAACCAAGATTGTACCAGTAAGAGTGATGAACATTACAAATACTGATCAAAACCTTGGTAAGGACAGTGTCATCGCTACATGTGACCCTGTTGATTTAATAACGAACTGTGAGATTGATAAACGTTTAATAGCCAAAAGTCCACAAAGATTCGATTCGTAGATAAACTTGTATGTGAATTGCGGAAGGATTTGCCCCAAAGCGATTATAATAAGGCCGAAGCTATGTTACAGGAGTATACAGATATCATGGCTGCTGAAGAAAATGATTGCGGGAGAACAGACTTGGTTCAGCA
Source organism: Bulinus truncatus (assembly GCA_021962125.1). Lineage (NCBI taxonomy): Eukaryota > Metazoa > Mollusca > Gastropoda > Planorbidae > Bulinus > Bulinus truncatus. The sequence goes on along the minus strand of JAGDYQ010000126.1, from coordinate 885,480 downwards.
TCGAATCAACACAGGGAGTGCTAAACCAATACGGCAGATGCCACGCCGCCTACCTCTAGCGAAACAACAAGAGGCAACAGAAATGTTGGAACAAATGCATAAACAAGGGGTGATAGAACCGTCCAACAGCCCGTGGAGTTCACCTGTCGTACTTGTGAAGAAGAAAGATGGGTCGTTTAGATTCTGTGTAGACTATAGAGCTTTGAATGAGGTAACAGACAAAGACAGCTATCCTCTTCCCCGTATCGACGACACTTTGAATACACTCGCGGGATCTAGAATTTTCTCCACCCTTGACTTAAAAAGTGGTTACTGGCAGGTTGGTTGACACCCTCAAGATAAAGAAAAGACTGCATTCTCGGCGGGTAATGGCCTCTGGCAGTTTACTGTTATGCCGTTTGGGTTATGTAATGCACCAGCGACTTTTGAGCGGCTTATGGAACACATCTTGCGAGGTCTCAACTGGAAGACATGCCTCGTCTACCTCGATGGCATTATAGTGAAGGGAAAGACATTTGATGAACACCTTACGAACTTTAGAGAAGTGTCCCAGCGTATTCGCAGTGCCGGTATGAAGCTCAGTCCACGGAAGTGTTCACTATTTAGAAAGAAGGTGAACTATTTGGGCCACGTTGTGTCTGCAGATGGCATAAGCACTGATCCTGGTAAGGTTGATTCCGTAAAGAGTTGGCCAAGACCAACTAACGCGCATGAACTTCGAAGCTTCCTGGGACTCTGCACATATTATCGCAGATTTGTGCCAAACTTTTCCAGCATTGCCAGAGAGCTTCATCGGCCCACGGAGCAAAAGAAGCCATTTCTTTGGAGTGAAGAATGCCAACAGTCTTTTGACAAATTAAAGAATGCGCTAAGCTCTTCCCCAGTACTGGCTTACCCAGTCCCTGGTAAAACATTTATACTCGATACAGATGCTAGTAGTACCGGGTTAGGTGCTGTGTTGTCCCAGAGGATAGATAGCGTAGAGAATGTCGTCTCCTATTACAGCCGGACCCTTTCGAAATCCGAGAGGAACTATTGTGTCACCAGACGGGAACTGCTGGCTGTTGTGGATGCCATCAAACACTACCATAAGTACTTGTATGGTCAGAAGTTTATTTTGAGAACAGATCATGCTGCCCTGAAATGGCTTCTGTCTTTCAAGAGCCCAGAAGGTCAAATTGCAAGGTGTATGGAGAGACTTCAAACCTACGACTATGAGACCCAACATTGCAGAGGACTGCTACACAAGAACGCCTACTCTCTATCTCGCCGACCATGTAAGCCAGAATGTAAACACTGTCAACGTTTGGAGGCGATAGAGACATATGACGTTTATGTTCGAAGCTTGGAGTTGGATGCCGCGGAGTTATGGTCTGACCTCAAGATCCGAGAGGACCAACTGAATGACGAGGATTTAGCCCATATCCTCCGGTGGAAAGAAGAAGGGCCCCGGCAAGATTGGCAGCGAGTTGCCGAAATGGGTGCTTCTACGAAGGCCTATTGGGCTCAGTGGGACTCTATGATAATTGACCACGGGGCAATCAAGAGAGTTTGGGAATCAGCTTATGGCACCTCCCGTCGACTCCAACTAGTGCTTCCGAAGTCAAGGGTTCCCGAGGTGCTGAATGAAATGCACAATGGTGCCACCGGTGGACATCTGGGTGTAAATAAAACACTAGAAACAGTGCGCCAGAGGTTCTATTGGTTTCACTACAGAAAGGACGTGGAGGACTGGTGTAGGAGGTGCAATCAGTGTGCAGCAACAAAAGGGCCGAGGAACAAACCTCGGGGCCACATGCAGCAGTACTTTACTGGAGTCCCTTTTGAGAGAATTGCCATAGACGTTGCAGGAACCTTCCCGGAGACCAGGCAAGGGCACCGCTATATCCTGGATATCAAAGACTATTTCAGCAAGTGGCCAGAAGCTTTTGCTATGGCGAATCAGGAGGCCAAAAATATAGCGGACATAGCGGTTAACGAGGGGATCAGTCGTTTCGGAGTCCCGATGGAGCTCCACTCGGACCAGGGTCGAAACTTCGAATCAAAATTATTTCAGGAGATGTGCAGACTCTTGGGGATTCAAAAGACAAGAACAACCCCGTTACATCCACAATCGGATGGGATGGTCGAACGGTTTAACCGGACACTGGTGCAGCACCTGGCAAAATTGGTAGATGATCGCCAGGAAGACTGGGACACTCACATACCACTGTTTCTGATGGCCTACCGAGCAGCAGCTCACGAAACGACGGGTCACTCGCCATCAACGGTAGTGTTTGGTCGGGAACTCCGCTTACCTTGTGACCTTCTGTTCGGGCTCCCCAGAGACGCTCCCTCCATGGAAACAGATTATGCCAATGGACTGAGATCTCGACTCGAGGAATTACATTCTATGGTTTGAAGAAACCTCAAACTCGCTAGTAACACTATGAAAACCAGATACGACAGACGGGCAAACTCGTCTGGTTTTCAAGAGGGAGACCTAGTCTGGCTTTACAACCCACAGAGACGTAAAGGAAGATCCCCAAAACTGCAGAGGGACTGGGAAGGCCCGTACCGGGTCATAAAGAGACTTAACGACGTCGTGTACAGAATACAGAGAAGCGCACGCACCAAGATGAAGGTTGTCCACCTCGATAGACTTTGCAAATTCTTTGGTGCAGATGGACCTGTCCGAGACGGACAGATTTAAGAGGGGGGCAGTGTTGTGACCCTCTTAATTCAACACACGGCGCTGGACCAGTCGTCACCTGGACAGGTGTCTAAAAACAAGAGATGAGGACGATGCGTGGAGACCAGTGACGTGACCTTATTTTGTAGGTGTAGACCGGAGATGTGTAGTTAATTGGTTTTTGTTTTGGAGAACAAGGAGTTGGTGACCTGGAGATTACACGTTGGACTCGCTTGTGGCCGGCAGTGATTTTGTTTCCTATGTGGATTTATTAGTTTGGTTATGGAATTAATGTTTAGTAAATTTGTGTAATAAATAAATGTATCAGTCTAGTCATTATTGAACCCACGTGTCCTGTGTGTCATTCTGTATAATATCAAGTTGTAACAATACAAATTTACCCTAGCTATGTATAAAAATGACAAAATAATGTTTTCCAATATTTTTTTTTTACTTTTCCTTAGAACTGTATATTTACCTATCAATTGATCTGATCTATCTACTCCACCCATGTATTGATTATAATCATTAATAACCTTAGGCTGACTAACACATATCTTTCTAAACTCATTATTAACTTTAATTCTTCTATTACAAAAAAAATCTACCTAATTTTTTTGTGAATCGATGTTAACATTGTAACTATTTTATTATTGTTCCACTAAACTAATCCCAACTTATCTATTCTCAGCCATCTCATGCTACCCCTAACATTATTTTTGTTAAAAAATGTTATATTACTAAAGTGATCTAGTATGCCTTTCATATTTAAAAGTAATGTACGGTATAAACCTCAAAATTATAGGTAAACCCATTACTAGAATCTGTAAACACCCATATTTTCACCCCCCGCTTAGTTGGTTTATCTTTCATATACTGCCTAAATTCATATATACCCTTATTCGTAACCATACTTTCATCTATGCTAACATTTCTATAAGGCTGCCAAAATCTCATACTTTTTATTTTAATATATTTATGTATGTTATAGGCAAAGTGTAAAATCCGGCATTCTATAGAATGCCTAGGCAATGTATAGAATGCCTAAATTTTTCAGGCAGAGTATGAAATGAATTGCTATTTCATACATTGCCTAGGCATTCTATAGAATGCCGAGTACCCGTTCGGCAAAGTATGTAACTGGCCTTGTTAGGAACTAGAGTAGATTTAGAGACAGACAATCCCCTTCGACGTTGTAAGATAAGAAGATATATCAGAAGTAGGAGTAATGCAAATAATGGTTGACAAGGTGACAGACGACTTAGGATAAGGTGGTCAGAAAACAATAGAGTAGTAAACAGCAAAGGAGTGACGTTTCTTGAAGTAGACCAGGAGGCGACGACGGACAGTTTAGGTACCATGACGACCAGGGGGCGCTCCTTTGGTGAGAACTATTATGAAGGAGACTGTGACGTAAATAGGGAAATTAAGGTGGCGATTCCCGATGTTGACAAAGGGCGGGGAGACTCACGAAATCTGTTGGCAGTTGTTATGAGCATGACAGAAGATGGCTTTTACCGCCTTGGAACTGCACATGGAATCTTGAAGCAGCTATATGCCAGATCAGAATTCACCGTATGTCCAAAAGATTTAATAAAAGCGGAAGACGTTCCTGACCTTGAAATAGCTCTCCGATCTGCTGCTACTTCTCAGTCTACAGGAAGCGGCCAAGGATTCGTCAGATGTAAATGCAAGACGAAATGCCAAACTATGAGGTGTCTTTGTGTGAAAAAGAAAATTAAATGCAATTCAAAATGCCATTCTAGTCTTCCAAGCTGCAACAAGTAGCTCATTCCAGTTGTGTTCTGCTTGTTTTCACCAGAAACAACATCTTTTCATTATTTATCAATTCTTCACTAATTCGTAAAATATGAACATGACAGATCACAATACCAAAATATGAAGTGTTTTGTCAGAAAGAAGAAAATTAAGTACAGTACAATTCTAAGTGTGAATCCAGTCTTACCTGCTGAAGCAAATACTTCAATCTGCTGTCGTTGTTTTTTACGGTATGAACATCATATGCTTTATTTTGCATTCATTCCATATCAAAATACGTTTTTATCAATAAAGGCTTTTGTTGTTCTTTTCTGATATTTTGCCTAAACGACACTAGTCATTTTATACAATGCCTAGGCATTGTATAGAATGCCTAGGAAAAGTATGCACAATTTAGAAATGTTATACTTTGCCAAAACGACACTAGTCATTCTATACAATGCCTAGGCATTGTATAGAATGCCTAGGAAAAGTATGCACAATTTAAAAATTTTATACTTTGCCTAAAATCACCAGGCATTCTATACAATGCCTAGGCATTCTATAGAATGCCGGCATTTCACACTTTGCCTATAACATGTACATTTCACGCCATCGTCCTCCCAACACTACTGTACGCAAGCGAAACCTGGACAGTTTACCAGCGCCATGCCAAGAAACTCAACCACTTTCACACAACCTGCCTCAGGCGCATAATGAAGATCAGATGGCAAGACAAGGTTCCCGACACTGAAGTCCTTGCAAGAGCCAACATGTCCAGCATCTACACCATACTAATGCGCTCTCAGCTTCGCTGGGCAGGCCACCTCGCTCGCATGCCAGGCCACCGACTGCCTCGAAAGATCTTCTACGGAGAACTGCAGCAGGGAAAGCGCTCTCGCGGAGGCCAGAAAAAGCGCTACAAGGACACGCTGAAGTCCTCTTTAAAGGCTTTCAACATGGATCCTGATTGCTGGGAGGAAGATGCTCAGGACAGAGCTTTGTGGCGTCACTCTGTTCACATAGGCGCTGGGTTATGTGAGGCAAATAGAACTGTTGCTGCTGAAACGCGACGCCTGGTTCGCAAAGCTCGCGCTGCCGACCACCATCTGACAGCCACCATTCCCTGTCCCCACTGTCATAGACATTTCCACGCAAGGATTGGACTAGTCAGCCATCTGCGCACACACCGACACCCACCAACCAATACTCCAACCTCTGATGACTAGATGGTCCTCATCGAATACGATGGACGAACTATATATATATATATATATATATATATATATATATATATATATATAGGCGACTAGGGGCGCCAAATTTTAGAGAAAAAAAACTTTAAAAAATAAAGTTCATGCAGAAGGGGCGGGAATCACAATAGATGACTACCTAGGGAGCCAAATTGTCCGAGGACGGCTCTGTATATATATATGTATATATTTATATATATATATATATATATATACAGTGCTTTTTTTCAGTGGGAACTCATGGGAGCTGAGTTCCCATACCTTTTTATTTTATAGACTATTATAGTATTTTCTGACATAAGTTAAAAAACAGATGTGAAATGAGTTCCCAAACCTTTTTCGCTAGAAAAAAGCACTGTATATATATATATATATATATATATATATATATATATATATATATATATATATATATATATATATATATATATATATATATGATGGGCAAAAAAAAGTGAGAACATCATATAACATACGATTTATTTTAAAATATAATTTAATTAATTGTATTGTTTCATGTAATTTTGTTTACAAAGTATTTAGCCAATCAGAAATCCTGTTCCATGTGTCCAACGTTTTCTAATCGTAGACGCAGATTTCTCCACTCTTCAATTATTGCCAACTTCAGCTGCCCCACTGTGGTAAATTTTCGTCGAAGGTAGACTTTTTCTTGCAAAACACCCCATGACCACATTTCGCTTGAATTACAGGCAATAAACTTTCTCTCAGAACATGTTAACAATAATATCCACTGTTTACTTTGGCACCTGGTTCAACAAACACAATATCCGTTTTCCCCAATAGGGAAACATCAACCAATACAATGTTAATAAGGCTGAAATGGTAACGTTCTCGTATATGCGAACTTTCCTGAACTTGCGCTATCTTTGTCTCAGCGGAATAAATACAATCATTTTGAGAATTAACTAGAGTGCCAATGGTAAATGTCTTTTCATCTGTAAACCAGATGGTTCGTACACTTCTCTCATTAGGAAACCGTTCAAGTCACTGCCGACTGCGTTACAAGCGTTTCAATTTGACATTTTGATTCAGTTTCAGCCCGATAACACGCTATACGTTTTGAGTCTTAAATCATGTTTCACAATACGTCGAATTGACGAACGTGATATACCAGCTGTTGTGTTCTAGCCGATTTTCGTCTAACACTTCCGGGTTTACGTTATGTCATACGTTGTTGAATATTAATATCAGCACGGAGTCCCGTGTCACCCATGCCCAGGGGCCCGTCATTTCTGTCGATGGGCCTGTTCGCAACATTGTAATAGTTTTATATATTGATGTCTTCTGAGGACAACTAGCAACTTAAATAAGTTAATACAATAACATTGACTTCTGACTTCATTTTTATACATATGTATGATAAAATAATAAAGTACTAACTCCGTGATTTCTGAGTGATGTTATTTAATTTGTAAATTTACTTTTTAGCAGAATTAATTTAATTTTAAATTTAATAATTGCGACTGTTGTTGTTGATATATCTGTTTGTTTTCAATATTTTATAAGAAATATCATACAAATAGCTAAACTATATTCGTGCATCTTTGTCGTTCTTCCCGGGTTGTACGTTAAACAAACAGTATAATATTATAAATCCGGTAACTATTATGTAACAATTGTGTAGCAGAACAAATGGTCAATATATTTATAACAGGAATCAGAAATTGCTCAGCCTCAATAATTTTTTATCATTAAAACTCTTTACTATTTAAATTATTTTTAACAAAACTGCTACATGCCATGCATTATTGAAACGTAGTTAAAATTATATAGCCTATTTCTAATTAATAGCTAAACAATCGGTACTAAATACATCATTTTTGTTCTAAGACCAATTTCAAAAAATAAAAACAGTTTTGCCCGGTCAATGTTTTGCCCCCCCTCCCGTCAAAGTTGTCTAGATCCTCCCCTGTGCCCCAAAATCATTTCTTTGGCACTTTCCCATTCGAAAAAATTTCTTCGCCCCCCCCCCCCCGAAAATGTCTTCGCCCCCCCCCCCCCAATCCAATATTCCTGGCTACAGGCCTGTAGCAACATTTACTGTATTCTACTTAACATGCATGATCCGGCTCCAAACTTGCCGGCCGAGTAATGATTCCTACTTGGCTGCCAGTAATGACATTAGACCAGCTATATGTATAGTTCCGAGGTGACCAAGCACCCTACATTGTTACATACGGCAGGTGAGGTTCTGAAAGCCAAACGGTAATCACAATATAAAAATATTTTCGACCGCCACAACTATCATTACGATATGGCAATTAATGCGATCTTAGGAGACGTAAAATTGATTCATGCCAAATAATTGTGGAATAATTTACGGTTCCGTATATTTTCTAAAAAGAATTTCATATGTATATCTCACAATAATGTAATATACTTATGGTGTTTAATATGTTATTAAATAGGAAGCGATCATAGGAGAAATATCTATAGAAATCTATAATACAAATTTTACATCATGTGTTCCGGTTTCCGTCTGTCATCGCTACTTCCGTCTGTCATCGCGACTTCCGTCTGTCATCCAACATGGCGGCATAAACAATTCAAAGATGGCAGAAACATTTACTGTTTTCTTCTTAACATGCATGATCCGGCTACCAACTGGCCAGCCGAGTAAGAATTGTCTCCTACATGGCTGCCAGAAATGACATTGGACCAGCCATATGTTTAGTGCCGAGGTGACAAAACTCCGTACACTAACATAATGCAGGCTAGATCGTGAATGCCAAATGGCAATCACAATGTAACACTTTTTTCGACCGCCTCAATTATTACCAAAGGGCAATGAAGCGATCTTACGAGAGGTGACACAAAATCATGCCAAAATATTCTGTGAAACTCTCCGAAACAAATTGTAAACCGAAAAGTGGTTTCATAGGCCTATCATTATCTCACAATAACATAATAAATCTATGGTGTTCTATTTGTTATTAAATGAGAAGCGATCATAAAAGAAATATCTACAGAAATCGTTCAATTAATATTCTGTGTTATGTTCCACAATCTAAATTTTAAACCAAAATTACGGATACCTCAATATAATGTAATATTTATATTGTTTAAATTGTTATTATTTCTAAAATATGTATATTTCTAATGTACAATTATTTCCCTTTATTACTAACCTAAAATATGTCACTTTTTTTTCATTTGTTGACTATTACGTCACATGAATGAATTGAATAAGGGTTGAGATTGAGTAGCTCCGTACACAATGTTTACAATGCAATCTAACCCATTTATGATGGGGGCTTCACACAGAGGGTGTATGGAGGGGGCCCAGTTTGAGGAGGGCCCCCAAAATATTTTTTAAACTAAAGATTAAGTACATTATCTCATGTCAAAATGTAGTGGCTCCCAAAGATGCCTAAAATCTCTTGGTTCGGCATTGGTTTCACAGAACTATAATGTTGAAAGCTTTGATATGTCTTTCTTTTTTAAGAGGCCTAATGTTTTCTGGGTCTGCGGCCTCAACTGCATTGATGGAATACTATGTTTTTAATTGAAGGTTAGCTAAAAGCTACACAACGATTCTTTCGTCTCGGGACCAAGCTTGAGAAGCGTCAAAAAATTATCTCATGTCAAAATGCAGGGGCAGCCCCCTAAGAGGCCAAGCCCACCGGGCCCCTAAATCCCTAGGTTCTGCACTGCCGGGTCGGCAATTTTTCTTAGTTAATTGTACTATGCTACAATGTGTATAACAGTAAATAAACCACCTGATAAACATGTAGCGTTTGCTTAACACAAGCACTCACTCATGTCTCTCTTTTTTTTTTAAATACGCCATGTTGAACATTATAAAACATTAAATGAATAACTGTTTGGAAAGGAGTCCATTAAAATATTATGAAGGAATATGATTTTAAGAGTTGTTGTTTATGTTTACCCATAGTGAGGATTATTTTCTTTGGGAGGAAATATTTAACATATGAACTTTATTTGATGTATTATTAGGTGTCCCTATTCTCAAATGTATTTTGGCTACAATAATCTGTTCATGTCTTTGGGGCCACTGCATGTATATAGACTGATTGTTAACGAGCTAATATATATATATATATATATATATATATATATATATATATATATATATCACCATTTTCCACTCAAAATGTGTGCCTACTCGCCGGTCCGGGTACCGGGCCTTTGATAACTAGTCGTTCTATAAATATTCTGTATTATTTTCCGCAATCTAAATTTTAAACCAAATTAATTTTGTGTGATGGATATCTCAAGAGAACATCCAAAGAAAATCTAACTCTCACTTCAAAGTAGTATGAAATACTGAAATGAAACATTACATACTGCTTATATTTGTTACAAAGATTTAAACTGATATATCAGGGAATGTTCCGAATGTCACAATGATGTCAAGTTGCGTAATTATGAGTAAAAAGTATCCAAACCTAGCCCCCACCACTGCCTTATTTCACTTGTTACTCACAGAAAAAGGCAGGTTAGGTGTATTGGCTTAAACAGGTTATTCGAAACGAGCTCGACAACTCGAGCGCTGGTCAACAGATCTGATAATGTTCACATCAAAACGGGAAATCCCTGTTAAGATATCGACCGACAACAAACTCATTGCAAGACTCGAAAGAAATATTACTTAGTCTGCCTTAAAGGAACGTTCATTCAACGACTACCACACCCTTCTTCATTTATACTCATCACCTAAAGGGTGGGCTAGCTGACTGTGTGTGATTGGCGAAGACAATTGTACGAGTATGGAGTAAAGGTGATAGAGAAGGCGTTCGTCCTATATGCTCATACTGAGGTGGTCGTAACAGAGAGAGGCCAATGAAGGTGAAACAGACTGGAGGCTAATATAAAAAGTTTAATTAATTATGGTCTGAGGGCTGGGCATCAGCGTTTCTAAAGCACCATTTTTTCTGATATAGCCTATATACAAATTTTGCCATTTTCATGGCCCCATTCTACACACCAAACGTAGTGAAAGAAAAAAAGGCCCATGAAGCGACAATCCCACTAACATAAAATTGAATTAATTAATTATTTTTGTCATGCCCTGTGGGAGTCAGGCATCAGTGTTTCTCAAGGTACTGTTTATTCTTGTAGCATTTAGATTAGTTTAAAATGTATCCACACCTTCACCACCCCTTCCCTAAATCGGAAGTATAAACTTTCATCTCCCCTCTTAGTTGACTCTGTTGATTACGCAACCCAGGTTCATTGACGGGTTGCAATCCAAGCTTTTAACATGGATGTTATGTCTACTGATAGCACAAGCATAGAAAGACGTAATAACACCCCCCCTCCACCTTCCCTTCCGACCTTTGTGTGGCCATACTAGTAAAGATAGAAATAAGTTAGTAGCGATAGATTAGAGAAAGATGCAGTAGTATAACGCTGGGAGGCTTAAAGTAGACATAGGTAGTTAGAAGTAGTTAGTTATTGTAGAAGTAGATAGTACAGTAAAGTTTTATTTAAGTTGTATTAAATTTTTTGCATAATGTTTATAAATACAGTGTATAATTGCCTCAAAGGCATCTATCCCCTTAATATATAACGAGTTTGATTAATTTTTTTTATTCCTTTTTGAGGCTGGGCATTAGTGCTTCTCATGGCACTTTTTCTCATATAGGCCTATAATCCTTTGTCAGTATGTCCCATTAATTCTTATTTGTAAAATGCTAAATTGGCAGCAACATCACTGGAATTTGGTCGTGTTTTTTTTTTCTTTTAATGGTAAACCAAAAATATACGAAACGAAAGAAAATTGTCAAGAAAATTATAATAAATTGCAATTTTTTTTTGCGATAAACTAATAAAAATGAACAATTTATTGTCTGAAATGGATAATATTGATGTTAAATCATGATTTTATTATGTTTATAGAGGTAAAGTATCAATAATATTTATAAAAATAATAATTATTGCTAAAATTGGAGATTATCGAAGTTACTAATGTGTACATGTCCGTGTTATTTATACTGCATGAGATTATGCTGAATTTTATACAATGAATCTAAATTACCATTCACCACAGCTGGTAAGCACTGGCCGAGAAAGCACTATATGAGACCTGAGAACTAACGGTGTTCTTAAAAAAAACTCGGGGATCTCGGATAATCGCTGAGCGCGGCAGAACTATAACATATATACCATCTTCATAAAGTATATTTACGCAGTTATAAGAAATAATTAAATACTATTTTTCGAGCTAATTGATACATTTATATTACACAGTCAACGAATTTTGAATGAATATCTCGCAATAATGTAGTATTTATAGTGTTCGGTTAGTAATTATTTCTATAAAAGTTTTACACCTATTACACTGGGCAACAAAAAAATATTTTTTGAAAATCGTTCAGGGTTTTCCAGTTGAATTTGACTAATTTTGATGCTCTGAGTCCGAAAATGACATTGGTTTTGCTCAATCAGGGCATGATTTTTTGCTTCAGAAATTTTAAAAAGATCTTTTTTTTGCGGATCATCAGCTGGCGATTTTTCCATTTTACTCAAGAAATAAAAGTCAACGTGTACAAATTCATTCAGTTTTTATTTACTCCACTACATTTAATAATCATAATTATCTTAATATTAGTATAACAATGAGCGTTACGTGAAACAAAAGTTCAGAGTTCAAGACATAAATCGGCGTTTCTTCGATCCCCGTGTCTGAGCAGCTGCTGGGTTGTCTCTCTTCAGCGACCAGCAGTAGTCCGCCAGCACGACTGCGTCCCACCTCCCCTGGTTACTTTCTTCCATTAGGCGGATATCCTGATGGAACCTTTCCCCTGCTCATCGCTTATCGCCTCAAGGTTTTTTAGGAAACCACTCTGTGTGTGAGAACAGGAAGTGCATCTTTATATTCATCAAACACCCGATATTTTGGAAGTTCTCTATCATGCTGCTGATATGTCTGGCGTGGTTTGCTGCCTTCGTGTTCCCCAAGAGGTTTTTCACCACATACACAAACAATTTCCAGGCGGCGCACTCAAGCGTGTTCATGGAGTTTTGGAACTCTGTGTCCTTTATGAGCTGCCGTATATGTGGGCCGTCGAAAATGCCGGCCTTCAGCTTCTCTATGGTTAGTTGAGGAAATGCTCTTCACATGTAGTTGAACCACCTCCCATCGTTGTCCAGAGCGCGCGTAAACTGTTTCATTAACCCAAGCTTCATGTGTAGCGGTGGGATCAATATCTTCTCCCGGTCAACAAGAGGTTCGTTTATGATGTTTCTCGCCCCAGGTACAAACTGCTCTCGCGCATGCCACTATTTCTTTACATAGGGCTCTGTACCGACTGTCCCACATACATATAAAGCATGGGTACTTCGTGAACCTGGACTGCTAACCAAGTATAAAGTTCACCATCTTCAAGTCGACGCAAATGATCCATTGGTGCTGATCATATTGGATTTTGTCGAGCACATATTTCACTGCTACATATTTCTCTTCAAGAGTTGTGGAGTGCGCAAAAGGGTTTGAGGCGAACAGGCTCCCGTTGTGGATAAGTAATCCTTTAAAGAGCGCTTGCAGCTGTCGATGAAGAGTCGCCAATCTCTTGGATCGTATTGAGGACCGCCGAGTTTATCAAGAAGACCGGCGACATCTCGGCAGAACACAAGGTCTTCCTTCTGGCAGAAGTAGCCCATGTAGTCCTCATGCCTTCTACGGAAGAATGTTATACGCGTGTCCTTGCCAAGTAGATTTTTCTCTTTGAGTCTTGAGGCCAACTGCTTGGAGGAAGTCTTCGACAAGCTGAGATCTCGAACCAGATCATTAATCTCACTTTGTAAGAACCATATTGTGATTCATACTCCTCTTCTGTATCTCCTCCCTCATCTAACGTGGTGGCCTCATCGTCGCTGTAAGGAAGATCTCTGAACGCTGGTACAGTAAATTCTTCGCAGTGAGCAGTTGAACGACGGGCAGATGGAAGGTCGGGGTACTTGAGGCTGTGCCCAATTAAGTGCTGATGCATTAAATAATCAAGTGAAAATCCAGATTGATGATTTATATATAAAATATAATTATATCTGTTTTTATAATTGTGATTGTTTTACTGCTAATTTTTATGCAGCTAATTTAGAGAAATGATTGAACTCAAAACCCGATATTAGAATACGTGTAGCTCGTCAGGTAGGTATATGGCTGTATCTCAAGAAGTTGACCTGACCGAGCAAAATCAATGTGATATTCAGACTCAGAACAGCAAAATTAGTCTAAATCAGTTGAAAAAACCCTGACGATTTTTTGGATGTTGCCCAGTGTTATTCAATTAACTAAATTTACTGGTAACCTCAAACGCGTCACATTTTGTGTTAATTTTATTATTACGTCACATGAATAAATTGTAAAAAGTTGGAGTCTGAGTTGTGCTGTACACAATTTATAAAATGTACTTCAACCAATTTGTGTGTGTGGCGGGGTGGGGGGATGGGGCGGGTTGAGGGGCATTCATTGAACAATAATTTTGAAAGCTTCTATAATTATTTCCTGTTTATCCCTTAATTAATATATCACTGCTTCTGGATTGATATAATTTTTTTTTTCTAAATCGAAGGGCAGATAAAAGCTAAACCCATTTTTTTATCTATTTATATTATGTTATTTGTCATGTTATACTTTCCTTTACCACACATTATATCAATAAAGTATTGATTTCTGCTGTTATTCTGATTGTGTAAGAGCACTCGACTATCGACAGCAGGGTCCCGGAGTCGAATCTTAGTGGGATTTGTTCAGGTCGTGGTGAGCGTATCCAATTTCACCAAGCTATAAATGGGTACCTGACTTTAAGTTGGGGGGAGGGTAAAGTCTGCTGGACGTTGTGCTAACCATACAAACTCTTTATATTACAAGGTAGTAGAAACAGAAAAATATTACATTGTTTCTGCCCTTATGGCCAGTTAGCGTTATATAAACTATTATTTTTTTTTTACAATAAGTAAAATAGCCATCTTCAAAAACGTGTTTCTTTAATTATAAAATGAAGAACCGTTTGAATAAAAGTTTTCTTTAAAATAGAATGAGTGAATTAAGATTTATATATTATTTGGCGTTGGGTGCGCTAAAAATCTATAGTCTGTTGTTACATTTAAAGTATGCATAGATATATGTTAGATTCAAAGTATGTATAGTTAGATGCACAGTTTGAATGTTATTTCCTTTGTGATAAACTGTACAAAAATTACATTCTATGATGTGTATGAAGTGTCCAATATACTTAAATATATGTTGGTACAATAATTAGTTCATGTCCTTTGTGGTCACCTCGAGTACATGTACAGATGATGGTTTCTAAAGCTGGTACCGTGCCATTGTTTAGTAGTGTATGATAAATATTTGTTTATAACAGTACCCCACATACATTTTAATACGACATCATCACGTCAACAAAATCATTGCTAATTATTTGTCACGTTGTATTGGCGTAAAACATTTTCGTTTATATATAGTTATATATGTATCATGTTTTACACATGTAACAATATTGTTTAAAACACCCTTTAAAATTGAAAACCAAATGATTAAAAAAAAAAATAGCATGAACTAATCCCCTGAAGCTGCTTATTGTTTAATCATTTATAGGATTTTCAAGTTGTCATGACTAATGTTTTTTTTTGTAAATAAAATAAATTACATACGATTGTAAATTAAGGGAAAAAATCATTTTAACGAGATCATACTAAGAATAAATATATATATATATATCATAATGCTTAAACTAGTTGTTATTACAATATCATAGTAGCTAATTAGTATATATTCGTGATTCTAATAATGCCTTTGTAAAACACTATGTACACACTAAATATTGATGACATACTAGTTTATGTTATTTTCAGATCATTGTCAACATGATGATATGTTTCATTGTACAAATAAAAGGTGTATTATCTGGACGAACAGGTGTGATGGATGGAATAATTGTGGTGATAACAGTGATGAAGAAAAGTGTAGTAAGTTTTTAATTTTATGTATTTAAATGTTGAAATTATATTTACTAAAAGGACTATTCACATTTAATATTGATAAATACTTTGGTTGCAATTTCAAAAACTTTAAAAAAAAAATGTTTACATTCGTTCACATAATTCCGTGATTATTTTAAACAAATTTGTGTGAGCTCCAATTAAAATAGTTTATTCCTAATATTGTTTACAACACACGTGTCATTGTATTACATATTTCAAAATTATTATACTAGACTGGTGTATATATTATGATTGCAAGCAACGTTTATCAAGTGTTTTTTTTTTTTTAATTTATTTCATTATCTAACTATTTAAAAAGACTAAAGGCAGTTATTATACCTTTCTTGTTTATTTCCCATACAAATACATAATATTAACTGTCTTAATAAAATTGGCAGTTGTATATCTTTAACTAAGTCTTTCTTGTTATAGAAAGGGCTATTTTTGTGTTTCTTAGAAATATTGTAGGTTTCATATCATTAGTGTTATCTCTATCTTGACATGATCACAGCCTGGAAAGTTGTTTCTTCTGTTGTCTGATGAAAAAATTGAAGTAACAATTAGTTGCACAAAAAAAAATATGTAATATTACATTATTAACAATTTTAACACTAACAGACCGGCATAAAACTCAAAAAGTGTATCTAGTACATACTTACAAAAGTAACAATTAGTTTCAAATAGTTACATATAATGAATCAGATTCTATAACATATTAATATGATACTTTATTATTCTGGCATTGTACAATATCCACAAGTAAACAGCTTAAATCATTTTAAAATGTCATCATTTATGTTTTCAAGTCAGTAGTTTTGTTATCTTTACTATATTTTGAGATAAATTGTATTACGTTATTGTCGTATCTCTTCGGAAGAAGAACTAATAACAACTAAATAACCGTCTATGTCTTCTCCCTCTTTATTTCTTACTTCCGTTTTATTACACATTCATTTGGTGCGTTACAGTGCTACCAAGAATATAACAGAGTTATGACACCCCCACAATCCCATTAAAATTTCATTCATAAATGAAATTTTTACCATTATACATACCAGAAAAAACTAACATGTTTTTGATTAATTAATTAATGTTAAAATCAATCAATGCAACATATATTACATTATACAGTAGTCAGGCAAAATAATTACATAGTCCTTAGTTCACTTAAGTAAATTCTATCTTTTTGTGAGCAATAGAAACATTGTCAGCAAGTATATATTCAATACATTCAGTGTACTAGAAAATCTCTATCTAGCTAAGTACCTTTTCCAAAATTCCATATCCAAAAAAAATTACATAGTTCACTTTAGTACTTATACTCTTATTTAATATCTTCATAACATTACTTAAATAAAATGTTTGTATGATTTACAACATATTATTATAATAGTAATTCATTCTAGAAAATATAATATTTGTTAGATACCAAATCCTTATAAACAAATCCACCATGTATTTAAACAATTACACACAAAAAAATTTTTCCAGTGTATTTCAATTAGAAATACTTGCACATCATGCAAATATTTATCAATGACAATGATAATATTTTAATATCATACTATTATTCAACAAAAAAAATAATTATCAAATAGCTCATCAACATTGTAAGCTTCATCACAAAATTTATTTATCTTAATCACTGCAACAGATTTTTTAAAAGCTTCTGACATCATATGACATCTCAAAATTGTCTATGTCAACATGACCCATGTTGTATATTAACAAAAGAAAATCATATTATCACTTAAATTACTATCTTATTTTTTAAAAATTAGGCATGTAGAAATCTTGCCTTTTAAATTTACTCTTAAAACATTTGGCTCTTTTATCAAACCAATCTTCTGGTGTCATTATTTCACCATTTCTATGTAGTTCCAGTCCAACATAATTTCTTCTGTTTCTCTTATAGTCATTAAATCTGTTATGACATATTCTATTATAGTTGTTTGACCTCTTATAATGTTCATATTTTTGTTTATACTCTTTTTGTGTAGTATGGCTTCTTTGATATTTTATTTGATCTTGAGATACTTGCTCAGAATACACTGTGTCACTATTTATAGAAACGCAACACATTTCTATTCCTTCAGATATTTTTTTGTCTGTCCATTGTTTTACAATTTCTTCTGTTGTATCGTCTTTTATAACTGCCAAGTTGCCTATAATCAATGGTGCCACAGGATTTTTCATTACAAGTACTTCAATAGTACCCGATATCCATGGTGAGCCTACATCGATTACTGCCATGTTGCATTCCACCTTTGAGCCATCACCCATTTTGACTGTTGTCATTTTATTCATGTATTGATCTTTGCATACAAGATCATCTTGCACGATAACTGTACTGCATCCACTATCACGAAGACACTGTATTCTCCTGCCATTTACAAATGCTGGATAAAAGTTTATCCTTCCATGTGAACTGATCACATTTGCACAATACTGTTCAGTATTCTGTTCTTGTGGGCCTGTATTTCTAGTGCCAGATCTTTGTGATCTTTCTACTGTACGTGTTCTCTCTGTCCGATTTCATTGTGGACTGATGTTAGGCGACTGTCTTCTTTGATATTGTTGAGTGTTGTAACTATGACTAGCTTGATGTCTGTCGGCTTTCTGACCATTTATTCTTCTGTTGTCATACTCATTTGTGTATGATTAACCTTCCCTTTGTCTCTTTCTACAATCACGAATTAGATGACCTTTCATTTTGCAATAGAAACATAATCTTGTTTCCGGCTCTCTGGCTTTCCGACCAAGTGCATTGAGTTTACTTTGATTACTGCTCCTATTAGGAAGACTATGATATCTGTTCTGTATTATATTAGCATAGAATTCCATATTACATATTTCATCATCTGGACGCTGTCCATATAGTCACTCAAAGCTCTGACTAGTTGATCAACGGTTTTCACCTTTCTCTGTTTTATTAAAGCAAATACATCCTTGGTGCATATCTGTAATATTTTGTCAATGACAAACATTTCAAACACTGCTTGTGCATCCATTAAGTCAAATTCTGCCATTGTCAACCAAGACTTCAAACTTGACACTACATTGTCAATAAAGTACTATGGTTGATCTTTGTTGGACATCTTTAAAGAATGGAATTTCTTTCTGTAAAATTCTTCTGTTTTATTAAAGTGTTTCAGAAGTCTCTGTGTTACTTCATCATAGTCCTTGTCGTAGTAGTCTGGAATCGATATAAGAGCAGTTCTTGCATCTCCCATTAGAAGTTCGCTCATTAAATCTATCCAGTGCGCTCTAGGCACATTATTGCTTCTGCATTTCTGTTCGAATATAGAGAGAAATGTGTCAATGTCCTCAGCTTTACCATCACAAGATTGTAGTTTAAGATTATATCTGTTGAATAAGTTTTGAGTATTTGGTACTTCTGGACTAGCCTCTGTGCAGTGAGTACCAGAACTGGCCTTAATAGTAGCCATCTTTAGTTCATGATCAAGTCTGTCTCTCTGCACTTGGGCTTCAATCTCTAGTAGCTCTTTCTTTGCTTCTCTTTCTTTTGCTCTTTCTTCTCTTTCTTTTACTTCTCTGTCCATAGCCATATTCTTTTCAATGAATTGTAGCAATTCTCTTTCCTTTTTCTTCAAAATCCTCCCAAAGATCTTGTACTGGAGATACCTTCCTTTCTTCCAACCTTTCCATGTTTTCGTACTAAGTTTTCAGTAAGTTTTAAATAAACTGGGTCAGTCAGATATGTCTGTATGAGACAATTTAAAATCTAAAATAAGATTTCCTTCACCTCTCAAATTAATTTTAAAAATTAATGCACAAAATATTTATATAAAGCATATCATACTTATCAGTAATGAATAAATGACATAGCAAATAAATTAACAACAATTAATTGAGTCAATCCTTCCATTATCTGCAATAATGTTACTCAGCAAAATTAATTATCATGGAAATAAATATTTTAAATAGTATAATATACAAATGAAACAATATGTGCATTTTTGTAATTATTCAACTTTGTTTCTGTATGGTTCACACTTCAGCCGGAATGTAAACATAGGGTGAAAGGAATGTAACTGTTATTCTCTCTATACGTCCAGACAATACTGTCTCTGGTCCAGTGTAGTACTTGACCCAATTCCGGTAGGTATGACTTGACCTCTGTTGACTTGTCTCTAGCTGTTCGATTTCTTCAACAGTCTGTTTTCTTGATCGATGAGTTTGTTATTACTCTTAAAGAGTGTTAGTCAGAAACGACTCTTTGTATGCGCAAGAATGCGGCATAAACACATTTAAGAACGTGCGTGTAAATCGTAACGATGACTAGGCTTGTTAGTACACAGCTGCCATCAGACCAGTAAACACACACCGAGGACTTGTATCTTGGTAGTTCAATGACTCTTCATAGGTATATGTGTGGGCTTACGTGTGTTTCACAACTCATGGCCACTCTTTAGTATTAGTTATGGTTGTAATATAGCTACCAAATAAATAATATGCTAGATATGTGGGCTTACCAGTGCTTCACAGCTCTTGGCCACAGTAAATTATTTGATTAATAATTAGGCTACAAAAGCGATGCCTGAATCAGTGGGCTTATAATTGCATTAAAGCTCTTGGCAACAACACATTACTTGAATATATAAACTTAACTGGTATTAAGGTAGGTTGACATCACAATAATAACAGCACTGCAACGTTCACGCTGTTTTCCCATTACCTCCAAGTCAATAATACTTTAACCTAGTAGCTATTGTCTTACTGTATTGCTGCAACCAAATAAATAATATACTATGTCGTATCTCTTCGGAAGACGAACTAATAACAACTAAATAACCGTCTATGTCTTCTCCCTCTTTATTTCTTACTTCCGTTTTTATACACATTCATTTGGTGCGTTACAATGCTACCAAGAATATAACAGAGTTATGACAGTTATCAAAGCAATATGTTTTCAGTTAATTCTTTACATATTTTTCGGTTAAATTTTATAATTATTTCACTTCCACTATTGATTAAGCTACACATAGAACCAAGACAGTCACTTAATCATACATACCTTATTAGTATTAGTGTCATCCATTTCTAAAGTAAAGCTATTCCTTATTACCATCAGGAAAGAGGATAAAAAACCACAAATGTTTCACTTTCTCTGGTCAATGGTTTCAGTCTGGAGCAAATTAATGTTCCTTTCTTTACGATAATATTAAATATTTTAAAAGAAATTACAGACATCGACAGGTATGTCTATGAAAGCAACATTATCCGGCGAGTA
Source organism: Bulinus truncatus (assembly GCA_021962125.1). Taxonomy (NCBI): domain Eukaryota; kingdom Metazoa; phylum Mollusca; class Gastropoda; family Planorbidae; genus Bulinus; species Bulinus truncatus. The sequence goes on along the minus strand of JAGDYQ010000126.1, from coordinate 864,572 downwards.
CGGTTGGAACCAAAATGGCGCTTGTGACGTCCAGTTGACGGTGTGGTAAAGTGCTCGACTGTCGACCTGAGGGTAACTGGTTCGATCTTCAATGATGCCCAATGGATAATTATGGCTTGGCTAAAATCCCCCAATATGTCTTTCGTGGTGCCTCCATTGTCATTGCATTATCAGGGTTTGATGGGGATGAAAGAAGGCAAAGCAAAACAAACCATGCCATTAGTGGTTTTTAGACTCTAAGAGTCAGTGAGACACAGCTCTCGATGCGATATTTCCTTAAAATATCTTCAGGTGTAACATACTGTATTGAAAACATATCCCGTGTAGCATCAATCCCCCCCCATTAACATTACACCCCTTTTTATACCACCTCCTAAAGAATCTATGGTAACCATTCCCTATACCTGTGCCTGGACCAAAATAATAGCCGTGTTATGGGATGCGGTGAAACGCCTATACTTGTCCCCACTTCCATCTTCTTTCGCTTCCGAATTTTAAATCTTTTATATCCAATCGGCCAAGTGATCCTTGAACGTAACTGATCATTTCATTACGTATCTTGCCTGACCGTATCTGATCATTTATAAAGTATCCTGCCCGGTCCCTCAGGAGATGGAATGGAATGTATTGTATAGCAATCACACCTGTGTTTAACAAATGAACTGGATTTATGTGGGGAAGAAAGATAGAGAGGGCCAAATAGTATAAAAGAAGGTGAATTTTACTAATCGGTGTACATTTCCCTTACGAGGGGTTCACGCTGTACGGTTGTTTTTAGACTCCCGACTCCACGAGTCGGTTCACTACTGTAAACTTAGCGGACAGCCAAAAGCTCTATTCAGAGATATTTGTTTATGTATATTCATAATAATGAATTTTTAGCAGACAGCGAAGAGCTCTATTCAGAGCAATATATATCTATATTTTAATAAACTAAAGTGTTAGTCACTAAACAAACATTTCACTTGAGTTGTTCTGTTTCTGTTCGTCACGTGGCTGTACACAAAATAAATCATTTGACTCACGCATTCAGCTCAGTTCTAAGATTATCCATAGACAACGGCCGTCACATTAGTTTACCTGCTAGCTTGTTACAACAGGTTTAAATTAGAGCTGCTGTTCGATTAAAAAAATTGATCGAAATTAACGCATGATTAAAAATTTTAATCACAAATTAACGCACATTTTAATCGACACAATATAATACAATTGTTTGTATTCAAACTAATATGTCATAATATCAAAGCATAATATTGGCATAATAAACGAGTCATTTTAATTGACGAAAGAGGTATAATGAATTATAACATATTTATTAAGCATAGGCATATATGTCTATTGAATTAGTTATTGAGACCAGTTTATGGACATGTATCAATCACGTCAATGATGCGAATTGTTTTCTTTTTATTTATCAACAATGTCTAACCTTTTTTTATCGTACCATAGTGCCGAACTAATGACGTATGTCCCCCCCTCCCTGTCATATTTTTCTTCACTTCGCCCACACCTAAGTCTGTTTACCCTACCCTCCACTTCCCATTTCAAAAAAAAAAAAAAAAATACACGTCATTTATATCTCATGTAACTTTTCTTTCATAAAAGAATAGTATAGCCAGAAAATTGTCGCTCACTTATTATTAACGCGTTTTTTTTCCTTTATTCCACCCCCACCTTCATTTCCCCACCAAGTCACATTTTTAACACACTCTCTCTCCACTTAAAGATGTCCCAAAACAAGTTGATTTACTTTTGATCTTCCTTTGAAGTTTTTGCGCGTCGTTGTCTATAAATGTTACTCTTATATTTTTTCATTCATTTACTTTCTTACTATCAACTATTTGTTCAATGTTTTAGTGAACAACAGAAAAGAAAAAAAAATATATGTCTGTCAGTTAAATTAATAAAAAAGTATCTTGTAAAATGACACTCTTTAATGTTACCGTTTCAAACGTTCAAAGCAAAATTTTGATAGGTCGGCTTTCATTTTTGATCTTCTCTTGTTCTTTCGTGTGTCAACATTATCAATTCTTTCTTTCGTTTCATTGTGGTTATAGCAACAGTTGTATCCGTGTGTTTGCCGGTCTAACTCTTGGAGAAAAATCTATTGATGTTTTTATTGCTATATACAAAGTACAAACGAAAATATGCCTTTCCATCATATCGACAACGCTAGTTTCAGAACGTTAATATATATAAAATATTAAATTTAGCTCAGTAACACAATAATTCTGAAAAATACTTACAGTGTCTCGTGTACTGATGTTTGCATAGCATAGTCTAGACCATGTCTAGACATTGATTTCAAGTGTCATGAAACTGTTAGTGCAGCTGATGCAAGACGCTGTATTTTCAAATGCGATAAAAAATTGGGCGCAAAAAATGGTGATACAAAATTTCTAACATCTCGTTATTTTGACCTAATTATAACAGAGTTCACCAATCACTTGTCGTTCTTTTACCTCCACCAGTACACTACAGTACCCCACCAATACACTACAGTATATAATGTAAACTAGTAAATGAAACTTTTTTTTCTTTTTACATCGACCGGGAAGGGAGCAGGAGGTTCACTTGTGGAAAGGCTACATAACAAAACATCATCATTTTATATTACAATTGGGGCTTTTATTCACGTACCTAGGGGTGAGGGTGTGTGTAAATTGTGACAGGGTGGGAGTAGATCTACTTAAAAAGTGAACGAACTTTAACTTCAAATTGTTGCGTGAAATTCCGTTATTTATCGATTTGGTGAACTTTCAGCATTTTGGTCAAATTAACGCATTTAGGTGTTGCGTTAAAAATTTTAATCGCAATTTTTTTTTTGACGCGTTAATCGCAAATTAACGCAGTTTAATCAGCAGCCCTAGTTTAATTAGTGTGTGATTTTTTTTTTAAATTGTAAACGTCCCAAATATAAAAAGTAATATTAACAAAATATCATTCAAAGTATTATTATTTTTATTGCAACAGATATAATTTTCAAATCGCAAACGTCAATAATAATAAGAATCGGAAATTATCCGACGATGATAATAGCGAGCTAATTCATAATAGCTAATTTCGTAATTTGATTTTTTTTTCTATACAAATAAGCTCTCAGCTATTACATTACTTAATCTTTATTTTAAATAAATTATAAAATAGCAATATTTTTTCACAGACTTTAAGTATATAGTCAATTTTATATAATCTAATAAAAGACAATAAAATGTTTAAGTGTAGGTCTAATGGTTATCTTCTTGTATTTCATCTTTTTTTTTGCTGGCTGCCCAGGATCGGTTCATCTCGCAGACATTATTTTTTTTTTAATTTATATTTATAACAACTAATTATATCTCTTTGACTAAAATAAAAAAAAAAAGGTTTTTGATTGAAAAAATTTAAAGCTGTTTGGAACAGAAACAACTACTAATTTGACTGTTAATTTCGTTCATGTCATAAAAATACAATTTTGAGAATATGCCTCAAATAGGAACAATAACACTATTTGAGTTAAAAATTATTTTTCTCTAAGGTCTGACGTTGTTTGAATGTTTATAGATCACCTATTGTTTGCTGATTTCAAATATGTAACTGATTCTTTACAATTAGATCACGTTTTTATTCTATATGAAATTAAATCTTGCTTTTGTAATGTAAATTGATAAAAAATAATTATTTTGGAAGAAATGGCTTTTTCAAAAAAATTGGCGATGTTCTGCATCTGGATCATATTTTTTGAGGCACCAGCAGTAGTCAACAAGCATATTTATATCCAATCATCCCTGATATCGCTCTTCCATCACACGAATGTCTTCATGGAAACGCCTCCCCCCCCCACCCCCCGTTCTTCACTCATATCGCCGCAGATGTCTGGAAAAAAGAATAAATGTAAGCTAAGGAAAAGCATTTTCACAGACATGCGTGTTCCAAGAGCTTTGAACCTATGAAATAGCTCAACAACGATGGTTCCTAGTCTGGACTTTTGTGGTTACTAGGAAATTTCTGGACAAAAGAATTTAATTGGATTGAGTTGAATTTTATTCAGACTTTCCTCAAACTTGGCATTTTTTTTTTAAACCCCTAATTTGTGGACCATCAAAAATCCTTGCTTCCGATTCGGCCTCACTTATACGTGGACATTTTTTCTTGAGGAATCCAAAAGTTTGGCCCTTTTTGTCTAATGCCTTGACAAATGAGTTTAATTAGACCAAGTTTGATGTGTAATAGTGTAAGTAATATTTTCCTTCACAAGAACTTTCGTAGAACATTATAGAAACCTGGTTTCAGATGAGGTCTTGCTGGCCAATGACGTTTTACGTAGTGCTGATTGTCTGCTCTGCTGTCCCATAAACAGATTAACCACAGGCACTTTGTGTAGTCACCATCACTAGCGCTATATCTTCAAGATCCCAAATACAATGCAGCTATGATAAATAAATTTAGATTATTCAAAAAAAATTAATTTTACTATACATTTTGAACATCTGCTCATAGTGACCCATTGGAACAGAAGGTACCTTACAGTCATTGTGCAAAAGCACAAAAATCAAGTTTCTGCAGGAAGTATCCATGAATAACCACCGTTGTGCAGGTTCATAATATAAACCCATAGTATCAACAAGACTGTTGTTGTCGTTGCAGTAAATTAAATAATGTTTTTTTTTAATTTTCATACCATATAGATTTGTCATGCAAAAATAGCAAACAGTAGTGTGATCCTTTCCTTCTCTCCAAATCATTGGCAAACTAAAAGGAAGAGCCGTTTGGCTCCACCTGCACCATATTCGTAGACCCTCCACAGATGTTTTACAGTATATGTGGGTTGCAAAGGGTTTGCCCTAATCGCTAAGTCTCACTTAAAAATAAGCATGATAGCTTATCTTAATTTTTGATCGGTGACATTCTGTATGGCGAAATTGACTTTACCACATATGTAGCAAAATCTGTTTTAATCATTTTTTACATTTTTTTCTTATCATTATGTACACCGAACAATTAAAGCAAGCAGTTTTTATGAATTACTTGCTGCCTTCCTTGATTGTAAATACAAGTTACAAGATGCTTCTAAAAAAATGTTGACGGCAAAATTTTAAATTAAAATGAAAACAAATTAGCGCCAAACAATTTTAAAAACATATTTTAATTTTGTTAATAACCTGAAACTTTGCGATCAATAAGTAATCCAAATAAATTGAAAACTCTCGCTATCTCTTACGAAAACTTATAAGACCAAATTAAACAAAATAATTTATCGTTAGCTGTTATATATATATATATATATATATATATATATATATATATATATATATATATTGCCAAAATCATAAAACTAACATTTTATCGGTTAATTCATCACTTATTGCGAGGTACTGTATAAGGCAGTTATTGCAGCATTTTAAAAAGCATATAACAACAATATAGTTGATATTAGTGGAAAATAAAGAACTAGATAAATTGTACACAAAAATACTCAGACCTCAAAAAACACGCACACCAGTGTAATCAAACTCTGCGCAAAGGCTTTTCAGGGTACAGCTATTGCAGGTACGATACGTGACTTTTACAAGGTTGTTTGGTACCGGTTTAATTTTTATATAACAACTTTTATTTACATACAATTCTTCTACCGATAACTTAAACATTACATATTAACTTATATTTAATATTTAGACTAATTATGGTATGCAATTGACATAAACATTTTATATCATATAAATCAATGTTTTTATACTTCAACTGAACGAGCATTGGGAGGATATTGCTTTGTCAAGGAGTAGCGTACAAAGAGGCATATAAAAACATCGATCCAAAAAAAAAAGCAAATGATATCAAAGAAAGTTTCCATGTTTATGTTCCACTGGTAGCTCATTTTGATAAGAAGTTACTTCCTGCAATAGATAGTAGTCTTGATAAGGAAAACCGTGTCACTATCCTCGTCTCGGAATAAGGTGTTGAGAAGCTTTTTGGGTGTGCCAAACGATAAACAAGGAACAGCAAATACTGTTTCAGAGGTAGTTGCAAACATATTAAAGTTATGGCGATTGACAGTAAAGATCTCTGCTATTTCAATCGACACAGGCAACATCAATTGAACCTGTGCTTTTTTTTAAAAAGAAATTGAGTAAGAAGCTGCTTTAGTTGCTGTGCAGGCATCATATACTTGATTTGATATGTTCAAAAGTCTTTAAAAAGACATTTGGGCTAGTACAATTGGACCAGATGTTCTGTTATTCAAGCGCTTTAAGACGTATAAGAGAAAAAAGATACATAAATAATTTAGTATATGCCACGATTTTTGACTGGAGCAAAATCTCAAGCCATTAAAAGAAGCAGTCTTCACGTTTTGTTCAAATATCCTCCAAATGAAAGACAACTCAAAATATTTTACACGTGAAGATTACAAAGAACTTTCGACTCTGAATATTATCTTCTTGTGAGGAATTCCCCACTTGACATTTTTTTCGTGTTCCGGGAACTTATCACCATCCATGTCGGTGGTCTAAAATACATTATGAAGATTTATAGCTTCATGTATCAACTCAAGCTGGCTAAACATGAAGAGAGATCATAAGCTGAATGTGGTATATTTGCATTCTTGGTTTACATTAAAGCTTGGACTCAGTGTCCCATTTTAGCAGACGCACCATTGAATGATCTGGATTTCATTAAGTTTCTTATTGATTATAAGAATGCTTCACCCTCAATTTTTTCCGACGGAATCACAAACGATTGACCGACATCTCTGGTACCTTAGTGTAATTTCTCTCATTCTTAACTGCTAACTTAAAGAAAATAACTTTCGCTTTATCCTTATGGTATTTTTTATGTTTATCGCTCGGTGTTGATAGATACAAAACAAAGTTAATAGGCTAGCAATATTTAAAAAAAAAATAAACAGAATACTTGACACTAGTAAACTTCAAGAATGTGTTTAAGAAACCACCTAAGTCGTTTCCTACCTCTTTACAATCATCCATATCATACCACAATGTGAGTTTTAGCCCGAAGGTACACACAATTAACTCTCAACAGACTGAACGTTTTTTGAACATTTTCAGTTCGCTGTGATATCTTTCAATTAAATTATAATAACTTATTTATTTTAAAAGTTATGTGATTATAATTTATATCAATTTGTAGCAAAATGAAAGGGCTTTTTAACAATGTATGTTTTAGAGTGATATTATTATGCAAGCTTTTTATGATTTTTAAATAGTTTAGATGAAAAAAATAAAAAAAACAAAATAAATCAAACAATCCACAAGCACAAAAAAGAAAAAAAAAATCATTATGATTCATTTCAATAAAAGTTACATTTTATTAAACTACATTCAATTCTCTGTGTGTAGGATATTTTTGAAGACATTATATTCAGAAACAAAAGATATTTAAAAATTTCTAAAAATGATGTGTTTTAACAGAAAAAGGACCAAAAAAATGCTTGGATCAACATTGACCTTGCAACAAGAAAAATTCAAAAAGATAATAAATCTAAGTTATAAAAACTAACATTCTAATGTCTATTGATAACAACAAAGCTCAATTTCAGTATGGTTTTATAACTTTGCTAAAAATATTTTACAAGATTACTGTAACTATTATACAAGTTTATGATAACGAGAGAGACAATTTCTATCTTTTTGAAAACACAAGTAAACCTCACATACCCTACACTTTACACTTGTTTTTCTTACTACTTTTTCAGTACTGTAGCACAATCTACAGTTTCCACGTTTATCCATAAATTCTGGATTCATGGCATGCTTAAAAATACTGGTGGTCGTGATGCAATAGGTACAGCATCAAACGGACCAATATTTCCCAATTCCCGAATTAATTCTTCTGTGAAATTTAACTGCCCATATCTAGCTGCTCTTTTAAATTCTACAATGTCTTTGTGTTTATTTCTTAAATCCTGGAACAAAATATAAGAGTTAACCCTAGCTATATCTAGTAAATGAAAAAAAAATTGTTTTCCAATATTTATTAGTTTTTCGTAGAACATTATATTTATTAATCAACTGGTCACTCTTATCTACACCCCCCATATATCTATTATAATCCTGGATTACGGCTGGTTGGTCAACTGTAAGTTCCTCAAATTTTCCATTTACTTTAGTCCGTCGTTTAACTGGTCCAAATCCATTTGCAATATGCATAGTGGACATAACCGAAACAGTTTTATTGTCCCGCCACTGTACTGTCAATAGCTGTCCCTCTCTAACCCATCTCATATCCCCTCTTTAGATTTTTTTTCAAAGTCTTTTATATTTTTTAAAGATTGGGGAAAACCTTTCCTTGTCCTAAGAATAGTTCCACATGCTCCTACCCCTAAATCCCATAGATCTTTAAACAACTGTACACTAGTATAAAAATTATCGACAAATAATCTATAACCCTGTTTAGCCAAAGATTTAATTAATTTCATAACCACCCCATATGCCAACCCAAAAGGCCCATTATCCTGTTTACCTAAATATAAATGAAAATCATAAGTATACCCAGAAAGAGAATCAGCTAATACCCATAGCTTCATTCCCCACTTAGTCGGCTTATCCCTAATGTACTGCCTAAAACTATATCTACCTTTGTTTCTAATCATTCTTTCATCTATTGATATATGTTGGTAAGGCTGAAACAATTTTATACATTTCATTCTAATAAAGTTAAATAAAAAATATACTTTACATAACTTGTTGGATTTGTCTTCAGTTTGAGGATTAGATACTTTTAGAAAGCTCATTATAGATTTAAATCTATCACGAGACATAAAAGCTCTGGCCCAAAGTCCATTATATAAAGATTTAGTAGACCAAAAGCGGTCAATGTTCGGTGCTTGAACAAGTCCAGCATACATAATAAGTCCACAGAATCTATAGAATTCATCTGGTGTAAGGTCAAACCAGCCTTGGTAAACACTAGGTTTTGTAGGTCCATATTGTCTGGCATAGCTATTTGTACAGTCACAAATATGAATAACTAAGTCCAAAGTAAAATAAAGTTTAAAAAATGCCACTGCACTGCAGAATTTCCTTATGTCTTCCCTAGTTTTAGCTCCTTCGAGTTGAATGCCTGGATCCCTCTCAGGTAGAAAATTCTTTGGTGGTTCTGGATATGTGTCATTTGTAACATAACCATATGATCTGTGGGATAAAAAATAAATTTGTAAAGAAAAGCATCAATTAAAAAAAAAAAAAAAAAAAATATCAGCTTATTTATAGAGCTACAATTAATTATTTTATCATGATAAAAAAATTATCAATACAGATTTGTAATTATTATATAAAATTTAGTCTTTTGACAAAAGTTTTGTGTTTACAAGCATCAGCTGATTGGCAATAATACAAAAATAAAACAGTACTGCAAGCAGCAGAGTACTAAATAAATAATATTTATATATAAACCTTTATATAATAGAATATAAATTTTTTCTTTATTTTATAACCGTTCCCACATAATAAGTTCTAAAGAAAAAATAAATGAATAAATAAATAAACAGCTTTGCGATCATAGTCAAACAAACTCAAAGCATGTTGGTTCAATACTTACACATCTGAGTTAGGAGTGTTGAAACTTGAATTAATACTAATATTTTCAGCATCAGAGTCATCCGAAGATGTAATAAGTTCCCAAGTTTCATCTTCATCACTAGAATCAAGTTCATTTTCTTCAATATAATCGGAATCTGAGTCCATTTTAGTGTAGTCGAAATTACTGACTAAACGTAAACAAATCAAAATGGCGTTTGCCAGGTCACCTGATAGCGTTTTTTTATTTACGAGAAATTGTAGCTAAATAAAAAATAAATAATTATTTTTTAGTAAAAAGTATTTAGAAAGCATTTTTTTATAAAAATATTATATTTGTAATAAAAAAATATAAAAAAAAATATTATTTTTCATGGTTTGACTTCATGGATCACCAGAGTCACATATTATTGTATGCCGTCTGTTGGCCGTTAATAAAATTGTATGTATGTAAAAAGCATCATTAGCTTAAATAAATATTATGATTTTTAGTTAAAATGATCAGTTGTAAAAAGAATGGTATCGTACATATTTTTAGTCAAAATTATGAGAACGTACGGGTTTCTCAAATAATATTTTAATAAGACATATCTAAAAAGAGTATTTTACAGTATCATTATAGATTTAAAAAAGACACAACTTATACCATATTTTACTGAATTGGAATCTGAAATGCATAGACTGCTGCAAGTTGTAAAAGATCATAGACAGAGAGTACCATATTCAAATAATAGTAAACTGAAGTTAAATAAGAAAAGTTTAACAGACGATCATTATTTAAATGTACATGTTATTTGTCACAAATTGAATTGTGTGTGTGTTTGAGAAGAAAACATAATAGGTGACCAAGGTGATGACCACCAGATAGCTGGAGATCAAAGTAGAGCTCTCATAGAGTATATTGATGAATGAAAGCAATGCCAAAATGCAGCCCATGTGTTTGGTATGCTGTCCACGTTGTTGAAGTCGCGGTTTTTAGCTTATAAAGTATATTTTTTTCGGATCTGTATATACTATTGTCTGTAAAATATGTTTACCATCAAACCAATAAAGGTGACAAGGCATATTATACGCTCCAAGAACTTCAGCCAGGAGAAGGGATCACTTAAATAAGCTACCCGCCCAGTACTAGTGTGTTTTCGTCGACGAAAACTAAAACTAAAACCTTCGTTAACGAAAATATTGACTTTTCGTCAACGATAACTAAAACTAAAACTAAAATTAAAGGCATTAGAGGCATTTTGTCACGATTAAGCGGCTGTCTCAATTAAACATGCAAATGTACTATTGGCTTCTTGGTTTGGTTTCTTTGAGATTTTTCCCAATTAAGCGGTATCCCAATTAAGCGGAATCCACTGTATTTGTTTTTAATTTGTTGATGTTCATGTATTTCTATTCAATTAATTGTTTTTAACCACCCAAAATTGTATTGTTTGTTGAACTGAGCATATTATTTAATAATATAATATGTGTTAATTATATGATATTATTTAATTACAAAGTTTTCAATTTTAATTACACCATACTGTTTTATAATTTAATACCATTCAATTAATTCTTTTTAATGAAATGTAGTAAAAACTAAAAAAATGAATTAATAAATTAAAACAATTTATAAATATAAATAAGCACAAATGAATTAACAATTCATTTAGCAAACATACACACAAGAATACAGTACGGTATATAATTTATCACTATATAACCTATAAACACTTACATTATATACTTATATATAATTAAAAAAAAAATTAAGTATTCTGTCGTTCATTAGAACATTAAACAACTAGTTGACAGAAATAAAGTAAATGAATGAAAGAATCTAAGTATAACATTTATAGACATCGGGGTGCAAAGCAATAACTTCAAAAGAAGATAAAAGCTTTTCCTTCAACTCGCCGACCGTGGTTGTATTGAACCTATAAACAAAAAGTCACACAAAGACACATGTGACATATCATACATGTAGCTTCATAACCTTATGAACATTAAATTGTAAAACAAAAATTTTACATTGTAATTTAATGTATATTAATATGGGCAGCCGTATCACTGTAATTTTATTATGGGACAAGACAGAGCTTGAGAAAAATAATTGTAAGCGTACTTAAAACTGTTAAAACTTTTACACATGGCAGGTAAAATAGCAAATCTGTTAAATGTTATTCATTTCATTGAATTCATATAAGAATAAATAAAAATGGATGTATATTGCTACATAATAATTGATATGCAATTATAAAATGTAATTCTAAAATAATTACAATAATGAAAGAACGCAACGTACATCTACAGGTCGAGCAAGAGGCATTCAGAGAGTTCTGCCATACAAAGGATCCGAAGTTTTAAGTACCAGGCCGTACAGCTATACAAACGGCTTTAAAATCGGCGTGTGAAGAACTCGAGAAGAAGGTTAAAGAGAATATACAACATGCCCAGCGTCTTACCCTTTGCTTGGATATTTGGTCAAAAAGGGGTCTGACGGCAGCGTTCCTTGGTATTTCGGCTTGTTTGTACAATCCAGTTATACAGCAAGGTGAACATTTAACACTGAATGTGTTTACTGTTAGTCATCCTCCTACAAGTGCTATGATCGCTTCTAAAGTTAGCGATTGCTTCGATAAATGGGGTATAAAAACTAATCAAGTCATTCTATTTATTACGGACAATGGAGCTAACATGATACAAGCTTTTAAAACCATGTGTGTTGATAGATGCGAAACTGGCACTGGCACTGATTCTGATGAGGAAGAAGATGATGAGGTTGACAATATTAATGAAGATGAAGACTATGAGGATGCAAGGGCAGAAACGACTGTTGATGGTCACTATTTGAAATTGAAAAGCGTGGCATGTATGCCTCATACTATGCAGCTACTTGTTAATGAGATGTCAAGTGTCCTGCCATAAAACCGATACTTGATTCAGCAAGGGTTATGGATGAAAAGTTTAGAAAATCATCTGTTAAAACCCAAAAGCTTGTGTTGAAGAGCAAGAATACTGTTATTGCAGATTGTCCCACAAGGTGGTCAAGCACATTCCTTCTACTGAAGCGACTAATTGAACTGAAAGTTAGTGTGAGTGCAGTAGCGGAAGAAATAGAATCGGACACTCTTCTGTCAAGTGAATGTCAAAAAATAGAACAGTTACTAAAGCTTCTGCAACCATTCGCCGAACATACATGTGTACTAGAAGGCGATAAAGTTGTTATGCCATCAGTAATTCCAGCACTTATGGACATAGAATATCATCTTCTTGAGGCACAGTCTGATCAAGCTCTGGACGCATCATTAAAAGAGCTAGCAATCACCTTTTTGGATGGCTTGATACGACGATTTGAGTTTGCGTTGGAACCAGAGTCTGATATTTTTGAACCTGTACCTTCTGCAGCTTGCCTTCTTGATCTTACAACTGTGTCAGCACTGTTCATTTCAGGAAAAGAGCATCTTCTAAATGCAGCAAAACAGTTTGTGTTGCGAGAAGAAACTGCCTCAGCAGCAGCAGCCACAGTCAGTGCACAGCTTGGTCAAGCCTATTCCTAACCGAAATATCACTGCAACTGCGTCTCCTGATAGCGTTGGTTCAACAGCCCTGACTACGTCTGGACCTCCTCTCAAGCGCTTCAAATCCCTGACGAAACACATTGCTAACACCACACTCATCACTAATATTATATCTACAGTTCGTGGGCCTTAGCGTTGTTTTCGTCGACGAAAACTAAAACTAAAACCTTCGTTAACGAAAATGTTGAATTTTCGTCAACGAGAACTAAAACTAAAACTAAAATTAGCAGCAAGACTAAAACTAGACGAAAACTGAAATAATTACAGAAAAAACGAAATAAAAACTGAAACTAAAATTTAGTGTTGCTTTCGTTCACGAAAACTAAAACTAAAACCTTCGTTAACGAAAATGTTGACTTTTCGTCAACGAGAACTAAAACTAAAACTATAATTAGCAGCAAGACTAAAACTAGACGAAAACTAAAATTATTACAGAAAAAACGAAATAAAAACTTAAACTAAAATATGACCTGGGACTAAAACAACACTAGTGGGCCTGAAGACGAACTGACAAATTATTTGTTGCACTATCAAGAAGCTGCCACAGCAGTCAGTGAGGATGGCAATGGTTTAAGCTATTGACAATCACAGAACGTTCAAAAAACGTTTCCGTTGCTTGCACCATTGGCTTTAGATATATTGAATGCACCAGCTTCGGAGGCTTACGTGGAGAGAAGTTTTTCTCTCTGTGGTGCTTTGACAACCGGGAAAAGAAACATGACTAATCAGAGTCTTAAAAAACGGGTCTTTCTCAAGCTGTACAGTCATTTGTTTTGACGTTTAGTCTTCACTCTTCAAGTAAACTATTGTTAGTTAGTTCAGAGTTCTAGGTCTTAGAATGAACACGTTTGTTTTAATTCTGACTTACGTTTTCGGTTTCTTATTGTTATTACGTTTTTAGTTGTTTTTTGTACATGCACTGCAAGTCTGCTAGTCTACAACATAGTCAAAATTTGAGTCATGGTATTGGCACATGATACAATGTGATAGTGTGACTTATAATGTGACAATGGAGTGAATGCACTCAATCTCAGTACACTGAGCTGTCATCTCTGTGACTACTATTTTTATGCTTCAATATGTTTCAACAATTGGTCATGAACAATGATGTTATTGGTTATTGGTGTTTACAAGACTAGAACTAAAAGTGAAACTAAAATGAATAAGACGAAAACTAAAACTCTGGTGTTTTAGTTTTAGTCGACGAAAACTAAAACGAAAACTAAAATTGGGCCTCAAACTAAAATTAGACTAAAACTAAAATTATTACAGTAAAAACGAAATAAAAACTGAAACTAAAATAGGACCTTGGACTAAAACAACACTACCCCACACAGCTTGTAACACATAAGTCCTGTAACACTTGCAATATCATCCCTGAGTACCTACGCGTGAAACTTTCCTGCTCTAGCCGTGCTTCCGTTATTGCTGTAAGAATTTTTGGAAATTGGTTACCCTGGTGAGAAATTCACTAAATGCTCAGTCGAGTAGCGCCCATGCTTCGCAGGGAAAATCGGATACGCTGGCAGTGAATGTCTATAAAAATTGTGTATGAGTGTACAATCACCCCAAGTCGGAGCTCAGCGAATATATATATATATAAAGAAGCTTATAAGTGAAAATATATTTATCAATTATTACAAAAATTACAAATTTAGCCACAAGTTTAGATAACCATGACATAGAAAGTTCTAGAAAAATAATTCAGTGTCAAAAAAATTTATAATACAAAATGAATTGATAGATAGCCCAGTAACAAAATGTATCCATACATGTTATTTAATATTAATACACTGGTAAACACATGTGATGTGGGATTCAAACATGTACAATAATTAATTAAATTTAACGAAAACATGTCAGTAATGCACAATATTAGAAAAAACATAATGATGAGACAAAATGACAGAAAAAAGTCATCAATTTTTATACAAGTAGTGAATCAATAAATATAATAAAAAAATGAATTAATTTTACAAAGATTTTGACAAACATATTTTACAAAAAAAAACCATTCTTTATTTAATATATATAAATTTAGTGATTGTTTTAAAAGACATTGGGAAGTGTATGACAACTTGTAAAAAAGAAAAATATTCAGACACAAGTTTAGTCAAGACCTTACAGCAGCTTGCACTCAAACAGTGGAATGCCATAGGGGAGACTATCTATATATAGCAGCAGTAGGTCCAAACGATTAGCTCACTGAAAAATCAAGGAAATCATTAGAAGGCGCGAGGTGTCAAGTCCCATTAAATAATAAGTCTGTATTATAGTTGTAATATTTAAAAAGTTTCAAATTTTTCATAAATTAATTATAAAAAAGAAAATTATATTTATTTACATATTTAGGTTCGGGTTCATACTAGCGATTGTTAAAACAGCGACTGTCATAACAGCGACTAATTCATCAGAAAACTGGCAAAAGCTGAAAACTTACAAACACAAACATACAACACATCTTTGCCACTGCTTATTAAAAAAAGATCAAGGCAAAAAAAAATAAAAACTTCATTTCGTTTATTCTCGATGAACTAAATGAATTAAAAATAACATTTAATTTGAATTAGCTACATACGAAGTCACACAATTTAAAAAGCTGATTTAAAACATTATATAAATCGATCAAAGACAATGCAAAAAAATTCCATGGCTTATCATGTCACTTCCTTTTTTTGATTTTATAAACTCCATTGTAGACCGTTAAGTTTTTCAAAACTAAAAACACTCAACCCTGTCTTGACTTCTTACCTCTTCATTCTGCATCTCTCAACTAACTAATATGTCCCAATTCAGCCGTATTTATACCTCTAACGTCCGCATCTTAATATTTATACTTACGTCACAGTTTACTTACGTAATTTTCAATTATTAAATTTGTTTACCAACTTGTTGGCAGTAATTACACAATCATCTTAATAAAGAAAAGTGAAGCATAACAAGAAACTAGAGATTGTTTTATAAACTAACAAAACTAAAGGATGAGACAATATAGACCTAATGTTAGTCCTAATGATATAGACCTAATGTTAGTCTTATGATATAGACCTAATTTTAGTCATAATGATATAGACCTGTGACGTAGATGTACACTGTGAAACTATACGATGACTCGTTTTTATGTTTTTCAATTTGGTTTACTTGGAATAAATGGCAATAAAGTGGTACCTCACTATTCGAAACTCAATATTCAACCAACTCACTTTTTTATGGAGACAGTAGAATCAACTCGTGCAGAGAGAGAAAGAAAAATTAATGTCTCTCCTACCTAAGACATAATGTTAAACAAATTTACAATAAATCTTAATGCAGCAACTGTAGTAGACATATTAGCAAAGAATTTTTTTTTCACATCAAACTGTGCATCCTGAATAGCATAGCGCGCTGTTCTCGTGTGTATACTACATGTGACTATACTGCTTTGAAACGTAGAATGTCACGTTGACTACATTTGAATATTTTTGATATTACAATGCCTTCAGATATTTATGTTTTGTTTAAAGTTTTAAACATTTTGAATGGGTAACAGTTTGTTTATTTATAAATGTGTATGTGTGTGTTACACACAGTTGACAGGGACAGTAGTACAAAAATTCAGCCCCACTCAAAAAGTCACTATTGCATGTGTATAAATATGTATCAGTCAATGTGTTTACTTCTACTATGTTATAGATTGTTAACAATGTTAAAATGTCCAAAAGACTCTCTAAGACTGTCCGACGTAGCCTGAGGTCTACTTCTAGAGTCGTCTCACCTTTGATGTTTTACAAGTCTATTGTTTTTACCAACCTATTCTTAGTTCGTCGATTTGATCATTACTTGTCTTATTCCTAATTGCTAGATATCTTTTATATCGCAGCATCGAAGGGGATTGTCTTCAGTCCTTAAGCCCTTCACTATCTCCTACCCGTGAGTAGTGAGTGTATATATTATAACAGTCACTATTATACCAGTCGCTATTATACCAGTCGCTATTATAACAGTCACTATTATAACAGTCACTATTATAACAGTCACTATTATAACAGTCACTATTATAACAGTCGCTATTATAACAGTCGCTATTATAACAGTAGCTATTATAACAGTAGCTATTATAATGCGGTCGCCATTTAGACAATCGCCGTTATGACAGTCGCCATTCTGATTACGTCGCTCATGTAAAGTCGCTATCCTGCCCAAATACAATTAGAAATGACAAAAATATATAACAAACACACTAATATTCATTAACACAATCATTCTTGCAGTATTTTTAGTTGGCATATCACTACAATGCTTTGATTCAGAATGATTCATGTGCAATATGTGATCAACTTAGACAGTTTAATGTCTGTACGGATTATAAAACTGCCAAAGTAGATCCATATTAGAATCTAAATGATGTTAGCCAAGCCTTGACACTTCACGACTCCAAATGAACTCACTGATTCTAGGATGTTTCATATGGACCTTTTGCTGCATTTAAACTACGACGCAATGTCCGCTAAAGGCTTTCCATTATTGTTGGCTCCTGTTTTGGTGTCAACTAAATTTGTCAAATGATTTACTGTGAAATGTACGTAATCATCACTGCCAAATTTTGGTACCCCCCCCCCTCATATGCCCGTCACAATATTTGTACCAGGGACAACATTCTGCGAGGTAATTGAAGAGTAACAGTGTCCGTCCGTCCATCAGGCAATATTTTACTTTTAGCCCCCCCCCCGGCCCGTTCTAGGCCCAGCAACAGTTTCGACTATCCCCATTGCCCGAATTTATGTTACTTCCCGCATAACATTATTTGTACTTCTTCCCAAATGAACTTCGTTAATTTCAACTGTCTCGTGTGGAATTCGGGAAAGAGAATTACTTTTATTTCAGATTATGATCCGGTGAGTCACAAAATCTGGCAAATTCCGAAATCCGGTATATTCCGGATTCCGGATCCGGTTGTTCCGGATACATGTAAATCCGGCGGAACCGAATTTCACCAGATAATGCAAAATCTGGCGGAACCAGATTACGGACCGGATTCCGACACAACCCTAATCTTTTGTACCGGTCACTATTTTAACAGTCATTATTACAACATTCGCTATTACAACAGTCGCTATTACAACAGTCTCTATTTCAACAGTCGCTATTACAACAGTCATTATTACAACATTCGCTATTACAACAGTCGCTATTACAACAGTCGCTATTACAACAGTCGCTATTACAACAGTCGCTATTACAACAGTCGCTATTACAACAGTCGCTATTACAACAGTCGCTATTACAACAGTCGCTATTACAATACAGTCGCCATTTTAGTCAATCGCCGTTATGACAGTCGCCATTCTGATTACGTCGCTCATGTGAAGTCGCTGTTTAAACAATCGCTATCCTGCCCAAACAACATTATAAATTACATAAATGTATAACAGACACACTAATATTCATTCACACAATCATTTATTGAAGTATTTTTAGTTGGCATATCAATACAATACTTTGTTCAGAGTATATAAAATATTAAATATCTTTCTCAATGCATGATAGAATTACTACAATCGGACACTAATTTTAATAACTAATACTTACACAAATAAACATATTATTAGCAGAATTATGTATGAAATATTAAAATAAATGCATAAAATAGGATAAAACATAAAGTAAATGAAAATTAATATCTTCCTGAAATGAAGATTAATATGGATTAATGGATTATCATGTAGAATGTGTATTGGATGTGATATCGATAAAAATATAAAGGGTGTCAGTTTAGTCAAAATAAATAAATAATGTGTTATTTACTACTAATTGTGTGCGTCAAATGTATTGACATTTCGCCAAGTGTTTAGACAAGTAAGTAATTAATGTGAGATCTTAATGAATTAGTAGGTATGCGTATCATTTGATTTATTTTATTTTAAATGACTGATACATCTTACACAAGTGTTAAACCTAGATCTTTAAACTATTATAAAAACTATTATGTCAAGATAAAAGATAAAGATATCAAACACTTTTGTAAAAAAAAGTGTTATAAATAAGGCACTAAAAAACAAAAAAAAAAAACAAGTTCTATATAAAAATATAAGAATATCTTCAGTAATAAATTAAGCATTATTTCCCACTATGAACATTTGCTTATTTATCTCTTATCGTCATATGCAAATAATTATAATTAGTTAAAAATATGTAGTAACCAACGCATTTAATCATTTTGGTAATTTGACCGTAAAGGGTTTTTAAATTTGACATAATAGCGAAATTATGTAAAATATGGTAAATATAAAAAAAAATATAAAAAGTGCTTTTCTAAAAAAAAAAAAAACAACTAAAAATGTAGACGATATTAAAGTGAACAAGCGGATGAGTGTACAAAATACGTTGGATCAATTAGCCATTTTGGTCAGAGCCGCTACTTTTTTGCCGGAGCCGAAGCCGAAAAAAATTGGCGGCTCCACAGCTCCCAAATGCTTTTTTTTTTACAGCAGACATTTTTTTTTAGCTTTATAATTCCAAATTTGTTTGATTGTTTGCCTCCTACAATTTGAAATGCTGTTATTTTTACGAACGCCACAACAGTAACAGCGTTAAAATGATAGCGTGCACGCACATCACGACAAGAAATCTTTAACTGGAAATCGTTTTTGTGTTCGTTATAAATCTTGTTTAACCTCCGAAATTTTTATAAGGGCATGGTATTTTGTATTATATAAAGTTAAAACAGTTTTTATTTCATTGAATAATTGTATCAATCATTTAAAATAAATTTTTACTAAGACGACAAATAGAACGCTTCATTTAGTATTATTATTTGACCAAGAATAAGGCCCGTAGCGTGTGTTGGGGCCAGGAGGTATTAGTCCCTTTGCGTTGTGTCTGGCCCCTTCTGCTTTTTGCTCTACTTAGTAAAATGTATTACCTAGCTCCCCCCTGCTATTGCCTGGCCCCTGTTGTAGAATGCCTGGCCCCTGCTGTAGAATTTTCACGCTACGAGGCTGCCACGAATATGTAATAGACTAAAAAATGGTCGCTTTCTGTGTTTAACAATTTTATTATAAACAGAATATCTGAAATAGAGTAGATACATTTATAAGCTGTGGCTATACGGACCCGGGTCCCAAGAAAATCCAATTGTTATTCGGACCCGTGGCAAATATGCACTCATCGTAGCTATATTTAAACTTTATTAGACTGAACCCGAAAAAATAACAATACATAGTCCGTTTAGTAGAACCCTAGACACTGAGTAACGATTAAATCATACAATTCAAACAATTAAAAAAAAAACAATAATAAAGATTATGTATATCTAAGCTAAGTGCATATTTGCCACGGGTCCGAATAACAATCAGACTTTATTGGGACGGGGTCCGAATAAAAATCGTAGTTTATTGGTACCCGTGTCCGAATAGTCACTTCGAATTTATAAATAATAAATATAAATACTGAAGTCTTTAAAATATTTTAAATAATGTATCATTTTACTATTTGCTAATTTGATCATTGAAATAACTTTTTATTACTTATTAAAATGGCGACTAGTGAAACCTCGGTCGAAAATAATAATATGATTCTGGATGCACTGAAATGGTTTCTTTTTAGTAAAACCGACATGCGTTTATTTTTCAAGTTCCTGACTATGGCGCAGCCCCGTAGCGTGAGACTTCTACAGCAGAGGCCAGGAATCTACGGCAGGGGCCAGGCAATAGCAGGGGGCGCAGGTAATACATTTTACTAAGTAGAACAAATAAGCAGAGGGGGCCAGACAAAATGCAAGGGGGGCTAAGCCCTCCTGGCCCCCATGCAAGCTACGGGCCTGCTATGGGGGTGAACGCGACAACATTTGCATAACTTTTTATCAGCGGCATGTTTGCGTGGCGCAATTACAAAAATGTTTGTCTCGTGTGTTACTATCTTAATATGGAGCCGGAGCCGTGCCGGAACCGTCAAATTTGTGGGAGCCGGAGCAGGAAAAAATGGGCGGCTCAGCAAGCCTGGTTAAGATACAACTGTAAGTCTGACTGTGTTTAGTTGTATCATTTCTAACAGTTTTTATTTTTCAAATAACTTCTAAAAAAATATGTTACTTATAATTATTTTTTTTTTAATCCCAATTTTTAAAAACATAATTATGGTAAAAGAAGGATAATGTTGATTGGCACCAAAAATATAAATGGTAACAATTGGGGCTCTTTCCTTAGTTATGGAGCCACATAATAAATGCCTGTAAAGCCGCAATAAATATAAAATAAGCCAAATAAAATATTGTTTAACTAGATGTACCCTGCAAAGCCTTTGCATGATGATAGACTATTGTAAAGTCAGTGTCAAACGTATGGATTTATGGGCCCGGGGGCTTGGCCTGAATTTTGACATTCGATACCAAGACATGAGATTATGTTATTAATATTTAATGTTAAAAAAATTGTGGGGCCTCCCTTCAAGAAGGGCCCGGTGGGACTTTCGATGCGGGACCCCCTCACCCAACCCTAGGTACGCCTCTTTGATACATAATTTTGTTCTTTTTAAGTTATGAAATAATTAAAAATTTAATTAGTTGTTTTTTTCTTTTTCTTACAACATCCTAAAAGCTAAATTATTTCAATAGAAAAAATAATTCAAAGAGATCTAATTAGTTAATTTTCATTAAAACAACTAAAAGGATACATTCTGAAGAAAAAAAAAACAATAAACAAAATGTCCCTAAGAGGAATCGAACCTGGGTAGTCAGCATTAAAAACAAAAGGAAATTCAATGCAGGTTATCCATTCAACCACAACGACAAATGAACGAAATGAAAATTTGCTCGATTATTTTTCACTTCCGTTTATTAGTATTGTTTACTTTGACGATGTTAAAATGCTATCTGTTGTAATAAAAAACCACAATAATTAGAATGATATTATGTGTTAATCATTACCTTTTAATACTTGGGACTCTTCAATTTTATAATAAAAACCACATAAACTATTTAAAATTTGTTGATTTTTTCAAAAAGAAATATCGAATCATGACACGTAGGAGACGCCATTTTGAACTCTTGTTTTCCGCTCTCGATTTAACGCAGAATGGAAATGAAAAATATGTATAAAGATGACATTGTTATTTCTCAGTAATCTGAATTTGGGGTTTTTTGGTTGCGTATATACCATAAAATGAATAAAAATTTAAATTTAAAATAAATAAAAAAACGAAATGACACTAAGAATCAAAATATATCTTTTTACTTTTCTCTTTCTCTCTCTCTCTCTCTCTCTCTCTCTGATATATATATATATATATATATATATATATATATATATATATATATACATATATATATATATATATTTATACTACATATAGTGCTTTTTTGAAAAAAAAATAGGTGCTGGTACTTATTGATGGATTGCCTAACTTTTAACTACAATTTCGCACGTATTTTAATTCTTATTTCGAGCAATTTTAAAATACTTCAATTTTAACAAATTAATAATTTAATAAATGAATTATAAACGTTAAAATACAAGAAAATAATTTTCCCCCACATTAAAAAATGTGTAGGTACGCCCAACTGGTCCGTACCAGCACAAAAAAGCAATACACACACACACATATATAAAATATATATATATATATATATATATATATATTATACAGCTTAAGCACGTTAATACTAAAATGTCATATAATGAAATATGTTTTTGTTGGTGCTTCTACTAATAAGATGTTTATACAAAAATTATGTAACTAATACTGAAGACATATTTGTTTATGTTAATTTCAGATCCTTGTCCAAATGAGAGGTTTACGTGTAAAAATAAAAAAAATGTATTCACGTGGATTTCAGATGTGATGGACAGGACAGATGTGGTGATAACAGTGATGAAGAAAACTGTGGTAAGTTATAGTTTTTATCTATCATTTGTTGTAATGGTACATTTTAAACGAAACAATTAAATGTAATAATGATAACCATTTTATTTGCAATTTGAAGGACACTTAATTCGTTGTACATTTGTACAAATAAATAAAGTGCTAAAATTAGATATTTGTAAATATTGT
Source organism: Bulinus truncatus (assembly GCA_021962125.1). Classification (NCBI taxonomy): domain Eukaryota; kingdom Metazoa; phylum Mollusca; class Gastropoda; family Planorbidae; genus Bulinus; species Bulinus truncatus. Next base: position 841,471 of record JAGDYQ010000126.1, on the reverse strand, counting down.
CTAAAAACAAATAAAATGCAAAAAAACTTTTGAAAAATTTCTAGGATTTATCTGGTACCAACCAATGAGGGAAAGTGTTAACATGACTTTTTTGATTTGTAACTACAGAAAATGTACATTCTAATATTTTTTAAATGATATATAACAGATACATAACCTCGATCTTAGCGCTATTGCAGTCTTTTTAGGCGACGGTTTCCTTGACAATTATACATTGAAACTGACAGTTTATGGAAAAGCAAGAAAGTTATAGACAGTCACGATTGTAAGGATTTGATATAATAACATGCGCTTTTCTATTGAGAAAAAAATAAAAACAATATATAGCAATCGTTAAGCATAACTGAATTAGGATAATTGGTAATAAAACAAGAAACAGTGTAAAGTGGTTGGTAAAAATATTTTTACTTGCTCTTTGTAGTTTAATTTTGTTAAAATAGATACTGTTAGAGAAATGATGTTATTACTGAATACTTCTCTTCAGGTTTAAAATATATATTTACAAAAAAAGAGAATTTTATAATCATTACCTTTTTATTAAATATTTAAATTTTATTTCAATCATACAGACAGACACATGACAAATTAAACCAAAAATGTCAAGTATAACTTAGGGTTGGACAACGTTTCGACAACCTTTGCCTGAGGGTCGGAAGTTTGTCGCCATCCTAAAGAAACAAACAACATTAAGGGCAGAAATAGTTTTATCATTGGTTATCATCTTAATTTAATACAAACTTAATAAAAAGGCATAAAGGTCCAATGTGAAAAGAAATCACGCAGCTTTTAATCAACATTTCTTACTAATAATTATCATAAGTTTTCTTTTGTGTATATAAAAAACATGGTCTTTAGTTTTTACACACAATTGGTCTGATTAAAATTAGAGGAAATGTGTGCTGCCAAACTAAGCAAGTTTTCGACAATAACCATTTCAAGGATTTTATATAAGGAAAGTCACTTTTCTAATGAGTTAAGTATACATTCGTTTTATAAGAAAAAGTTTTTATAAAATTCACAATTAAAACACTTTTTTAAAATTATAATAACTATGCATCAACATAAACTAATTTCACATTTTACTTTTGCGATAACCAGTGGCTCATGGGGCAGATCATTTAGAGCTAAATTCGAAGTATAAAATGTTGTAAAAGGAAAATGTTTGACTGTTATTGATCGTATGTTCATTTGTGCGTAGTATTCAGTGATTTTGGCTACAATAAATTTAGTATTAAGCTAGAAATATTTTTTTTTTTTAAAACACATCACCCCTGCTGTTGTTATGGAATTTTTAAAAATTGCAGTTTTCTGCTGGAATATTAAAGTTTTTTGTTACACTTACGGAGAAAATTTAACCGAATGAAAAATATAAAACTATAAAGAAATAAAATTTAATCAGCAATATTTAATCTCATAAGGATTTAAAATAACGATATATTTTTTGTTATATAACTCAACATCAATACGCAAAATAAATAAATTAAAAAAGTCATTAAAACATATATTCAATGTATCGATTTATTTTATTATTTTAAAGAGTGTTATGAAAGAAACAACTGTTCATTTATGTAAGATGCCTTATATTAAGAAAAAAACACAGGACAGTTATACACTTAAAGAAATGGACCCCTTATTCAGGCATAATGCTATTTAATTTTTTCAAATAATGATTATAAAATATCATCATCATAATATATAATATTATTCATTTCCAGTGTGCGTTAAATCGAAAGCGGAAAACAAGAATTCAAAATGGCGTCTTGCCAGCGTATTGATTCGAGAGATGTTTTTTAAAAATCTACAGTTTTTAATTGATTCTGCGGTTTTCAAACGTGAAAGCTAAATGCCAAAATGTAAAATAATTCCATTTAAATATTTTTTTTTATTTGTTTTTCTGTATTTCTACAACATATTACATCTTTAAATCGTAATAAAATCATGAAATTATCGGATCTGACCGAAACCAAAAATAACCTAGCCAAGCTGGACACTAAGACTATACCAACACAAACTAAATTTAAAAGTTCACGAAACGTTTTCATAATGTATCATTTGTTTGTTTGTTTTGCAGAGGCATAGTGAGGGGTGGACAAGAGCCTAGAGAGGCGCATGCCCCGGGGCTACTTACAAAGGGGCGTCAAATTGTATATTTTACATATAATATAATATTTTTTTCGAATGGGGGGAGCGCTAAAATGGTTTTCAAATGAATTTTGCCCCGTGCGCCAGTTAAGCAAAATACCTTTTTAGAGCCCACACCCCATTTGAAAAACACATAGGCCTAATAATACTTGACAATTTTTGGTTTTGCTGACCATTAGACAGCCCTTTGTGAGTAGCCCTCAAGGCTCTTGTCCACCCCTCGCTACGGCACTGTGGTTTTGTTGCCTTGAAAATGGGCATACTTAGTTTAGGCTTACTTAGAGACAGTAAAACTTTCAGCATTTTTTAAAGCTAAGTACTGATAAAATGATGCATATTTTTTTTTGTATCTCAAGTAAATGAAATCATTTCATTTAATTATAGACAGGCTGTCTATAGTATAGCAGTGATTTGTCATGACCCCATGAATGTAAGAGGATCCGTTAATACGGCTCTGCAAATTTAGCGACCGCCTGTGATCATATGATCAACCACTCAGTCTTCTCCCATTAAGCCCTTTTTAGTTCTAAATCCTATAAATTATAATGCTATGGTACCCCACCACCCAGACAAGTCAAATACATTTGCTTAGAACCGTCATATTAAATAACGCGTATACATTCCCTAAGCGTGCGGGGGGGGGGGCAGCGGGGCCGTCCACCTGCGTTTTGTCTGGCCCCCTCTGCTTATTTGCTCTACTTAGTAAAATGTATTACCTGCTTCCCGCCGTGCTATTGCCTGGCCCCTGGTCTAGAATTTTCACGATACGGGGCTGCGCTAATATCATTACAGTATTATAATTACTGTGTAGAAGACGTATATATTTTTCTAAAAATATTTGCAAAAGAAAACCCATGTGTATTTTTTGTTAATACTAGTTATCAAAGGCCCGGTACCCGGACCGGCGAGTAGGCACACAGTTGGAGTTGAAAATGGTGATGTATATTTTAGCGCGTTAACAATCAGTCTATATACTTGCAGTGGCCCCAAGGACATGAACAGATTATTGTAGCCAAAATACATTTGAGAATAGGGACACCTAATAATACATCAAATAAAGTTCATATGTTAAATAGTTCCTCCCAAAGAAAATAATCCTCACTATGGGTAAACATAAACAACAACTCTTAAAATCATATTCCTTCATAATATTTTGATGGACTCCTTTCCAAACAGTTATTCATTTAATGTTTTATGATGTTCAACATGGCGTATTTAAAAAAAAAGAGAGACGTGAGTGAGTGATTGTGTTAAGCAAAACGCTACATGTTTAACAGGTGGTTTATTTACTGTTATACACATTGTAGCATAGTAAAATTAACAATCCATAAAATGCTTAACCTGGCAGTGCAGAACCTAAGGATTCTAGGGCCCGGTGGGTTTGGCCTCGTTGGGGGCTGCTCCCTGCATTTTGACATGAGATCATTTTTTGATCGCCTCTCAAGTTTGGTCCCGTTGAGTAGAAGAAAGAATCGTTGTAGCTTTTGAGATGACCTCTAAATTAAAAACATAGGTATTCCATCAATGGAAGTAAAGTGCCGCAGACGCAGAAAACAATAGGCCTCCTTAAAAAGAGAGGACTATCAAAGCTTTCAACATTATAGTTCTGTGGAAGCCAATGCCGAACCAAGTGGGGATTTTAGGCATCTTTCGGGAGCCGTATCACATTTTGACATGAGATAATGTACTTTAAGATTTAGTTTAAAGATATTTGGGTCCCCTCCTCAAACTGGGCCCCCTCCATATAACCCTCTAGGGTGAAGTCCCCCGAAATCATAAATGGGTTAGGTTTGCATTGTAAACATTGTGAAAGCGAAAAGCTACTGTAACTCGACCTTTATTCAATTCGATCCATGTGACGCAGAATCAGTTGTAAAAATGAAAAAAATGTGACGTATTTTAGGCTGAAAGGGTAATAAAGGGAAATAATTGTACGATTAGCAATAGACATATTTTAGAAATAATAACAATTTTAACAATATAAATATTACATTATATTTAGGTATGCTATAGTTTTGGTTTAAAATTTAAGATTGTGGAACATAACATACGTAATATTAATTGAACGATTTCTGTAAATATTTCTTTTATGATCGCTTCTCATTTATTAATAAATAGAACACCTAAAATTTATTAAGGTTACTAAGAGATATACAGAGGTACTGTTGGAACAACACTACTAGATCGATTTCACTCTGTTGCCGGAGAGAAGTCACGAAATAACTTTGGTATGATTCTGTGTTACCTCCTCGCTAAGACCGCTTATTGCCCTTTGGCTACGATTCGAAGTATTTGAAAAAACAGTATTTTCACTGTGATTGCCATTTGGCCAATAATGATCTTACCTTGCCGTTGCAAATAGTGTACGGTGTTTAGTCACATCGGCAACTTCAAACATATGGCTGGTCCAATGTCAAATTCTGTCAGCTTAAGCAGGAGACAATTCTTACTCGGCTGGCCAGTTGGTAGCCGGATTATGCATGTTAAGAAGAAAACAGTAAATGTTTCTGCCATCTTTGAATTGTTTATACCGCCATGTTGGATGACAGACGGAAGTAGCGATGACAGACGGAAGTAGCGATGACAGACGGAAGTAGCGATGACAGACGGAAACCGGAACATATGATGTAAAATTTGTATTATAGATAATAAAATATGTCTTAATAAAATCTATTTGTCTTCTAATAAGGGCATATAAAATTATAACTGTTAACATTCTCTTAAGCATAGGTGGTCTTTAACATTAACATCAGGCTTAACATTTATTTCAGCTTTGTTAAAATCTGACATAGGCTTAGGTATTTTAGGCACCGTTAGATTTACTGTAATGTTACATATTGGTATTAGCCTTTTTATAACAATTTAAACTATTGTGACATATTTAATGTAATGATAACAATACAACATTTTACTAAACAAAACAAAAAAAAAAGATAAGTCAAAATACAATTAAGACATTTTAATGGTGATATAACAATTTTCAACCATAGTACCAAGGAGTAGATATTTGTAAATTGTCATATTTTTTCATATACAATGTATGAAAATCTAGTAGCATGAATTATTTACATTATAAAAAGGAAAAGGAATTATAATTAAAAAATATAAGTATTTCTCATATTAGTCATAGTCTTTTGATGACAAGAGCACAGCACACATCATATGTTTCATATTAAGAAAAACAATATTGAATTTTTCTAAATAGTTTTGTCTTTTTAATAATAGTAAATATTTTAAATTTAAATCATGTGTTGTTGAAAAAAAATTATCAGTATATATAATATTCTAATAATATGTACAAGTTTTATTATTCTAATTGATACACCTGATTTAATTAAATAAACTAGTAACTTTATTTTATTATCTTTCAACATTTAAATAGACATGATAATACAAAGTAGCTTAATTAATGTACACTATGTGCAATTAAATTAAAAAAAATAAGCCAATTAAAAAAGCAATGTATTTCTTGCAACATGTGACTAGAACATAAAAAATGGGTACGTATCTTTTAAAATAGTATTATTAATGACTATACTCATTAATATATACATAATATTAATCATTTATAATAATAATTACATGAACTATATAATTTTCTTTCTAAATAGAAAAAAATTCTTTCCATCAGATATGGTATTATTGATAAGTAAAGTGTTTTTATTGATGGCAAGATATTGCATCACCTTTAAATGAAATTTTTAAATTATATTATCATGTAATATTTAAATTATATCTAGGTTTTACTTTTTAATGAAATCTAATATTTTTTTCAGTTAAAGTGAACTTTGTAGTCAGCAAACTGATTAATTTAATACTGATGTTCTATTAAACTTTGTCTAACATTATTTTTTCGGCTTGCTTATGTTGTTTAGCTTACCAATGTAGAAGCGTCTTAATTAAAAAGGGCTGTCTAATGGTCAGCAAAACCAAAAATTGTCAAGTATTATTAGGCCTATGTGTTTTTCAAATGGGGTGTGGGCTCTAAAAAGGTATTTTGCTTAACTGGCGCACGGGGCAAAATTCATTTGAAAACCATTTTAGCGCTCCCCCCATTCGAAAAAAATATTATATTATATGTAAAATATACAATTTGACGCCCCTTTGTGAGTAGCCCTCAAGGCTCTTGTCCACCCCTCGCTACGGCACTGTGGTTTTGTTGCCTTGAAAATGGGCATACTTAGTTTAGGCTTACTTAGAGACAGTAAAACTTTCAGCATTTTTTAAAGCTAAGTACTGATAAAATGATGCATATTTTTTTGTATCTCAAGTAATGAAATCGCCTCATTTAATTATAGACAGGCTGTCTATAGTATAGCAGTGATTTGTCATGACCCTATTGAATGTAAGAGGATCCGTTAATACGGTTTGCAAATTTAGCGACCGCCTGTGATCATATGATCAACCACTCAGTCTTCCTCCCATTAAGCCCTTTTGGGCCTAAATCCTATAAATTATAATGCTATGGTACCCCACCACCCAGACAAGTCAAATACATTTGCTTAGGAACCGTCATATTAAATAACGCGTATACATTCCCTAAGCGTGCGGGGGGGGGGGGCAGCGGGGCCGTCCACCTGCGTTTTGTCTGGCCCCCTCTGCTTATTTGCTCTACTTAGTAAAATGTATTACCTGCTTCCCCCTTTGAACTCTCTCTTATGTTTAACGAACCGAGACTGGGTCCCTTAGGGCTTCGTGTAGAATAGCCAGCCAGTTCTCAAGATCAGAGATTGCCATAGAGCCCGATGGCCAGCGAGTTTTCCCGACTCGTCCAGCGTCTGAAAGCCTCCAGACGTGGACACTCATATAGCAATGATCCGCACCGTTTCCCTTCCTCACCGCAAATGTCGACAACGTGAGTCGTATTCAGGTCTCATGCCCCCAAAGTAGGCGCCAATCGGACAATGCCCAGTGCAGAACTGGGCTGGTCAGTGCCTATTCGTCTCTTCGAAGCCTACCTCACGGGTCGGATTTAGAAGGTCGCTCCATATCTTCTACCTTCCCACCCTGTGGTTCCTCTCCTTCCCAGTTCTGAAAGCCAGTACTTTTTGTTCAAGAGTGCGTAATTGCGATGGAGGACCTTGTGAGGCTCCATAGTGCAGCTTGCGATAAAGTCCTAGGAGGAGTCCACATTCGGGTACCGGACTTTGCTAGGCCATCGGCCCCTCTCGGTTCACAGGTACCCGCGTGGCCTCGAGATCCACTGTAGCGTACCGCCAATACCTGTGCTTCTGTCATGAGTTGTTGATCAAGCCTCCACCCATGGCCTCCTAGTCGTTGCGGCCATTCTCTGGCCCCCACTTTGAGGTAATGCAGAACAGACTTAGAATCCGTCAGGGATGACGACCTCCGTCGGTGATGCCCCATCCTCGATTCTCTTGTCAATGCGCCACCGCTCCTTCTTTTATGGCCTTCATCTCTGCTTCTGCTGCACAGAGAGTCCACATGGCCCTGCAACGTCCTCCATGAACCCTGTCTCTGTGGTGGACGATGAGCACCGTATCCGGACTGTCTTTGCCATCCTCGCTGACGACTACGGAGCCATCAGTGTAGGCTAGGATCGCCCCTTCACGATAGACTCGATTGTCTTCCTGGGCCGCTCTCTGCAGCGTCTCTAGCTGACTGCTTTTCGTTACCTTGGTGTCTACATCAGACTCATGCGTACCTCAGGCATGTGGACTCCATGCCGGGTGGAGACCGGGAGTGGTCTTCAAATCCTTCGGTCAGTCGGAAGCTTTATATGTCCTCCGTCAACTTCGTTACACTGTGCGCATGAATGACTTCATCGTGAGCCTCTTCCTTCCTTCCAGTTATCGACCAGTTCTCGTGGACAGTGGTCTCCTCCAACCGCTTGAACCTCTCGAAAGTGGTCAGGACGGCTCTGTCCCTGCGTGTATTGAGAGGTGCCAGCATTTGCCATGATTTCCACCGCGGCGGTAGGCGTTGTTCGAGTGTGTGCCGGTTAAGTTATTAGCGAAGAGCTTGGTTTTGCACTTTGTCCAGGGTCTCTAGTGACGATCGGGACCGTAGACTTGTGCCACCATGCTGTAATCGATCAGATCGGACTGCACCCATGTACAGTGATCTCAAGACATTTGCCCTCGCCCCCAGGACGTGTCGCCATTCACCATGTTCAGACTCGTGAGGCCTTCCTTGATACCTCAGGAGATGTGCGCGCACAAAGGGTCAAGTTGTCCAGTGTGACTCCCCAAATACTTTGGCTTGTCTTCCTTTCTATTGTCTCTCCGTTAACTTCAGCTGGAATGGCTTTCCAAGGATTTTGGTACCTAGTGTGAAGAGAGTATGACCGTTTTGAACAATTTATTTCTGGGCCCCACAGCCTGTAGAGTAGCAGCTAACTGAAGCTCAGGTCTTTCTGGAGTGCTTTCTGAAGTACAGAGGCACTCTTCCAGTCTTCCATATCGCGAGGTCGTCCGCGTACAGTGCAGGCTTTCACATCCTAGACAGTTCGGCAAGTCGTTGATGAAGGCCAGAATGGCTGTGGCCAACCAGGGCAGAGCCCTGAGGTAGCCCTTGCTCTAACGTTCTTTTCTCGACACGCTGCTCCCAATGCGTCATGATACGATTACTGAGGAAACTGCAACCATGTACATTTCAGCGCCGACACCTAAACGCTGTAGCTTCAACAACAATCCCTGCCGCCAGACCGGTCGTAAAATCGTTTAAAGTCTAGGAAAACTACTGCTGTGGACTCACCTCTCTCTGGAAGCCGTCACTACTTTTTGGCATAATACCGTGACTTGGTCCATAGCACTCCTGCCTCTTCTGAAACCACCCTGGACGAGGCGTAATCAATCCTTTCTCCTCAAAGAACCACATCAACCTTCTGTTAACCACATTTCCTTCAGCTACTTTCCCAGCACAGGAAGTGCGAGGAAATGGGCCTGTAGTTTTTCTTTCCTCCACAGAGCTTGCGCTCTTACCTTTCTTTAGTATGGGCACTCGCGACAGCCTCCCGCCACCTATTCGGGAGGTCCCCGGTTATCCATGTCCGGTTGACGAACCGAGGAATTTGCTCCGTGCTCTGGTGCCTAGGTGACTGATCATCTTCGTTACTGATTCCATCACTCCCAGGAGCTTTACCTAGTTTGCACTGTCTGATAGCATGATTCAAGTTCGCTGACGAGAATAACTCGAACGTTTCTCGATTTTCACCTTTTTGCCGACTCTTTCTCCGCTGTTGCGACGACTTTGTCCAGGGCCTTCGACCACGCACTCTTCTTGTTTGACTTCCGACTGCGCCGCCGGATCGAGCACTGGCCTTCGTCTATCGCAAGGACAATCGGCCCGAGTCTCCGTGGGTGGATTGACCACAACCAGTTCGAGCCGAGAGATCGCTCAATAATTTCCATGCTTTCCGACCTCCTTCAGATCTAGCTTAGCGCATGTATCCGACCATTTCGCCGCTTGGTTTCCGGCAGCCGCCCTTTTGACCGTTTCCGACAATCGATTGTACTCGGCGGGCTCGCCGTTTTCCTCCAGACCTCCAGGCCAATGGTTCTGTCTCATCATTCATTAGCTGTGAATCCAGAATGGTCTCACTGTTGCATATGTCCCGACTGTCCTCTTCGCGCAAATGACCAGAACGCATTCATGCCTCTGCAAATAAGGCTGATGTATCCGGGCGTTCACATCCACCTTCTCCAGGCAGCATCCGCAGCTGCCTTGAAGGCTGTCCCAATCGCTCTCTACATACCCCAGCGCTTTGAAGAGTCACCCAGGGTGCTTCAACTGGAGCGGAACATGGTCGAGGGACGAGAAATCGGCCATGGCTGCTCCAACACAGTCGAGCACGATGAGGTTTATGTCTCATAATGCCCTCACAGACCAGTGTTAGGTTCCAGCTTCCAACCATCGCCATCGATGAAGCAGCGTTGGTGGAGACTCACAGATCCTGCAATCGTATCAGATTTTGTGTTGCCGCTAAATCTCCTTACCTTATGCCCAGCCGCATCGGTGCGTTCATAACCCCAGGCGGGTGACATGGCGTTGCAGTCGCCAGCTACAATACGGTGCCCGTCAAAGACTCAGCAATCCTCATGCTTAGTTCTGACTTGGAGGGTTGTACACATTCGGCATGTATACTTTCTCCCATCCTTGTGGATTTGCTAAGCGTCAGGACGTCCGTCTTCCCGAAGCCTGTGGGCGAAACCCTGGCATCGCAGATAGTGAGTTTCGAACAAGGGTGACAAGCCCCTGGCACTTGGCGCATCTACAGCGGTAAGCGGAGTACCCGGTTAATGGTGCAGTTTCTTTTCCCAAGGAGACATTCTTGCAACATGGCAACGTCCACATCATTCTCATGCAGCATTTTGAAACTTCGAGACTCTTGGAGATAAGGCCCCGTACATTCAGGTGGACAACCTTGAATTGAGTCATGCTCGCGCGTTTTCCCGATCTAAGCTTCTCTGAACTTTTTGCCTTCGACTAGGTTCAGGGGTTGCCCTTGGCTTGCAACCGCTTTTTGTTTCCCGGCCAGCTCCGGGGGCGTGTTTATTGAGTCCTTACTGACAGAGCAATCAGAGGTGCCCAATGGCTGAGTTTCGCCCCGGCTCAACCGCCGTTGTTCTCACCAGGCTTTCGCCGATAAAGCAGTCACTAGGCCTGGGGGTTTGATTGACTTGGGCCAACAGTGCGCCCGGCCTTTGTCGTTCTACCCTTTAGCGGGCTAGTATGTCCGTTATTCTCGCGTGTTTCCTTATTCTCTGGGGGGTGTGGAACGGGTCCGTTTTTCCGAACCCCTGCTTCCCCTCTGTTGCCATGGGGAAACGATAACCGCAGATGCCTATTTTTTTGTCCGGCTGCCTCCCGAACACCGGCCAACGGAGCCTGTTTGGGTCTGCTCATACCCGGGGGTATTTCGATTAGCTTTGTGACTTTCATATTTGTTTTAGTGCCCCAACAGGGGCGTTCTAGTGGGTCTGCCTTGGAGCTTTCGTTTAGCTGGCCCTGCTGCCAGCTGAGACTTTGGTTGTCGCGGTTTGAGGGCCTGATCCCGGGCTCCTCGTGCCTAGTCTCTGGAGGGCTCTCCTCCGTGTTTGGCCACAATTCTTCGTCTGCTCGAGTCTTTGTGGGGGCTTTGGAGGCTCGCCCCCCCCTTACCTACAGGTGTTTTTTCGGTTCAGGGTTCTGAGAGCTGGGCCTGCCCAGGCCCGAGCCTAGTTGTATGTCCGATACGCCCTTGATGGATGGTCCATCATCACCTTATTCGCACCTCTTAACTGTGGCAATTTTCGGTCTGGGAAAGAGTAACTTTACACTGATCCTGGGCCCCTTCTCCACTGCCTGGACCAGGGCGACAAGCATATGTAGCATGCGTTTATCACTTGCATTATGGTGTCTCAGTGGGGACAAGTTGGGTATTCTGACAGTAGAGCATTGGCTCGGGTGCCAGCACCAACTAATGACCCCGAGGCCGAGCGGGGCCCGCTACTATCGGACTGAGTTTCATTTCAAATGCTTGAGAGTGGGTTGGTATAGCTTTTTCTTCAGAAGCCAAACCGGATCTGCCTTCGAGGGGCGATGCTCAGTGCAGTGCACCGCGTTCGGTAACAGTGTCGTCTACACCGGGACTCCACTTCCCGTGCTCGTCTTGCAACGGGGTGCTTTCGCAGTTTCCTTCTCTTTCGGACTCATTCTCAGCTTGGCCGATAACTTCCTAAGAGCCAGGTTATCGTTTCCACCCGACCGCGAGGAGGTGCTGAGGTTTTAAGGGCCTTAGGGAACGGCATAGACGTATTAATCAATGTCCGACGGCTCAGCAGCGCCATCCATTTTTCAGGGGCTGGTTGATTCGGCAGGTGAGTTGTTACACACTCCTTAGCGGATTCCGACTTCCATGGCCACCGTCCTGCTGTCTAAATCAACCAACACCTTTTATGGTGTCTGATGAGCGTCTGCGTTTGGCACCTTAACCGGGCACCTGCTTCCCCCCGTGCTATTGCCTGGCCCCTGGTCTAGAATTTTCACGATACGGGGCTGCGCTAATATCATTACAGTATTATAATTACTGTGTAGAGAGACGTATATATATATTTTTCAAAAATATATTTGCAAAAAGAAAACCCATGCGTATTTTTTGTTAATACTAGTTATCAAAAGGCCCGGTACCCGGAGACCGGCGAGTAGGCACACATTTGGAGTTGAAAATGGTGGATGTATATTTCCTTAGCGCGTTAACAATCAGTCTATATACTGTGCAGTGGCCCCAAGGACATGAACGCAGACATGGTAGCCAAAATACATTTGAGAATAGGGACACCTAATAATACATCAAATAAAGTTCATATGTTAAATAGTTCATCCCAAAGGAAAACAATCTCTCATTATGGGCCAACACTTAAACAACAACTCTTCAAATCATATTCCTTTATAATATTTTGATGAACCTTTCCAAACAGTTATTCATTTAATGTTTTATGATGTTCAACATGGCGTATTTAAAAAAAAAGAGAGACGTGAGTGAGTGATTGTGTTAAGCAAAACGCTACATGTTTAACAGGTGGTTTATTTACCGTTATACACATTGCTAGCATATTACCATTAACCTTCAGAAAAATTGCCGACCCGGCAGCGTAAGCAGAACCTAGTTAGGGCCCGGTGGGTTTTGGCCTCGTTCGGGGCTGCCCCTGCATTTTGACATGAGATAATAATTTTTTGACGCGACTTCTCAAGCTTGGTCCCGAGAAGAAAGAATCGTTGTGTAGCTTTTAGCTGACCTTCAATTAAAAACGCATAGTATTCCATCAATGCAAAGTTCAGCCGCAGACGCAGAAAACAATAGGCCTCTTAAAAAAGAAAGACATTATCAAAGCTTTCAACATTATAGTGTTCTGTGGAAGCCAATGCCGAACCAAGGGATTTTAGGGCATCTTCCGGGAGCCCACTACATTTTGACATGAAATAATGTACTTAATATTTAGTTTAAAAAATATTTTGGGGGCCCTCCTCAATTTGGGCCCCCTCCATACACCCTCTGTGCGGAAGCCCCCATCATAAATGGGTTAGTTTGCATTGTAAACGTTGTGTACGGCGCTACTCTAACTCAACCCTTATTCAATTCATTCATGTGACGTAATAGTCAAAAAATGGAAAAAAAAAATGTGACGTATTTTAGATGAAAGGGAAATAAAGGGAAATAATTGTACATTAGAAATAGACATATTTTAGAAATAATAACAATTTTAACAATATAAATATTACATTATATTTAGGTATCCATAATTTTGGTTTAAAATTGAGATTGTGGAATATAACAAAGAATATTAATTGAACGATTTCTGTAAATATTTCTTTTATGATCGCTTCTCATTTAATAACAAATTGAACACCATAGATTTATTACGTTACTGTGAGATATACATAGGCCTTTGGAACCACTTGTCGATTTCAATTTGTCTCGGAGAGTATCACAAAATATTTTGGCATGATTTTGAGTTACTTATCCTAAGATCGCTTCTTGCCCTTTGGTAATGATTGAGGCGGTCGAAAACAGTATAACATTGTGATTGCCATTTGGCATTCACGATCTTACCTGCCGTATGTTAGTGTACGGTGTTTTGTCACATCGGCACTAAACATATGGCTGGTCCAATGTCAATTCTGGCAGCCATGTAGACTATTCTTACTCGGCTGGCCAGTTGGTAGCCGGATTATGCATGTTAAGAAGAAAACAGTAAATGTTTCTGCCATCTTTGAATTGTTTATACCGCCATGTTGGATGACAGACGGAAGTAGCGATGACAGACGGAAGTAGCGATGACAGACGGAAGTAGCGATGACAGACGGAAACCGGAACATATGATGTAAAATTTGTATTATAGATAATAAAATATGTCTTAATGAAATCTATTTGTCTTCTAATAAGGGCATATAAAATTATAACTGTTAACATTCTCTTAAGCATAGGTGGTCTTTAACATTAACATCAGGCTTAACATTTATTTCAGCTTTGTAAAAATCTGACATAGGCTTAGGTATTTTAGGCACCGTTAGATTTTACTGTAATGTTACATTGGTATTAGGCCTTTTTTATAACAATTTAAACTATTGTGACATATTTAATGTAATGATGGAACAATACAACATTTTACTAAACAAAACAAAAAAAAAGATGAAGTCAAAATACAATTAAGACATTTTAATGGTGATATAACAATTTTCAACCATAAATACCAAGGAGTAGATATTTGTAAAATTGTCATATTTTTTCATATACAATGTATGAAAATCTAGTAGCATGAATTATTTACATTATAAAAAGGGAAAAGGAATTATAATTAAAAATATAAGTATTTCTCATATTAGTCATAGTCTTTTGATGACAAGAGCACAGCACACATCATATGTTTCATATTAAGAAAAACAATATTGAATTTTTCTAAATAGTTTTGTCTTTTTAATAATAGTAAATATTTTAAATTTAAATCATGTGTTGTTGAAAAAAAATTATCAGTATATATAATATTCTAATAATATGTACAAGTTTTATTATTCTAATTGATACACCTGATTTAATTAAATAAACTAGTAACTTTATTTTATTATCTTTCAACATTTAAATAGACATGATAATACAAAGTAGCTTAATTAATGTACACTATGTGCAATTAAATTAAAAAAAATAAGCCAATTAAAAAAGCAATGTATTTCTTGCAACATGTGACTAGAACATAAAAAATGGGTACGTATCTTTTAAAATAGTATTATTAATGACTATACTCATTAATATATACATAATATTAATCATTTATAATAATAATTACATGAACTATATAATTTTCTTTCTAAATAGAAAAAAATTCTTTCCATCAGATATGGTATTATTGATAAGTAAAGTGTTTTTATTGATGGAAGGATATTGCATCACCCTTAAATGAAATTTCTTTAAATTATATACCAGTACATTTAAATTATACCTAGGTTTACCTTTTTAATAACTAATTTATTTTTTTCAGTTAAATGGACTCTAGCAGTCAGCAAATTATTGGTTGGTTTCTGAGTAGTTACAGTTCTATTAAACTTTTGTCTAATACTATTTTTTTTCATTGCTATGTTGGTTAGCTTTACTGTATGGTAGCGTCTTAATTTTAAAAATTCACCACAAATGAGTTTTAGAAGAATGTGTACTTGAGAATCAATACCATTGCTCGTTTCTAAAACATGTTCAGTCAAGTCAGTAAAAAGTTGTTTAGTAGGCAGTGACTGCAGCATGCGTATTACTGTTAGTTTTTCCCACTGCTGAGAGTTTACTTTTTTTATATTAAGTAGTGAACGAAATAATTTCTCACAATGACGGACAACAGCAACTACACTAATGGATGGTTTAACTAGCCCACCAGTATTTTTTAACTGCAATAAGCCTGAAGTGGACTCAGTGGCTGCACAAACTAGAGCAGAAGCACATGAATTACAGAATACTTTTGATGAAATCTTTCTCACAACCCATCCCGCAATGTAATATAAAATGCCATCAATAAAGGAGTCTTCACTGCTGTCAAAATAACAATAACAATGATCAAATAATGCATCCTCAAATGTTATTACTGGCTTTGAATCATGAACGTTATCTATTTGTAGGATATTAAAATTACTTTGAGGTACACATTTATGGTGTTGAAACTGTTTATCTGAATTCCAGCATTACATAACAGTGCTCTGTAAGCACTGCTAAACTGAATTGCAGATGGATTATTATTCCAACCACCAAAGTGTCTTATGGATGAAAAAAAGATTTCTAAATTGTCCTGGGATAGTTTGTATGTAAGAAAATAATCTAAATACGGCTCAGAACCATCAATTAACAAAGTTAAAGAGTTCTAGAATACTTTTTTTATTTTTTTAATCAAAAAAACCTAACACTGACATTTTTCTATTACCATCTAGTATATACTTATTATTTTTAATCTAGGTCATGCTGAGTAAAAAATGTTTGGAGCTACTTATTATTATTTTTATCTGTCATACTGAGTAAAAATGTTTGAGCTTTCTCAAGAAATAATTTAAATTCATCAAAATTTTGTTTATGAAAAGGACTTTTAAACCCTTTAGAGAACTTACTCCTTGAATTGAAAATGTCAAAAACATTATTAAACATTGAAATGAAATTTACTGTGCCTTCAACAGATTCAAAATTTTTACACCTTGACTCTGATGCAAACTTTAAGGCTGCAGCCACAGACAAACTAAGTGTTTGGGTAGCTAATCTAACTTTCATTTTGTTATTTTCATAGTGTACATGTTTATGAGAAAGTTTGTTAGCTGCCCTTAGACCTATGGACTCTTGAAGCTTTTCTAAATTTACTATGTCTTGCCACTTGGCTGTACATAAATTGGTTCTTATTTCACCTAATGAATGTAATGCTGATCTAATATTTTTTATTAAATGACATGGATCAAAAAAAAAATGTATACAGATTTAGAACTGTCTACAGGATGAGTGAATTTACTGTGGATGTTCTGTGGGTCTAGACTGCAGCCTAAAAGTGAAGACATTTTAACAATAACTGAATGAGCATCCATGGTTAAAGATACTACAATGATATCATTTTCATATAGAAGTTTAATAGCTTGTAAAATTATACGTTTTTGATTTTCTGCACTTAAACCATTTATTAAAAGGTATCCAACAGGTAATTTCCAGTATTTTTTAGGCCAACTACCATCAAAACCAAAACTTCAGTAGCCTCTAATTCATCATTTTCAATGGAGGCTAGTCCATAATCTACAAAACCAACCATTTTATTTTCTCTAGGGTCCCATTCAATCTGCTTTCTTATAGACATAGCATCTATCATCACACAACACATCAAGTAATTATCAGTATCCTTCTTTTGCTTTTCTTTTAAATATTCTATGGCTTGTAATGAAATGCCAGGCTTAGAGTCTATACTCCTCATCCACCTTAAAAAAAAATAGTTGTTAGGTATTGTTATTCTTAAAAAATGAAATTATCTTCTGGGACATTATGTTTGTTCTAAAAAGTTATTATCACATTAACATATTTATTATTTATAAGTCTTTATTATTGTATCGAGATGTGAGAAGACATGATTAATAGTTCAAACTGGAAACAGTATTCTTCATTCTTACTTACAATCTAAAGCAGACAGATGGACGGACAGAAATGAGACAAAAAATATTTATTTAGACTCCTATTGAGAAAAATGTAGGTATCATATATTTATGTTAACTTAATATGCAAACCTTGATATGATTGAAGACGACTGTGAGCTTCTTCACATAGATTGTCTTTATCTGATAATAATTTCTTTAGGTCAGATATTTTCTTTGAATAATGCTTACACCGTCTCTTCAACTTGATGACTTCATTCTTTTTGTGTTGAAAAAGCATAGTTGTTTTTTCACATTTCCTTTTTAAGGTTGACATATTGTTGGAATAACTATGCTCAGCGTCTATGTGTTTACTCTGTTAATAGAAAAAGTCCTATCAATTGAATTATATGGAAGAATGAATAAGAGTATACAAACTAAAATTATTTTCATGCGGTGTAGAACACTTGACTGGGTGTAGAACGCTTGACTGTTGACTGGAGGGTCCCAGGTTTGAATCTCAGTGAAACCCTTGGGATTTTTTCAGGTCATGTTGAAAGTCCTGAAGTCCACACAGGTTTAAATGGGTATTGGACTTTATAGAAACAGATGAATTCTAAACTTCATCTGCCCCGATGGCCTGTTACGGTTAAGGGAACAAAACTTTTCTTTTATGTATATGTAACTATAATAAATGGTTAATAGATGGTTTTTATTTTTAAGCCTTATTAGTAATACCTTCATTTGTAAGGATAAACATGTTTGTTGAGACTCAATCGCTGCTGATTGTATGTCCAGTGGAAAGGACGTCAAGTTCATGGCATAATTGTGATCATTTTCTATCCATTTGCCCTAAAAAATAACTCTTTTAATTTATTTCATTATTGAAATAATAATATAGAAAATTTAAAAAAAAATAATTTATTTTTTTATTCTCTTTGTATTTGGAATTATAATAAATGGTATACTTATGTTTTTTATTCTTATGTAAGCAACTATTAATACCATCTTTTTTAATGTTGAACCCATGGGCTGAGACTCATTCACTACTGGCAGTATGTCATGTTGACAAGTTATCAGGTTTATGGCACTATTGCATCCCGTAATTATCCCTTTACCCTAAAAAAGAAAGTCTGTCTAAAAGTTTTTAATAAAATGGTTACTAATATACAAATTTTGATTAATAAAAATTATTTTTTTATTCTCTTACTATTTGGAATTAAAATAAAAAATAATACATTTGTGTTTTTTAACGTGTATCTTATGTAAGTAAATCTTATTACCATAATTGGTAATGTTGACCATATGGGGCGAGTATCATTTACAATGGGCTGGATTTCTTTAAGGGCCTATACAAAATAAAGAAGTAATAAAAATTATTTTTATAATCATATTAATGTGTAAAGTAAGGATGAGATGAAATCCCTTAGATCCTATAAACCACTAATGGGACGGTTTTATGGTGCCCTTCTTTCATCCCCACCATAGCCGATAGTGCAATGGCCATGGAGGCACCACGGGAGATATATCGGGAACTTGAGCCAAGACCTGAACAATTTCCTTGGTCCTCACCGGAGATCGAACCAGGTACCTTCAGGTCGACAGTCGAGCGCGTTACCGCACGACCATCCGTCCCCTAATCATATTAATAGGTACTTCCAAATTTCTAAATTTAAAAAAAACAAAAAAGCAATTTACCTTATTTTGGGCTAAGAAACAAAAAGGTTCTGCTGTTTTCTTTAATGTTGTACGCATGTTGTTAGTTTGAAAATCACTTTGCAGAAAGTGGTCGCTACAAATTCTTAAAGAATTTGACATTTCCTTGTCTAATTGAAGGGCATTGATCCAAATTTGTCTTCTTTTGGGGTCCAAAGGAAAACTAACAATATAAAAAAAAAAGGTAATATCACTAGATAGCCACCAAAATTATTTAGATATATATTATTGATACTTTACCTCTATAAACATTCCAAAATCAAAGTATTGATTGTTATTTATCAAAAAAATACGAGAAATGTTTTTAAAAATGAGTTTCTCGTGGATCATGCTGTTACAGTGTTAGTACGTTACTAGTTATAACATTATAAGTTTAGCCACTATCTTTTGTTACAACTGACAAAACATTTGTCAAATGTAAGAATTAGATTACCTGTGAAATGTTTTCAAAGGCTGGGTTTTCTCTGAATTAGAATAATCGGGAACACAACATGAAGGCATTTTAATTTTTTACAAAATTAAATAAGCTACATCCACGATTAGACATCTACAGCAAATTTCAGCAACGGTGTCGTATATATATATGGCAATGGCCATCAAAATACTTCTTCTTCTTCTTCCTTTGGCATTCTACAGCCCATTTAGGCCCTGGCCTGCCATACTGACACTTCTCCAATTTTTCCCCGATCCAGGGTCTTCTTCCTCCACTCTCTCACTTCTATGGCTTTAAGGTCTTTCTCCACTTCCTCCAACCATCTGCTTCTTGGCCTGCCTTTAGGCCTTTTCTCAGTAGGTGTTGTCTTATAAATCGTTTTTGGACCTCTGTTGTTTTCCATTCTTTCTATGTGCCCTACCCACCTTAATCTATTCATTTTAATTTCAGCTGTTATATTTGGTTCTTCGTACAGTTCGTACAGCTCTGAATTGGTTCTACTTCTCCACTCGTTATTGTCCTTTACTGGCCCATATATTTTCCTAAATATTTTCCTTTCCCAAGTGTTT
Source organism: Bulinus truncatus (assembly GCA_021962125.1). NCBI lineage: Eukaryota > Metazoa > Mollusca > Gastropoda > Planorbidae > Bulinus > Bulinus truncatus. Next base: position 821,539 of record JAGDYQ010000126.1, on the reverse strand, counting down.
AGCATATTTTCTGCTTGTTTGCTGATGGTCCATGTTTCGCTACCATATGTTACTGCTGGCTGGATCATTGTCTTGTATATGCATTTTTTTTAATTTTTCTGGAGATCTGTCTGTTTTTCAGTATTTATGCAGTGTATAATATATTCTGTTCCCTACTTCTATTCTGTTTTATCTCTATACATTATAATCGTTTTTCTCACTTATGGTTAGATCCCAGGTATTTAAAGTTTTCTACTCTTTTCAAATGCTCTATCACTGATTTTGAAAAATTTTTTCTTCCTTCTTTTTCATTTCTTTGTAACAGCATATATTGAGTCTTTGTTTCGTTTACTGTTAAACCTGCTTTCTGAGCTGCTGTTTCTAATTCATGTATGCTTTTGCTATATCCTTGCTTTGCTTTCCTATCAATGTTATGTCATCAGCATATGCAAGGTATTGGATGGGTTCTGTATATTGTTCCTGTTTTCATAGACTTTGTTTTTTCACTTCTAATAGGTAGTGTTGTTATAGTTCCTTCGCTATCCAACTGTACGTTTCTATGACTTTTCTAGGGTTAGTTGAAAAGTATGCACGAAAGGAGTCTCCTTTGTCAAGTCCTTGGTTTACTTTAAATTCTCTTGAGCTTTCCTTGATTTTCACTTTGCTTCTTGAGTTGTTTAATGTCACAATGCACTAGTCTAATGAGCTGTTGGGGATACACAACTCCTGCAATGTTTTGTAAAGATAATTTCTATTGATGCTGTCATATGCCATCTTGAAATCTATGTACAGCTTGCATTTTAGGTTTGAGATGATGTGTCGAAAGTATTCTTCCTAGAGTGTTTCTATAAGATGCGTCTAGGTTGCTTATTATCCTTTGAAACCATTGATAGCCTAATACCGTTTCATCGAAATTCCCTATTCTGCAGGCTATTATTTTTGTTATATTTTATAAACAGTGTTGAGAAGTGAGATTCCTCTGTAGTTGTTGCAGTTAAGTTTCAAACCTTCTCTTGTGTAGTGGAACTAATAAGGCTGTTTCCCCATTCTGTTGGCATTATCTCTTCTTTCCATATTTTATTGACCATCCTGTGTATTTCTAAGTGTTGGTGTGCGTCCTCCATATTTGAGTAACTCAGCATTTATGTTATCTTCTCCTGGTGCTTTGTTGTTTTTGGTCTTTTTAATAATATTATTTATTTCTTCTATGGTTGGTTCTTCTATTTCTGCCCCATTGTCCTCTGCAATGTTTGGTACATCATTTTCGCTGTCAGTTTTAATGTTCAGCATTTCTTCAAAATATTCCGCCCACCTTTCTAGAACCATTTCATTTTCTATAAGCAGGTCGCCTGATTTGTTAAGACACATGTGAGATCTTGTTTGGAAGCCGTTACTTTCCTCTTTGATGGCCATGTACATTTTTTCTTGTTTCTTTTTCTTTTGAGTATTCCTCTAGTTTTACTAGTTTTCCCTTTCCCATTCACGTTTTTTCTTTCTGCATATTTTAGTGGCCTTCCTTCTAGCCTCCAGTGTATGATTGAGTTGACTTCCTGGTTTGCTTTTTGTAGCATTACCATCCTCAATTTGTTTCGTTCTTCCACTTCTTTTTTGCATTCATTGTCATACCATTCAGCTCTTTTCTTCTTTTGCTTGTACCCTATGACACTTTCCGCTGTGTTTTTTATGGTTTGTTTAATCTTTTCCCAGTGGCTATTTAGATTTTCAGTATTATCTATATCTAGTATTTCTAGTTTGCTTTTAATTTCTTGTGCATATTTTTCGTTTGTTTGTGGCTCTTTTATTAGTTTTTCACAGTCAAATTGGTTTGTTATCTTTGCTTTTGTGTTGTGAAAGATACTTATTTTTTGTCTATACTTTATTTTGACTAACATGTGGTCTGTGTCGGCATCTGCTCCTCTGAAGCTTCTGACATCTTGAATATCTGAACCATGTCGCCTGTCTATTAGCACATGATCTATTTGATTTCTTGTCACTCCATCTGGTGACCTCCATGTTTCTTTGTGTATTCTTTTGTGTGGAAACTTAGTGCTACTAATGGTCATGCCTTTGCCAGATGCAAAATCAATCAGATGCGTTCCATTATCGTTGCTTTCTTCATGTAGACTGTAGCTTCCAATTGTCGGTCTGTATACTGTTTCTTTGCCAATCTTAGCGTTGAAGTCTCCTAACACTAATTTGATATCATGTCTAGGTGCTTCTTCATATAACCTTTCTAGGGCATCATAAGAAATTCCTCTTTGGTATTCCTTCTGAATCTTCAGTGGGTGCATGGGCACATATTAGGGTCATATTGAACATTTTGCCACGAATCCTGAGGCTGCACAATCTTTCATTGGTTGGTTTAAAGCCAATTATTTGATTGAGGATGTTTTTCCTGACGGCAAAACCTGTTCCTAATGTATTTGTGGTGTTTCCACTATAAAAGATGGTATACTCTGTTGTTTTTAGTATGTCTGAATTTTTCCATCTGATTTCTTGGAGTGCTGCTATTTTTATTTTGTATTTTCTAAGCTGTTCAGTGAGGCGGGTTAGGGCTCCTGCTCTGTATAGGCTTAACACGTTCCAGGTCGCTAGCCAGTAATCATGTCCGTGATCATGCGAAGGTCGGTTTCCATTTGAATCAGTCCGGTTTTTGAATTGTTGATTGGCTTTCGTAACTAGTGTTTTTTTTACATGACTGGGTAGTTAGCCCTGTGCACAACCACTAGGGTGTTGCCCTTCACAGCCTTGTGGGTAGCTGCCTTTGTTTAAGGTTAGGTCCCTTTGTGGATCCCTCCACTAACTACAAGGCAGTAGTTGCCTGCTTTGGTCCGCCCCGAGAATTGTATTTCATCGGCACTCACCATATCTGGCGAGCTTTCCCCTATCCGCCACCTGGGGAGGCGCCCGATGGGAGTTCGGCCTCTCCACACGAATACTCCATCAAAATACTAGAGATATTTATTTTTTCTTAAAGAAGAGTAGCACCAAATCTTACGTCGCGCCCTCTAACAGAGATGAAACGATCAGGGGGTATAACGTCGATCTAGTTCTTTATATCTATGGGGAGGCTATTCAAAAAAGCAAAATAAACCAAACAATATGGCGGCCTCTTCATCAGTCGAGAACATATGCATCTTGCTTAAAACAGTTAATATGATTATTTTTTTTAAAAGTATGGCCCAAAAATGATAAAACTATATGACCACTTTAATAAAATAATGAGGTAAGTTCATGTTTTTAAGGTAGGTGTCTTTCTTATCATCAGAATGATTTTAGCTGCGGTATGAACTACGACAACGCTGTTGTTAACAATAACATCATCATGTAATAATTATTATTCACGAACAGTGAATTACAAGTAAATATAACAGACAATGCAGCCTTGCAAATCTTTAGATGATTCATGTCATGTTTATGGCGTTTTTGTAAATTATGTAAAATTTAGTATTTATCTCTATACTATAGCCAGTTTTATTTAAAATAAAAAAAAAATATTTGTATAATTATAACTAAGGGAAACTACTCCTAATATACTCAACAACAAGATATCGTCTGCAATTATAGTTTTCATAGTAATTACAAAGAAGAAGATGAATATTATTTGACAGTCTGTTCTACTCAGTTTATTGGTGGTTGGAAATAATTATTGCTTTTTGACAGTCTTTCTGAGCTGTTAAGCCTATTCGTAAGAGTTATTAGGTTGTTTCATTGCAAACAAATAAATTAGTCTATTTCTCTTTGCATCAAAGATTTATATCCCTCAAAGATTTCTATTTTCTATAAAATTGTGTAAAAGCATAAAATTGTAATATGTCAGATTTAAAAATAATTGTAAGATAGTCAGGAAATCCAGAGCAGATGAATCGTCTGAGGCAAAAAAGGGCGCTTAGAATCTAATAAATTGCGAAAGCAACAAAGAATATTTCATGAATCTGCAAATTCTTTTTCATTTGACTTTGTTCTCATGTTCTTAGATAATTTCTATTTTTTTCAATTTGGACCACAGATGGCTTTGATTAATACAGCTTCCTACTATATAATCCCTTAATGCTCTTGGAATAACTGGTAGAAGCTGTCAGAAATCTCCTTCCATCAAAATAACTTTCCCTCCGAATAATGCATCACTTTCCATTAAATCTTTCAGTAATCTATCCACAGCGATAAAACAATGAGTTTTGATTCTGTCAAAGTCTATGGAAAAAAAATTACTAAAAATACTGTGTATAAAGAGGTCTTGATGCAATAAAAAAATTGTGTCATAACGGTCCTTTTTAGGGCAACTACCCATATTTTGATTCTTCAAATTTCTTTTCAGGGCTAATAACGATCCTTATTAAGGCCACTAACATTTATTGTGTCTTAACGGTCCTTTTTAGGGCCACTACCATATTGTGTGTCGTAACGGTCCTTTTTAGGCCACTACCATATTTTGTGTCTTAACGGTCCTTTTTAGGGAGACTACCTTATTTTGAATCTTCAAAGTCCTTTTCAGGGCCACCTAAATTGAAGTTTATTTAATTAAGGTACATTTATAAGTAAAATATAAACATTGTTGAGGTTAATTCATAGTTATTAGTATTTTAAAATGTGCTGCAAATGTTTTGCGGGTACAGCTAGTAAATAAATATTATTAATTACAAAGGGTATAGAGTAAACACTAATATCCCATTTTAAAAATTAAATAAAGGCATGAACAAGGATGAACACGAAATGTGTGACTCTGGCTCGGGTTCATAATAGCGACTGTCAAAACAGCGACTGTCACAACAACAACCTCAAGATAGCGACTGTATCAGAAAAGCGATTCTCATAACAGCGACTACTTCATCAGACAACTGGCAACAGCTGAAAACACACACACATACACATACAAAAAAATCGTTACAACTGTTCATTATAAAAATTCAAGACATAAGAAATTACAAATTACATTTCTTTTATTCTCGATGAATTAAATAAATTTAAAATAACATTTAATTTGATTTAGATAGTCTACATTCAAAGTCACATGATTTAAAAAGAAGATTTAAAACATAATACAAAGAGATTAACGTTAGTCAAATTATGTCACGTGTATTTCTAAATTTGAGAAAGGGCTCGAAGGAATCGCAGATCATACTGATCTCGATGCTGCTGTACAGCAGTGATCCGTGTGTTCATTGTCACGTATTTTGTTTCATTCGGTTAGTCAAGTCTCTGCCTTGTAGCAGCTGGGTACGATTTGTCCGTAGAAGAGCTTCCTCCCGTCTTAGAGCGTCAATAAATCTCTTAATAGAAGGATGACGAGTTTCAGCAGAGCCTTTAAAAGCATTGTGCCAATTTTCAAGCTGATTGTTAGTTCGGGGCAGTCCTGAATCTTGTCGGGCTTGCACACTCGACATATCAACAGGAAATAATGGATGTATTTTGTCTCCACGTCTGTTTCTCCGCCCTGCATAGTTATCTTCGAAGAAATTTACAAGAGGTGATACTTTTGTTGGGTTGCCTGCTACCACTTCATCAAAGGCATTGCTCACTTCATCTACAGGTATAAAAGCCAGAGCAAGGAGCATTGTTAATGTCATCCGAAAATTTTCATCTTGCACATATAACCGCTGTAGTCCGTTTTCGTGATCTTTCTCCAGATTGGTTGCCCCAACTGAAAGTAAAAGCCGTAGATTTGCCTTTTAGTAAATGCTTCACTGAGTGTCGATCTGTAAACTTCTAGGTACGAGTCCAGGTTTCAATGATATGATTTCGGTCCACATTCGAGAGTATGTGACGTGTTGCTTATTTGGGAGCAAAACGAAAACACAGAGAAGCACATCGTTTCGTATCAAAGCATGCAAAGTGTACACCTAATAGAATAGTTTTGGTAATACTTTGAATGCTCCATCACACATCCAGTGTTCGAAGTATGCAAGGTTTGATGAAACTGATCTGTGCAAAAAATAAGCATCCGATTATCATCACGCCCACTGTCATAGAGCAGGAATCTGTTGTTTGTTTCGGTTGATCGGGTATCAACAGTTCTTCAACAGTAGCAGGGGCCGGAATGGTTATCTGTTGCTTTACGTTTTCGTCTGATGATCTGATGCAGATTTGTGGACGATCCAACAGAAGCTGCAACTTCTTCAATAACATCAGCGATTGTGTCATGCACAATTCTTCGTGGTGGATCCCGTGTTGTGACTGCAGCTGTTTCTACTTTGTTTTCAACTCTCCGTACTGGTACTACCGCAGGATTTGGTGGATGTTTGTGGACGCCTCTGCTTAATGTGGGTTGCTGTTGCTGAGAGGTTGTAGTTTTGAGAAACTTACCGTAGCCTACAATGGGGTATAAAACATAAAGAAAAGGAAGTCACTCAGCCTAAAGGTAACTAAACTGTGCAACTCTTACCACAGCTTAATTACACCGCCAGGTTAAAATTATATTTTTTTTTCGTTTCTTTTATCATTGTCCTTTATCTAAAAAGTTAATCAGTTGGCTGCAAGACCCTAAACATGACTATATGTAACTATACTACTTTGAAACGTAGAATGTCAGGTTGAGTACATTTGAATATTGTTTATATCCCAATGTCTTCAGATTATTAATGTATGCCTTCAGATTATTAATGATATTGTTTAAAGTTTCAATCATTTTTTTTATGGATGACACAAAACAGTTTTTAATTAGCAAAAATGTTTCAATGTTATTTAGTAGCAGTTTCTTTTATTTATAAAAGTGTATGTGTGTGTTACACCCAGTTGTGTGTTACACCCATTTTACAGGGACAGTAGAACACAAATTCAGCCCCCACAATAAAGTCCCTCTGATATGTTTTATTAATTTGTATCTGTCAATGAGTTATGTCAGCTATGTTAAAGATGATTTTAAAAAAAAAAACTGTTCGAATATTCAAAAGGATCTCTAATACTGTCCGACATCAACAGCGGTCTACTTCTAGAGTGTTTTGTGTTTTACAAGTCTATTTATTTCTACCCACCTAATCTTAAGTCGTCTATTTGACAATTACTTGTCTTAATCCTAATAGTTAGACATCTTTTATATCCCAACATAGAAGGAGATAGTCTTCAGTCTCTAAGTCCTGCACTATATCCAACCAGTGAGTAGTGGGTGTATCTCACTCTGAAGTTGACAGAAAAGTCTTTATCATAACAGTCTCTATTATAACGCATTCGCCATTTTGACAATCGCTGTTATGACAGTCGCCATTCTGATTACATCGCTCATTTGAAGTCGCTGTTAAGACAGTCGCTTTACTGCCCGAACACCGTGACTCTATACAAAAAGTTCCCACAACTTAGGCATAGTGCCTTTTTTTTAAAACAGTATTCTTAAAGCTATGGGGTATAAAAGAGGCAAAAAGTTTAGAAAATACATTGAAAAGTATGTATAAGGAATAAAGAAAAATATATGCCCCATTTCGAAAAAAGGTTCAGCCATGTACAAAGTGGGTCATGATATTGTGGTAATGAGGGCATATAAAGAAATAGACCCCAATTTGGGCATAGTGCATGGAATAATTAGATTTGGCCTCGACATTTAGTTAAGCCTGCTTAACTGGCCAATTGAGGAAGTAGATTAGGAGCAGACGGTTATAAGACAGACGACGACAGATATTTATATGAGACGGACGTGATACATTCATTCTACACCATTGTGTATGTATTTCATATACGACTGTGTATATATATATATATATATATACATGAAAACTTTCTTAACTCAGTGCTTTATTACATTTTTGTGGACAATTAAATATACAAATAATTATACAAGAAACTCCAAAGAGACTGCCAAGTCTATCAAAATACTACAGATAAATTATATGCACCTTCCCAGAATTAGAAGTTCAACAAAACAGAAGAAATAGAAATAATAATAATGATATACATCAGAAATACTATAAGAAGAAAATATACCCATGACAGTGGATTGTAATGTTTCAAGTAAGGATTCTTAAAGTTACGGAGCCCTAAGTAGAAGATAAGTTAACACGTTAAATTACAAGGGATATAGAGTAAAAAAAAGTGTATCCAATTTAAAAGGGTCCCAGGAATTAACAAGGGGCTATCATAATGTGGCAATCAGTTATGAGGTCGTAATAAGGACAGCAAGTTTAATTCACTAAACAGTTATATATATCTCAGCACGCTTTTGAACTTTTTATGATTTTAACTACAATTTTCTCCCAGTCGTCTAAACGATCAAGTACATTTTATCATTGGTTTGAATCATTTAAAACAAAATAAATATAAAAATCAGACATTATACTATTTAACTGTTTGGGCTATTATTTCAGTTTTTAGTTTATATAACTCAGTAACATAGAAAATACCCTAAAAATTATTCACAATAATTGTTATAAAAAAAGGTTAAATAAAGTTTAAACAATATTAATTTTCCATTGCCATTAAGTACAAAAAGACTTATAAGTGAAAATATGTTTATCAATCATTTAAAAAATTACAGTTAGCCACAAGTTTAGATAATCATGACATTGAAAGTGGTAAAAAAAATTCTGTGTCACAAAACTTATAATAAAAAAATGAATTGATAAATAGACCAGTCGTATGCTACGTCGCAGGTCAACTAGTGTTAAATAAATAATTAAATGAAACGAAAGCATGTCAGTAATGCACAAGATTAAAAAACAAATAATGATAAAGTCAGAAAATGACAGAAAATAAAATCATAAATGCTTAACATCAGTTCTTATGAAAGTAATGAATCAATAAATAGGATTAAAGTAAAATGAAATTGCTTTACAATGAAAATGACAAAAAACTATTTCATTATGTTAAGTTATAAAATTTTACAAATAAATTAAGTTTTTACTATTTATACATTGATTTTGTGAAAGGCATGGGTAAGTGTATAACAATTTGTGCAAGGGAAAAAAAATCAGACACAATTTTAGTCAACACCTTACAGGAGATTCCACAGCAGAAGTTCCAAACGATTAACTTTTTGAATAAAAGTTTTCTTTAAAATAGAATGAGTGAATTAAGATTTATATATTATATGGCGCAAATAATCTATAGTTTGTTGTTACATTTAAAGTATGCATAGATAGATGTTAGATTCAAAGTATGTATAGTTAGATGCAAAGTTTGAATATTATTTATTTTGGGATAAACTGTACAAAAAATTCATTCTATGATGTGTATGAAGTGTCCACTGTACTTAAATATATGTTGGTACAATAATTAGTTCATGTTCTTTTGTGGTCACCTGAATTACATGTACAGATGATGGTTTCTAACGCTGGTACCGTGCCATTGTTTAGTAGTGTATGATAAATATTTGTTTATAACAGTACCCCACATACATTTTAATACGACATTTTCACGTCAACAAAATCATTGCTAATTTATCTAATTATTTGTTACGTTGTATTGGCGTAAAACATTTTCGTCTATATATAGTTATATATGCATCATGTTTTACACATGTAACAATATTGTTTAAAACACCATTTAAAATTGAAAACGAAATGATAAAAAAATTAGCGTGAACTAATCCCCTGAGGCTGCTTATTGTTTAATCAGTTATAGGATTTTCAAGTTGTCATGACTAATGTTTTTTTTTGTTACGTAAATAAAATAAATTGCATTCAATTGTAAATTAAGGGAAAAAATGACGAAATGATACTAAGAATATATATGGGTCATAGTAGCTAATAAGTTTCTATTGGTGATTCTACTAATGTCATTGTAAAATAATTTTTATACAATAAATTTAGACGACATACTGGTTTATGTTATTTTCAGATCATTGTCAAAATGATGATGTGTTTCATTGTAAAAATAAAAGGTGTATTGACTGGTTGAAAAGATGTGATGAACTGAATGACTGTGGTGATAACAGTGATGAAACAAATTGTGGTAAGTTTTTAATTTTATGTATCAAAATGTTGAAATGGTATTTACTTTAAGTATTAATCACATTAATATTGCTAAACACTTTGGTTGCGATTTTAAAAACACTTCTCAAGATATTTACATTCATTTACATAATTCCGTGATCATTTAAAACAAATTTGTGTGACCCCCTACTAAAAAAGTTTATTCCTGTTATTTTTTACTACACACGTGTCATTGCATTACACATTTCAAAATTATTTTGTTACACTGGTATATATATATATATATATATATATATATATATATATATATATATATATATATATATATATATATTATGATTGCAATCAATGTTTCTCATCTTTATCAAGATTTTTTTTTAATTTCATTATCTGACTATTTAAAAAGACTAAAGGCGGTTATTATAAATATCTTGTTTATTTTCCGTACAAATACATACCGTTATCTGTCTTAATAAAATTGGCGGTTGTATATCTTTGACTATGTCTTTCTTGTTAATGAAAGAGTTATGTATTGTCTGTCATAAAGATTCAGGTCCCATATCATTATTTACTTATACATCTTGACATAATCACAGCCTGGAAAGTTGTTTCTTCTGTTATCGGATTAAAAAAAAAATTAAGTAACAATTAGTTTCACAAATAAAATGATGCAATATTAGACCATTAACAATATTACCACTAACAGACCAGCATACAATTCAATAAGTTTATGTAGTACATAATTACAAATTTTAGAAAAAAATAGTCTCACATAATTACATAGTTGAATAAAAATCTACAACAAATTAATATGATAATTAATTATTCTGGTATGGTACAATTTCCACAAGTAAACAACTTAAATAATTTTGTAGTTTTGTTATCCTTACTGTATTTCAAGATAAATTGTTTTCAGTTAATTATTTACATATGTTTTTGGTTCATTATTTAATTGTTTCACTCCACCTAATGATTAAGCTACAAATAGAAACAAGACAGTCACTCACATCATACAAACCTTATTAGTATTAGTGTCATCCATTTCTGAAGTAAAGTTATTTTTGCTTATCACCACCAGGAAAGTGGAAAAAAAAAACATGTTTCACGTTTTGTTAGATGGTTTTAGTCTGGAGCAAAGTATTGTACCATTCTTAATAATACTATTCAATATTTTAAAGCTTATGAAAGCAACACTATCCGGCGAGTATGGTTGGAACCAAAATGACGTTTTGACGGATGGTTGTGTGGTAATGTGCTCGACTATTGACCTGCGGGTCACTGGTTTGATCTTTAGTGAGGATCAATGTATATTAAAGGTCTTGGCTAAAGTCCCCAATATGTCTCCTGTGGTGTCTCAATGGCCATTGTATTATCCGACTATGGTGGGGATGAAAGAAGGGTTCTGCAAAACTATCTTATTAGTGTTTTTTTTCATCTCATTCTTACAGGGACTTCACACACACGTCAGGCTTTCACTTACTATTCCAGTATACAATTTTAATCATGGCTCTATCCCGGTTATCATAGGGAACTCCCTTTGATTGCGCAGCACATATATTTATTCTTTGACATATGTTTCGATTCGATATTTCTTTTCAGTAAAAAAAATAAACAGGTTTAAATAGTTTGTGGTTTTAAATTTAAAACGTAAAAGTCCAATATATTAAAAAAGTATAATAACAAATTTTCTTTCAAACTAATTTTGTTTTTATTACAACATATATATTTTTTTCAAATTGCCAAGCCACACGTAAACAAAATTAATAATCGAAAATTCTCCGACGATGAGAATAGCGAGCGCGTTCATAAAAACGAATTTCGTAATTAAATTTATTTTTAAAAGTCAATCTAGTATAGGGAAAAAAATCTGCTTATTGCTATATACCTTCTCAGCTATGACATTACTTAATCTTTTTAAAATGAATAATTCATTGATTTATCTTTAAATATATAAATAAGAATATTTTTTTAGACTTTAATTATAAATTAAGAATAATCAATCAATTTTATATAATGTACTAAAAGACGATAAAATGTACGAAGTGTAGGTCTCATGGTTATTTTTTTGCATCTTATCTTTTCTTTTGTTGGCTACCCAGGTACGATTACCCGCGCAGGCACTATTTTTTGTTATTTTAATGAAAAGTAATAACAACTTATTGTATCTCTTTGACTAAATTATTATTATTTTTTTAATAATTTTCCTTTATGTTGCTGTTTGGAACATAAACAACAAATAATTAGATTGTTAATTTCGTTCATAGCATAAAAAGAAATATAATTTTGAGAATATGTATCAAAGCTGAACAATAACACTGGTTTGCGTTATAATTTTTTTCTGAGGTCTGACTTTTTAAAATCTTTATTGATCAACTTATGGTTGCTGATCTCAAACATTTAACTGGTTCTTTTCAATAAGATCAATTTTTTTATTCTAGATCAAATTAAAAATTACTGTTGTAGTGTAAATAAAAGATAAAAAATTAAAGTTATTGTGGAAGAAATGGCTTTTTCAAATATTTGTGCGATGATCTGCATCTGGATCATCTCATTTGAGGCACCAGCCGTCGATGGCTGGATGGAACTGAAGATGCTAACTATGAAGTAGTTAATACATCATGGTACGAGACGCTCACGGGAAAGGAAGCTGCCTACCGACTGTCTTAGGCTAAATATTAGCTCCCGGGATCCTCTCGACAAAGCGACCTGCATGCCGGAGTTTCGCACTACCCTGGTTGACACCAATGCGTAAAATGAACGGCAGAATAGCCCGAGCTGCTGGAAGCCATCGCCTAGGCGACCCAAGATCTTATGTCCCGACACAATTTTATATTGACCTTTAAGTGGGTTCTCGGGTATTTGGACGTGCCCAGAAAAGAAAGACCCGACTTCCTTGCAAAGGTCAATACAAGCCCAAGCGGAGCCCGTGGGTGCAAAAAAATGCTCACTTAGGCAGAGTGTGCGATAATTAGGCTGTTTAAGCATACTATGTGGTTCTAGAGTTGGGAGAATGGAGTGAAGGGCAGATATGTCCACAGTCAGACTGAGCGGCAGTCCAAAACTGATCCGTGGTGGGGGCTCAGGAGGAACGATCAGGCACTAATTGATTTGTTCCTTACTAGCCATTGTCATATTGATGCGTACTTTGGGAGATTATGTCCAAATGTCGATTCCCTTTGCCGTCGCTACAGTGAAGTGGAGGACGTGGATCATGTGCTTTTTTAGTGCCCCTGGCTAGCTGACCACAGGGTGGACCAGTCGGGTAGCTCGCTTGCCATTGGTCTTTATGAAAGTCTCCAGATGTTGTGATACACATCGAGTTTGATCTCTCGGGCTGTAAGAGACTTAGTCTCAGCCCGCATATATCACAGAGAGTTCAGAGATAGGGCTAAATAGGTGTCATGGAGGCTGTGGTGGGCGGGGCCTACCAAATTGCGTCATTTAACTCTTACTATATTATTGCTTTACATCAAACTAATTGATGACGTAAATTAAAACAACATCAAAATTCTTAGTTTGATGATGCGCCCAGCTATTACAATATTAATAACAACGATAGTCCTTAATTATGATACACACTAATACTTTATTAGCACAAGCACAATATAATATCAGAAAGACTCAGATCTAGCTAGCTGTCTACTTACTCGATTTTAACCTACCGACACGACCTCAGCGCACAAGGGTCATGTCATAACTAACTGGACTTCCACTAATTGTTTACACAGACCAGCTACATACACAGATACAGAGTGAATCATTCAGTCTCAAGTTACACGCTGATGTTCTCCCCTATACGCACACAGTAAATTTGTGACATTTAGATGTATAATATAATGTATACATAGATGAAAAAGCAGTAACTGTTGCATATCGTTATATTTCAAATTATGCAACATTTCAATATGTCTAATTCTCTGTTATTAATGTTTATTATTTAAAATTATTCATGTCATTAATTAAGCTACTATAAATTTCAGTCTCAATTAACGAACTTTAAATGTCATTCAATTTCTATGAAATTCATCATTATAGTATCGCAGTTGTTACTTATCCTGCAAACTGAAATAATTATTTTATTTATTCCGCCGACCAGCAATAGATGTGCGCATGCGCGACTAGACGGACTCCATTTTACATTTTTCGGGGTCTGGCTATCGAGATAATTTTGTTTCGGGTCCGTCCATAGATATCTATGGGTCCTCGAAAATCTTTGTTCCTTGCTCGAAAATAAGCTCTAGTAACATCAAAATGATATTAAAATGTCTGTTAAGGATTCTTCTTTCGAATGGATTACTGATGAGGACTATTTTTGATCAGAAAATACAAATATTGCACCAAATGTTCAACATGCTTCAGATCCGAGTTGGTAAGTTTTTTTTTAGAGGTGGAAATTTATAATTCTGTATATACTTTATATTATCTGGTCTAATTTTATGATTATTTCAATAGTTAAAATGTGTTGTATTTCACATTTCGGCCTACAAAATAAAAAAAAATGGTGGCCTTTTTTTATATCAGCTTGTTTACATAATCAGCTGATAGAACATCTCTCTGTATTGAATCAATCCTACTTATAACAAAACATTATTTGTTCACCCCTATACAGTTTCTAATTAAATGATAATTTATTTTAGGTTTAAATATATATATATATATATATATATATATATATATATATATATATATATATATATATTAGGGTGCATCACCAAAAAAAAAAATTTAATAATTGATCTGTCTGCTATTTAAATTTGTTCCATTGATCAAAAAAGCATTGTGTAAAAAAATAAAAAATATTTGACAATACTTAGAGGACCCCCGGACTTCAACAAAGTTTGCATAATTAAACGAAAACTAGATAAAACCATCCTGCTTGTAAAGTCTTACAGACTTACATACAAAAAGTGAAGCGCTATATAAATTGTTTTATAGTCTTTGGTTTTATAATGTTTGGTAGCTATGATTGATTTTGATAAGCAGTTGTGCTTGAAATAAAATTTAAAATTCACATTTTAATAGCAAAAACAACACTTTTCCTTACCGCATATTGATGACCATGGCAAGCATTTTAATTTCTTTATTTATATTATTTTAATTTCTGATACACACGACCTATAAAATCAGAACATGGAAATGATATGAAAAACAACAATAACATGTTTACACCTTCTAAGAAAATGCTGGCTGACCCTGGCATCACTTCAACAGTTGCATATCCAGTTATTACTGCGTCTCCTGCCTCGCGAACAAAGAAACCACAAACTCTTCTGAAAACTGAATTGTTTGGCATTGGCCCTGCAATCTGTGTTGATGATGCTATAATTACTGGAATTCTTCGACTACCAACTTGTTTACAAGTTTTGAGGTGCATGATGTATCACTGCAATGTAGCAGCACACAGTGAGCGTCCATGTTCTCTTGGTGCACCAATGGTGACAGAGAGGAGAGCTTGTGAGAAGATTGTTCAGCTTCTTGATGAATACAATAAACTTCGTTCAACACACCAGCCTCCAAACGTAAACTGGAACAAATGAAATCTATGTTGGTAACAACTTTTCAACTGTGGCCACCAAATGTCGAGACTATTATCAAGAATGCAGAAGATCTAGCATTCTTGAGGTCTATGAAAGGAGACAGGTCTTCCAGCTTTGGATCATTTGACAAAACACTTGCAAAAAAAGTCGCTCGACGCCATTTACGAGATGTCGCAACATTGGTACGTCAGAAACGTGCAAGAGAAGAAAATGCAGCATGTTCAACGATATCAGTGCCTTCCAGCGAGGGTAGCAGTGACGAACCCGATGATTCTACTTTTAAATCTGAAGATAATATGGAGTTTGTTGATAACTGTTTGGATGATATAATGTCATTGCAAAAGCGAAGAAAGCCAACAGGAGCTTTGGTATTTGTACCTCCAGATGTTTTAAGCCGACCAAATCTTGTGTCACAAGCAACAAGATTAAAGATTACACCAACACAGCAGGCAGCTTTCACACAGGGCATTATTAGCGAGTCTGGGGTTGATGTATCAATGGTGGTTTCTTCCTATGCCACTGCAGATCGTTCACGTCGCAAAGTTGTACGACAAAGATCCACGACTCCTGGGAACCACCCAAACTCTGTACTCTTCACTGGGATGGTAAACTGACACCTTCTCTAAAAAATCATCGTGTAACTGAAGAACGCATAACAGTTGTTGGCGGTGATGCATAGCAATTGAAACTTCTGGGAGTGCCAAATTATGCCAAGGCAACAAAGAAACCCGTTGGTGAAATAATTGCAGAATTAACCATGAATTACAGAGTGGCATTGTAATGATTGTATCGTTTATATGAAATTCGACACAATAAGATCAAACACTGGTCATCAGACTGCTGCCTGCATTGCCATACAAAATATGCTGCAACGTGCTCTTCTGTGGTCAGATTGTCGCCATCACATTGGTGAAGTTATCCTCTCGCATGTGTTTGCAGACATGAAAGTAGAAGTTTCCAAATCCCCGGATATAACTTTGTTCACCAAGCTGCGAAGTAATTGGGAGTTGGTGGCACATGATTGGTCTCACGTTTGTATTTCGTTTACGTTAGCTGATCATGATCTGAAGGCTCAAGAGCGACTGACGATAATGAGAGATGCGGTAATTGCACATGCCAACTCTAGTAAACAAACCGAATTCTATCGAGACGACTACCATGAATTCCTTAAGCTGTCCCTTGTTTACCTGAATGCTACAAATAAGGAGGTTAACTTTAAAAGACCAGGTGCCCTGCACAAAGAACGATGGATGGCAAAGCTGATATATTGCCTCAAGATTGCACTGTGTGAGAAACAAATTCAATAATTGTCTCCAGGTACTATTACCACACGTGATCAAGTGCCAAAGATTCGTGCATTTGCTACATTTGTAACACATGTTTATGTCGTTTGGTGGCTCACTTGCAAAAAGAGTGTGGATGCACCATAGAATGATCTACAGCTCTACAAGCGACTTTTGGATTACAACGATGTCAACAGAGACATATCCAAGTCAGCAATCCGTGCCCTGAATAGGCATCTGTGTTACCTCACTGCTGAAATGATCCCACTTGCTCTGTTCAGCAATGAAGTACCTGTGTTGGAAAAGCGAGCTCTAGCAGAAGCTCTGCTAAGGCTTCGACCAGTGGTTGCCCTCCAAACTCTACAGAATCGATTTGGAAATGGTTGGGGAAAACCACGATTCCAATCAATTGATTCTAAAACTCGGTTGTGTGATCTGGCTGGAGTTGACTCGTGGTTTACTATATACAGACTTCAACTGGACACAGGATTTCTCCAACTGCCTGTTGATGATTGGTGCCAAACAGCTTCTTACATTGCCAGTGCAGAAAATGTTGCTGCTATTAACGTTGTTAACGATTGTGCCGAGAGAGGAGTGAAACTGGCATCTGACTTTGTTGAAGCAGCGCGAACGGATGAACATTTTCAAAACATTCTTCAAGTGGTAGAAATGGACCGCAAAAACATCTCAAATGTGCGTAAACCTTACAAACGTGCAACAAAGTGAAATTGAATTAAATGCAACAGTAATAAATAATTTAATACTTTAATGTAATTTTTATATAGGCTAGAATAAACTTTTTTTTTCTTTACATGTCATGGTTTGTGATTTCTTGGGCCGGGGGGGGGGGAGGGGGACCTTTAAATCAACTCTGGTTTGAAAAATATTTTACACAAGTTATTATTAATGATATTAGAACAAATTAGAAACATAGACAGCTCAAAAACAAACAATCAATTTTTTCCTCTATTGTGGTGATGCACCCTAATATATATATAAGTTATACATATTAATTATTTCAATATAAACAATGTACACAGGTCCCTTGCTAAGGGTATGATTGTACAGATCCTGGACCCTCAGATAAGATTCCTACATTCAGATTATCCTAAAAGTCTGGGCTGCATATCCTAGACACGACAGCCACAAGCAAAAGATATACAAGTTAACTATTACAGGTTAGTATATTATTTAAAGAACACAAAATAGTGTTCTTTTAGGAAAATTGAAATGAGATGAACTTTTTGAAATGTTACTAGTCATCTCCATTTTCTCCCTTTGCTTTTCATTTATTTACAGATATTCAGATTTCTCTGACAGCACAGATTATCGAGTAGCAATTCTTATGTGTACACATTTTGCATTAATAATTTATGTATAATAATATATATATATGTATAAATATAAACTATATATGTGTATAACTATTTTATGTGTATGATTATCTAATGAATTGATTTTGTTTATTTTATTTTAGGTACATTCTTCAAACTAGTGTGCACTCTAAGACCTGACGCCATATATTTGTGACAACACCAACAACTAGGCTGTACAGATGAGGAAAAGCGAGAAATCCGTGTTTCAATGTTGGATAGGTCTAAATATTACATGGGAGGAAAAAAATGGATGTTAGTAGGTTCTAGTTATTGGTATATTATAACCTTGAGGCTTAAGATAAAAGTAAGAATTATCAGAATTGGTTAGCTTATAAGGTAGTAATGGGATTTTGTAAATCTATTGTGGGATAATGGTATAGGTTTTATGTGGTATTATTTTTGGATCTGTTGACACATAAAATAATTGCCTTATTCTATAAATTTGCTGCTTGAATCTTTAATATGTGCTTTTGATAAAAATATTTTGTTTTGAAATATTTCATTTCTATATTTGTATGCCTTTAAATATTATGTATGCAATAAACACATTGTTTTAGCATAAATTCTGCGGAAAAAGAAAATCCTTTCAAATGGCATGTCTTTAAAAACTCACTGCCAATATTTATCTTGATGGATTTGTTTCATTTGTTTATAGATTGTCTTAGATATATTGTACAGATACTTCAATACTTTTCATTATATCTTTGTAAAAAAATTGTTTTTCATAGTTTGAGTGTACTAAAATCGTAAAATAAAAGAAAAGAAAAAACAAAATTGTATATATTTTATCCATATTTGATTAAAAAAAAGTGCAGCATATGTAAATACAATACTTATAAAGATTGCAAATCTATTTCTGATGAATTTGATACATAATTTGGCACACTTTTAGATTTACAAAAAAAGTTAGGGAGGACACTGATTTTTCTTTAAAAAATAAAAAAAAAATGCCTGTATAAAAATAAACATACATAACTTTTTTTATTTGTAACTCAATTTGTTTCTTGTTTTCACATTTTATGTGATATATGTGGTGAAATAAAAATAAACTTCAATTGCATTCAATTTATGTATATTTTTTTCCCTTTATATTGTTTGTGAGAGTGTGTGTGTGAAAGTGTTTGTGAAATTGTGTGTGAAACTGTTTGTGTGAGTGTGTGTGAAACTTTGTGAGAGTGTCTGTGAAAGTGTTTGTGAGAGTGTGTGTGAAAGTGTTTGTGAGAGTGTGTTTGAAAGTGTTTGTGAGAGTATGTGTTAAAGTGTTTGTGAGAGTGTGTGTGAAAGTGTTTGTGAGAGTGTGTGTGAAAGTGTTTGTGAGAGTGTGTGTGAAAGTGTTTGTGAGAGTGTGTGTGAAACTGTTTGTGAGAGTGTATGTTAAAGTGTTTGTGAGAGTGTGTGTGAAACTGTTTGTGAGAGTGTGTGTGAAACTGTTTGTGAGAGTGTGTGTGAAAGTGTTTGTGAGAGTGTGTGTGAAAGTGTTTGTGAGAGTGTGTGTGAAACTGTTTGTTAGATTGTATGTGAAAGTTGCTTTGAACTAAAAAGAAAAGTTTCATCTCAAGTTCATTAAATAAAACCACATCTTTGAAGCCCATTTATTTCTTATTAATTTGATGTATAACTTATCATTAATAAATAATCGTAATAAAAAATAAATAAACAAATATCAATGAACGATAAAGTGTTAAAAAAAGATAATCATAATTGTAACTTGATTCTTTTAATTAGCCTTGTGTACTAGGCTTCTAACACATTTTATATATTTATGTTTTATTTTACACACTTTTTAGATTAGTACTTATGAAATGAACATAATACTTATACATTTTCATAACAATGCCAAATTATAAAAAAAAAGTAACAAAAAAATGCAAAAAAAAAAATACTTCAGAAACTTTTCTATTATTGAATTACAACATATATATTACATTTCCTAAATATCTTTGAAAACTCGCACAAAATAACTTAATAAAAAAAATAACACTGACACAACAATGTCGTGAAATGTTGGATATTTGCCTACTTATATAAAGAGATGTAAAATTAATGAAAATATAAAACATCATTTATACAATTATAACAGAACCATCTTTTTTTAGTTTTTTAGAAATGCGAGCACACTTTAAATGATAACATTCAAGACAACTCTCACATTCAATGCAGTGTTCAGTAGCTATATTTGTGTGACATGTTGAAAACTGCCAAACAGCTATGTTCTTTCGTTTTCTTATTGATGACCGTAACATTTTCCATGCTTGATCTGAAAGGAAAGGTTTCAAAATATCTTCTACAACAACTTCATTTATCAACGATGATGGCAAATCAGTAGGGCTAAGTTTGAGTTCCTCCACATCTACAGGCATTGTTGGCGATATATCTTCAGGTCTTCCTCCTACAAGTAAATGACCCAGCAACACTAAAAATAAAAAATGTAAATAAAATATAGAGATGAATTAGTTCAAGAGGCGGCATACAACATTTATTTTGATGGATGAAGAATGAAATGTATACATAGCATAATAATCGAACTTGGTTGTTATAGTTATTAAAATTCCACTTTCAAACATTAACATAGAAATGTAGGTCTATAATATTCCCATTATCTTCTATGACAGTTATATTATCAGCAAAAATAGGACTGCTACACTCTACTGGTGCAATGATAGCTTCTCGGTTGAGGCCCCAAATTTGTGCTAAATCTTGAAGAACCATTAATCTATTCTCAATTTTCGATGTTACACCTTCTGCTGCTAATTATGCTTTATGTTGGAGTAGACCAGAGGTTCTTAAAATTATGTACTCCGCGAACCCCCACTTGAAAACATTTTTTTTGACGGACCCCATCCCAACTTTAGGTACTTTACGTCATTTGTCATTTTATTAGTTAATTTCTGGCTTACGATCTCATAAGGATATGGATATATGATGAATATTTCTAACAGTGATTGGTGAATAACGATTTTTTTGCATATTATAGAACACATTTTATTAGAAATTATAATATTGAAGATAGAAAATATAAACATTGTCATAGCAACAAATCTCACAAATTATAATGGGTACTTACATTAAATTTTTATAAATATTTAATAAATTAATGAGATGGATGCAGTTGTTTTCTTGAAACAAGAAGCTCAATATCTGGCTTAATACTGGAAACTTGTATTCTAAGATCCGGCTCTATATTTAATTTGTTTCTATATTTAGACTTAATAGAAAATAGTTCCGAAAAACCTGTTCGTATAAATATGTTGTGCAGAATGGAATCAAATGTTGAAGTGCTTTATTTGCAAGCGCAGTGTAATCTGACCTGAGAAGTAACCAAAAGCTGGTCAATTCAGTTTTGTTGAATTTTAGTTTATAAGTCATATCAAATGATAATTCCGAGAAAATATCTTGTTCAGGTGCAGATAAATATTTAGCATTTGCAAATTCCATGTTAAATGGATCTCTGATCGAGTTCTTGCAAGGATCAGGAGTAGGAAAATACTTCCTGAAGTTGCTTTTCAAAGTAATTAAATGTTCAACAAATAATTGACGCGTTTGAATAAGCAATTTTTCACTGGAGCTTTCTATGAAATCATTGAGAGTTGGAAAAGACTCATCTACACCGTTCTGGATGCGTTTCGACCACAAGTCGATTTTTTTTAAATAATTGCTTCTATTTTATCTTCAACTTTAAATATATTTACAACAATACCTTGCAGGCTCAAATTAAGTTCATTCAATTTTGTAAAAATATAAGTCAAGTAAGCCACCTTAGCTAACCAGTTAAAGTCATTAAAACATTCGGTCAGCTCAAAATGCGCATCTATTAAGAACAATCGTATTTCATCTCGAAGCTCAAAAAGGCGAATGAGTACTTTCCGGCAGGACAACCAACGTACATCTGTGTGTAATAATAAATGTTTATGTTGACTACCCATTTCCTAACACAAAATTTTAAAAACTCGGGAATTAAGTGGACGAGCCTTAATGAAATTGACAATTTTAACAACTTCGTCTAATGTTCTTTTCAAATCTGGTGACATATTTTTGGCTGCTAATGATTCTCTGTGAATGCAGCAATGATTCCAAACAGCCTGAGGCGCAACATATTTAATACGAGCAATCAATCCAGTTCTTGTACCTGACATTGCACGAGCACCATCAGTGCAAATTCCAACACATTTTGGCCACTCTATTTCATTTTTGGCTATAAAATTATTCAAACTGTTAAATATGTCATTAGCTGTCGTTTGTGAAGGTAGTGAATCACAAAACAATAAATCTTCTTGTTTTTGATTTTCAAACTCATATCTAATGAAAGCTAACAAATTGGCATTATTAGTGACATCAGTACTTTCATCCAATTGTAATGAGTAATAGTGACTTTTACGCACTCTAGATATTAATATCTTTTTTATATTACATGACATGTCTTGAATCCTATTCTTAACCGTATCATTTGATAATGAAATCAAATTTATATCGTTTGCTGCTTTAGTTCCTAACATTATATTTGTAATTACTTTTGTAGCAGGAAGAATTAATTGCTCTGCTATATTATGCGGCTTTCCTGCTTTAGCAATAAGTAGGGCTACTTCATATGATGCCATTACTGTTTTTTTATTCATACTACCAGTTGCCGTCTTTACCATCAAATTCTGACTTGAAGTTAGTTCTTGTTTTTTCAATGTAAAAAAATCCATAGACTTACTAACATGCTCGCTGTGCTTTGTTTGTAAATGACGTCTGAGATTAGCAGGTTTCATACTTTCATTGGATAACATTTCGTGACATAGAACACAGACTGGTCTTTCCACATCATTCTTGCAAATATAAGTAAATCCAAATGATAAATAATCATCCATATATTTTCTAATTTTGTGTTTCTTGGAAGAGTTTGCTGTTGATGCCTCCTCATCTGATTCTTTTCGTTTCTGTGCTGAACCAGTTTCTAGCCAACGATCCATTTTATGCAGCAATTTATTAACATTGAACTACAATAAAAAAATATAACGAATTATTATTTATAAAATGTATTACTACTATTCATATAACAATATTTTACCTGGACTTATCAAATCAATTTTCACGATCACAACACTTGGAACTTGAATTAAAAAAAAAAAAAAAACTGTTACAATTGGAATATATACAAATATAAAAATTCATGCGCTATCAAATTAATGAATATTTCGAGTTACAATTGTAATTCCATTAAAAACTAGCGGCAAGTATCGCAGTCTTTTAGCAAACCCAATGCTTCCAAGTAGGCATATAATAAAATTGTATAAACATGTGACATATTTGTGAGGTTTTTAAGCTTTATATTTTATAAAATATTAAATTCTAAATTTATCATGGCAACTGTCAAAACACATTGCAAAATGGCGTGTCCAATCAAGACCCACAGACAGGGTCCTTTGCGTCACGTGATCGAGTTTATCAGCGCCACTTACGCTTCTGCGGTACAAATATGCAAACTACAAAATTTACCATTTCCCGTCATTTAACTTAAACACCCGTAATCCGTGATGCAAACGACATCGACACCCGAAACTAGCAACACGCAACGCGGTAAATTTTCGAGGGTAGGATATACTTAAACAATGAACTTTAAATATTTATATATGTATATATTTTACGATGATTTTTTTAAAATGGCTTTGCGGACCCCAGGTAAAGGCTTCGCGGACCCCCAGTGGTCCGCGGACCACAGTTTAAGAACCTCTGGAGTAGACGATTAGCACGACGATACTTTCCCTGTATTGGATAATGATCTGTCCAAATCTTTAGCAACTTTGGGCATGATCTTCATTGATTATCTTAAAAACTTTATGATTTTCCAGCACTTGTTGCTTAAGCCATCGAGCAGCAATCCCGACCAAAATACATTGATGATTGTTTAAATCCTACGAGCAGCTGACATGTGATACTTGGTAGATTCATAGATTTAAAAAACAAACAAATACAGTTGTTTTCATGTACTGGTTCAGTTTTTCCTTCTATTTGACCAACTAAAATTCCACTTTCAAATTGTGTTTGCACACTTTTCGATAAATCAAACTGGCGCTTGACAAAAGAAAATGCGAAATGTGTTAGAGCTTCTCTGTACAGGCATTTTGTTAAAAAATATTTAGTTGCATTTACAGGTAGGCCTACCCATTCTGCTGTATTTATATAATCATGGTCTCTCTCTTTACGAATGCAACTTATAACTGAGAGCAGATCTTGAAAAAAACAGGCAATGGGCTTAGTAAAGTGACAACTGCCTTTATCTTTCTGTTTACAGACTCCAACCTGTTTGTTGTCTTTTCTCCATAGGTAACATTTTGTTGTTGCCAACAACGTACTCAATCTCGTCTACATTTGTGCCAGTTCGCCGCCATGTAACGAACAACACTTGCAGGCATCATTCTATTGAAATTGTCGCAATTCTTTTCATATTCTTCTTTAGTGTTGGAATATAACATTTTCTGAAATGCTTTGAGAACATTCAGTCGTTGTTCATCGGTGATGCTCAATTTTGATTTTGTGATTTCTCTACTCATGCACCGCAGGACGTGAACAATACATAAAAGAAGTGCAACTTGCGGAAAAGCCTTTTTAATGCTGTCAGGTTCAGTCATGTATTTATCAGTGAAAATGGTTAATATTTTTGTCCAATTTTCATTCTTGCCCTTGAATATCTCTAGTATGCTACTAAGCATGATGGAATCTTCAGATGTTGTTAGAAACAAAGCAACAATCTCACTTTCACCATTAGGTCCCACAGCAAGCATGATATAAAGTGGCATTCTCAATTTAGTCAGCTTGTAAGTGGCATCTATTAGAAGCAACTCAGGATACAGTGAAAAAAACGGTTCATTTCTGAATCTTGGTAAAACATTCCAATCATTATTCCATCTTCATTTGATCTTAGTTCTAGATTAGGTCCTGTTTGAAAAAAAAAATGTTTTTAATACTTCTAACTGAACTGTAAATTGTGTATTTCATCGCTTTTAATTAATATGCTATTAAAAAGCTTATTTAATTATTATTCATAACACTGCAGTCAATAAACGAGTTTCAAAGAAAAAACAATTTAATAAGTGATTTTAATTTATCGTTTATCTAGAGGAAAACATTATAACATGTTGCAGAACAATATATTTTTAGGAACTCGTTCACTTATGAGGGGCAGTGGGAGTGTGACACAGTTTTAAGAAATGGTAAAAACATTTGAGTAATAGATGTTGTGCTCTACATTCACCAAGATAAAAATATAATACGCTAATAACCAAAAATAACGAACAGTGCCAATGTATTAAAATTACCAACTAAACTAATGCAGGTACTAAAAACTGTCACAACCCAATTTGAACAATTCGTGGTCTAGGGGTACATTGCCGAGAGGTTCACCCAGGTCCCCGTAGGTTGGATATACACATTAACATTTGTATACATATATATATATATATATATATATATATATATATATATATATATATGTATGTATGTATGTATATATATGACATATACAATCAATAACTCTGTATAAATAATAAAAATAATAACGTTAAACCACTTTATAACTGACTATACATAAAAATATAGGATTTATGTGACGATTTCCATCATCCACAATAGTATTACATTCAATAAATAGACTAAATTATAATAGATCAGTTATTACATTATACTGTCAGGTGGTCTCTCAAGCCTGGGCCGTCCGGGTCTCAGATGCCTCCAGAACGGCTGCGTGTCAGGGCTGTTAAGATGCACTTCGAGCAGTGCAATTTCACGTCAAATAAATGTTTAAGTTTAATTTTAGGTAAAATGTTTTTTTTTTATGTTCTTATAGTTATCTATTAATTAGTTAAAATTGTATTAATACTTAACCTTTGATTTGGCCTCTTTCCTACAGATTGATTCTTTAATCTTCTTCCACCATGATAACATGCACAATGAATGGTGTAGTAGATTAACTCATCTTTTAAACAGCATATTGGCTTATTCCCGCGAAAATCTTAAAATTATCTCGATTGTCGCACATGCGCACATCTATAGCCGGACCCCGAACAAAAATAATACGGAGTCCGGAGTCCGTCTAGTTGCGCATGCGCATATCTATTTCTGGTCGGCGGGGAAAAAAAATTATTCCAGTTTGCTGGTTTAGTAACAACTGCTTTACAGTATTGGTATAAAAAAGGAAACAAAATGAGCAATAATGCAATATGAAATTGGATTTTTTTTTCATTTGTGCTAGTTCTTATGTCTTAATAATAAAAATGTATACAATTAATATTGACAACACACTTGTTTATATTAATTTCAGATCCTTGTTAGTTTAAGAAGTTGAAATGTAAAAAAAAAAAAAAAAATTGTCAACGCTTTTAAATGGTAACGCATTAACCAGTCGTCTATTCGTGTATTGGTGAAATTAGTATATAGTCAGAAGTAGATATTGTTTAAGCTGAAATTCATACATACTTTATTTAGTATGTCATTAATACATTTAAAAACAATATATATTTTGACATGAAATGACATTAATGCACTGCGTGACAACATAAATATCTGACATCTTTACATCCGGAAATATTCTGAGGTATCACTACTTAATAATACATCATTAAAAATGACGTTAGTGTGCAGCACGAAATCAATAAATACAAAGTGACATTTAAATTTAAAAGACGTGTATTGATTTTAGTAACATCTCCACGGTCTATGGGATAATACCATTCGTTTGCGTATACACAAGTGATATCATGTAATAACATGGCGTATCCTATGAGGTCATTAGTTATAGTACAAATAAAATGTATCATGTCACATGTACGAATTTTAAAGCCTAATATTGTTATATCTCTTGATTTAGTATGACATCAAAAAGTATGAAGATTTACAACATATGACAAAAAAAGACATCGACGCACACAGTGACGTCACTAGGTGTGCGGGGGGAGGGTTGCGAGCCGCACCAGGTGGCACCATTATAGGTGTGACACCAACCAAAATGAACAGTTCTAAATTTCATGGCAGGAAATTCTCGGTATAATCAGTTTTAGAACGGATCATAGTTAAAAAATAAAAGCAATAAAATATGGAGTTATTTGTAAAGTAATATACATTTTTCTGAAATACAGTCAGTGATATTATCGTTTTATAGCGGGTACTATAAGTAAATTATATAAGGTATAATACAGAAAAAAGTCAAAATAGGTACCATTACTCATGGTATAAGTTTTTAAGGGATGTGGGTGGGGTGGGGGTTGAAACCCTGAATTATTTGCACTGGGTGACACCAACCATAGTGACGCCACTGAATGTCAGACCATACAAAATAAATTAGAAGCATAATATTACATTTGCGAACTCTGTAGAAATTATTTATTACATTATTAAGATGTGTATGATATCAAAGTATGTATGGACATACAATGTTGGACGGATGGTGGAGTGGTGTAGATACTTGATCGTTGACCTGAGATTCCTGGGTTCAACCCTCAATGAGAGCCATGGAAATTTTTTCAGGGGATATTTGTTTCAAAGTTTCACATGTCGACCCAGCTTAAATGGGTACCTTACTTAAGTTCGGGAAGTAAAGTCGGATTGGTGGCTGTGCTAACAATGTGTATTCTACATCTAATCTGCCCTGATGACCATCTAGTTCTAAGGAAACTTTACTTATTGACATACATATAACACCATGAAATGATTTCAGTGTACATGATTATACCAAACAGTACAATAAAGATTCATAATATCTAAAGAAATACATTTTGAGGTTCGATTTCGATTCCATTTTTTATAGCTTTCTAAATATTGAAGCAAACAACAACCCAAGCTCCACCGCCAACATCAGTGAGTGTGACTGGAAAAATGGCGGATGGAGCATAATTACATACTTTGCCGCACGGGCACTCGGTATTGTATGGAATACCTAGGCAATGTATGGAGAATTAATTATTTCATACTTTGCCTGACTAATTCAGGCATTCTATACTGTAATAATCAGATTAGGCTATAGAATTTATAGTTGGCACAGAGATGGTGGGAATTATCTGGCCACTTAGCTTAGCGGAAGTAGAAATTATTAGTTAGAGCAGACGATAATGGAGACGACTTGAGACCTTATTAGTGTAAGAATATATTTATCACATCATTTGTATTGTACTATGTAAAATAAGAAGTTCCTTTATATGAAAATAAATATATGTACATATATACATAGAAGTCTACTCAGTGATTTATACAAGTAGTTCGTCTTTTAAATATAATTTAATATACACCAAGTCAAGTTAGTTAAATCATATACTCTGAAGAGACTGAAATATAACCACCTACCAAGAAACTGAAGTACCAGAAGCAGAAGCAAACATAAATTATACTTACAACTGATATACACAAAAACTAGCTATGACATATACATTGCCGGCAACATACACAATTAATATTAATGACATATTGGTTGTAATAAAATATGTATACAAATCATATTGACGACATATTGGTTGTAATAAAATAGGTATACAAATCATATTGACGACATATTGTTTGTAATAAAATGTCTATACAAACCATATTTACAACATATTGATTTATGTTCATTTCAGATCCTTGTCCATTTAAGAGGTTTCAATGTAAAAATAAAAAGTGTATAGACCAGGATTACATATGTAATGGATATGACAACTGTGGTGATAACAGTGATGAAGAAGACTGTGGTAAGTTGATGTTTTTATGTATCAAAATGTTGTAATGGTACATTTTAAACTGAACAATAATACCATATAAAGATAACAGGGTAATAGGCAAATGTAGCATGTATATTCTTTTTTACCACCCTGTAATTCATAACGAACGTTACGAACTTAAAATCTCCAATTACATCCAAACTGTGAGTGAATTATTTCTTAACGTTGTTGTAGTCCTTTCGTCAGTGGGTGGAGTGGGACACAATAATAGACGAATTTTTGTTCTTGTATGTTGCAGCACGTCCTTGAAACTTCTTGATAAGCTATCTATAAACATTCAGCACTCTTGTGCGTTAAGGACAATTCTTAAGAAGTGACGTGGTTGCTGTAGCGGATGAAACTGTACAATGGCCAATGCCGTTAACGCTGGTCTGAAACTTAAAGACTTATGTCAAGAAAGTTTAACTGCTTTATTACAAATGTGAGAAGTTCAGCATTTTACATTGTGAGATCCTTTTGTTAGGGGTTTTATTTCTCCGTTAGTTCTCTACTTACAGTCAAAGGAACCGATAAATTGACTTGATAAAACACACATTTTAGACCACATTGTTCAGTATCTCAAAGAATTCTACTATCAAATGTTTCAAGACGAGTGATTTTCGATGAATACTGTAGAGGTTCCATTTTACTGTTGGGCTTTTCAACTCTACTAACTCATTCTCTGTGTCATTTCATTATACATTCGCAATATTAGCCCACATACACATACCATGTCCATTACATTCCAATAACGGCTATAAATCCTGAAATAATTATTATAATTTCTAAAGTTGTTGTTTCCCCTGCAATATTTTTTTTCAAGCTACCACTTCTTGTAAAGGTCTTTTCACTTGAACAACAAACCGAAAGAAAAACTTCAACTGTGTTTTGGTTGATGCATTTGTCGACTCATCTTGTTGTAAGGCTAATCGCTTTCTTTGTGAGATCTACCATTTCTCGAATTTTTCTTGATACCGTTTCATCAAAATGTAAGATAACTATTATCGCATTGACTGATTTCTTGTCTATTAATATTTCTGCAGTTTAGTGCTTTATAAAGTACCAACACCTCAACAGTAGCATAAGGTTTCCTTGATTTCAGCCCCTCAATAAATAAATAATATAAGGCGCGCAAAGCTTTTTAAGCCGTATCTTAGTATCTGTGAAACATTTCGTTTACTTTCGTCATACTTTAATGTTGTCTTCGATGTATACAGCAGTCTAGGTTTGTAACTGTCCGTTAATAAGTACTGCGATTTGACAGAGTTTCATTGCTGAAGTATTCTAGTTCTAATCATTTCATAAAGAAAGTTTATTGTATCTACTTAATTATTGTGTAGCAATCTTCAAAATTAGAAACTTAAATATCATTGACTTTGTTCGAGCCTATACATATTTATTTACCAACCAATGTCCATAAAAATACAATGATAGGAAGATAATGAAAACTATACATAAGCTTAACTAATGTATATCCAAAATAGTCAGGCAAATAATTGATCCACCATTACTTTAAATAATATTAAAATTCCTTCTCTCATCCATAATGCCATTTTTTGTATTTTTTAAAACAAACAGACTTGTATGATGACCCTGTTAAAAAACAATAACATTAAAATGAAAATAAACAATACGTTTTTACCTTATGTGATAATTTACAAAAATAATACCTAAATGCTGACTGATAACCACTAAAATGATAACTGCTGGTCTCTTTGCAGGAAGAGACTCTTGAATCACTTTGTGATGTTCTAACAACCATTCTGATTACTGATTTATATGTACTTTCTCTATGAAGGAAAGCACAATCCTTCGTAGCAGTGTTTTATCCACCTGCGGGGGTGAGAAGGGAAAATCCGGGGGTGAAATTTCAAATTACAGGTGTGAAAACTACAGTATTGTTTGGTCGTAATAATGTTCAAGGAAAAAAGCCGGAAGTGAAAACTACCCCCGGAAATGGTCTGGATAAAACACTGCTTCGTAGATTCAGAAATATATGACTTATTATTATATAAATATCTAGTTACCATTCCAATGTAAAACAAAGAAGTGTTCACATGAACTGCAAATTGAAACTGATGCTTGAACATGGATCATTATTTACTATGTATCAAACTTAACACTAATTTTTAAAGTTTTCAGTATGTATAACAAGATGTTAACTGTTGTAATACATTGATAATATATTTACTCAAACAATTAAAGTGAATTTATATTAATACTACGAAAATGATAATTTATTGCAGAAAATAATAATGAACAGTAAACTGATTTGTTATGATGGACATCATCCGTTGATTTAATAGATAGTTTTATAATTTGATGAAGAATTGTCATTATCATCGGGCTTTCATGTATAAAAAGATAATCATTTGGAAATATATTTACATTTGGTCTGACTTGAAATAAGACAGTTTTACCAAAATATCAAGATGTACAGCAACTAAGCACGGTAGAATGTAGAAAACAACTCCCATTAACTTCACAGTGTGAAATCTGAGCTTCAACAATACTGTATAAAAAAACCGTCGATGTGTAAATCCTCTTTGGAGGAGTTTATTCTGTGGGTTTTTTGAGGGTAGGAGGCGATTGACACATCTTCGTTATTCTTATTTAAGACAGGGGGTGAACGGCCAGAACAACAATGCGTATGTATTGATTGTGAATTTCAATTCAGTAAGAAGTCGTGAAACATAGTTGTAACAATGTCAATACAATAACAATATTTACAGTCCATACCTAGTGTACAGCCATGCCATTTAAATACATATCAATGAACAGGTATTTTTTTTCTGATATTATTTTAGTATATTATGGTATACGATTGACATTATTGGTCATGGTATTAATGAAACATGAGCGTGCGTGATGTTTTTTTTAGCTTGATGACACTCATTCAAATCTCTGAAGTGCCGCTTCCTAAATATTTAGTACTTGAAATAATCTTCGTTTATGCTGCTAAGTTAAATTATGAAGTTATTTTTAGGGGATTAAAATGACTGAGAGTGAATGTTGGTTGGCAATATATACACAAATAAAACAAATCTACAAAGAAATTGTTTAGCAGTATTTTTTAAAGACACGCTTTGTGATAAGAACTTTTTTTTTCGCAGAATACAACATAAATCAAAGAACTGACTAATTAAATACTTTTAGATATTTTAAGTTAAAACAATGTGTTAAATATAAACAACTAATATTAAAAAACAACTATGTTATGCCAAATGACTAATTAAAGATTCAAGCAGAAAATGTATGAACTATATTACCCTAGCTCTTATAAGCTAAGGAGGTGATCATCTAATAAACAATTCAGACACTATTGAAACAGAAATGTTTGTCACATGTGGCACATTGAGAACTACACCTCACCGAACTTTTAATAAACGATAACATCTAAAACAATTTATTTCTCCTTTCTAAATTCCTGCAATAATATATAAGAATGTACCCTAGATATGTATAAAAAATGATAAAATGATGTTTTCTAATATTTTTTTTTACTTTTCCTAAGAACTGTATATTTACCTATCAATTGATCTGATCTATCTACTACACCCATGTATTAATTATAATCATTAATAGCCCTAGGCTGACTAATAAATATCTTTCTAAACTCATTATTAACTTTATTTCTTCTATTACAAAAAAAAAATCTACCTAATTTATTTTTTGTGAATCGATGCTAACATTGTAACTATTTTATTATCTTTCCACTGAACTAATCCCAAATTACCTATTCTCAGCCATCTCATGCTACCCCTAACATTATTTTTGTTAAAAAATGTTATATTCCTAAAGTATCTGGTATGACTTTCATATTTAAAAGTAATGTACCACATGCAACAACTTAATGTTTCGACTGAGCCAAATATAATGTAATAGATGTATAGTATATATACATATATATATATATATATATATATATATATATATATATATATATAACCTGTACCCTTGCCCCACTATAGATTTTCATAATCCAATGACTCCATCATATGCTGACCCATTCTGTGATTTCTTACATTTATCTGACTCCTTCCCCGTATAAACCTCAAAATTATAGGTAAACCCATTACTAGAATCTGTAAACACCCATATTTCACCCCCCGCTTAGTTGGTTTATCTTTCATATACTGCCTAAATACATATCTACCCTTATTCGTAACACTCCTTTCATCTATGCTAACATTTCTATAAGGCTGCCAAAATCTCATACTTTTTATTTTAATATATTTATGTACATTTCTAACTTTACCCTATCAGCCCTATTTTATTTATTAAAATCAGACACTTTTAAAAAAAACACATTATCTGCTTGAATCTTAGTTTAGACATAGATGCCCTGGCCCACAGTCCATGAAATCGGTGGATCAAAAACTTTCAATATTAGGAGCCAGCACTATGCTCATGTACATAAGTAGAGCGACAAAAACAAACATCTCTTTATGCGTGACAATTATAGAGTACCAGAACAAGGATTTCCTGCTGTTCGTCGTCTATACAGAATAGTTGTTGGTGCAGCCGCAAATATACTGCATCAGGTCTATGGTAAAACATAGCTTGAAGAATACACCTGAATTAAATAAAAACAAATTAATAGGGAAATGATACAGATACACTAGGTATATATTTATATACAGGACCGGCTCTGGGCATAGGCGACATAGGCAGCTGCCTAGGGCGCCAAATTACTAGGGGCGCCAAATTTTAGAGAAAAAAAAAACTTAAAAAAAACGTTCATGCAGAAGGGGCGGGTATCCTAATAGATAAATTGCCTGGGGACGGCTATATATATATATATATATATATATATATATAAAATCAAAATGTGTACATAATGTATTGTGATAAGGCGTTATGATGATCAGTGCGGTTTATGATATCGGGCTATAGGAAAATAAAAAGCAATGGAGGAAAAATGCAAATGTCGAGTAATATTTCAAAATTAACATTTTTATTTAATAGAATACTTTATAATTAGTCTTGAAATAGAGTATGCTAACCTGGTGTAGAAAACTTGTTAATTTTTCTTGTGACTGTTGATGTGCAGCCCAGACTTGAGAATCTTTCCCTCCAGCATGATACACATATCTATTGTTTAGACTGATATATATATATATATATATATATATATATATATATATATATATGGAGGGCTAAAAAAGTGAGAACATCATATAACATACGATTTATTTTAAAATATAATTTAATTAATTGTATTGTTTCATGTTATTTTGTTTGCAAAGTATTTAGCCAATCAGAAATCCTGTTCCATGTGTCCAACTTTTTCTAATTGTAGACGCAATTTTTTTTATGCTACTGTCAATACAACGCTGTCCCAGATTTCTCCACTCTTCAATTTTTGCCAACTTCAGCTGCCCCACTGTGGTAAATTTCGTCGAAGGTAAACTTTTTCTTGCAAAACATCCCATAGGCATAATATACTGGGTTTAAATAAGGACTGTTCAGTGGCCACATGTCTGGCTTAATGAAGTTAACATTCTCCTGACGATAACGTTGATCGTATTTCTGGCTGTGTGAGAAGTAGCTCCGTCTTGCTGTAATGTCCAGTTTTGATGACCACATTTCGATTAAATTACAGGCAACAAACTTTCTCTCAGAACATGTTAACAATAATATTCACTGTTTACTTTGGCGCCTGGCTCAACGAACACAATATCCGTTTTCCCCAATAGGGAAACATCAACTAATACAATGTTAATAAGGCTGAAATGATAAAGTTCTCGTATAAGCGAACTTTCCTGAACTTGCGCTATCTTTGTTTCTGCGGAATAAATACAATCATTTTGAGAATTAACTAGAGTGGCAACGGTGAATGTCTTTTCATCTGTAAACCAGATGGTTCGTACACTTCTCTCATTAGGAAACAGTTCAAGTCACTGCCGACTGCGTTACAAGCGTTTCAGTTTGACATTTTGATTCAACTTAAGCCCGATCACACGCTTGTACGTTTTGAGTCTTAAATCATGTTTTACAATACATCGAATTGACGAACGTGAAATACCAGTATCTTTTTCTATTTCCTGTGGACTTTTGTGACTGTGAGGATCACCATCTTGACTACAGATCAGCTCACTCACCAGCTGTTGTGTTCTAGCCGATTTTCGTCTAACACTTCCAGGTTGACGTTATGTCATACGTTGTTGGATATTAATATCAGCACGGGGTCCCGTGTCACCCCTGCCCATGGGCCCGACATTTCTGTCGATGGGCCTGTTCGCTACTTTGTAATAGTTTTATATATTGATATCTTCTGAGGACAACTAGCAACTTAAATAAGTTAATAAAATAACATTGACTTTATTTTTATACATATGTATGATAAAATAATAAAGTACAAACTCCGTGATTTCTGAGTGATGTTATTAAATTTGTAAATTTACTTTTTAGCACTCACTGAGATCCCCTCCCCAAACGCCTCCTCTCCATTCGCAAGCTTTCGCCCCCCCCCAGAGGCGGATTTAGGGGGAGGGGCCACGGGGACCATGCCCCCTCCCGTTATCGCAAGTTTAGGTAATACATCATTTTTGTTCTAAGACCAATTTTAAACAATTAAAACAGTCTG
This sequence comes from Bulinus truncatus, assembly GCA_021962125.1. Classification (NCBI taxonomy): domain Eukaryota; kingdom Metazoa; phylum Mollusca; class Gastropoda; family Planorbidae; genus Bulinus; species Bulinus truncatus. Next base: position 786,215 of record JAGDYQ010000126.1, on the reverse strand, counting down.
TCCCGGTCAATGTTTTGCCCCCCCCCCTCCCGTCAAAGTTGTCTAGATTCGCCCCTGTGCCCCAGAATCATTTCTTTGGCACACTCCCACTTGAAAAAATGTCTTCGCCTCCCCCCACCCTCCCAATCCAATATTCTTGGCTACGGGCCTGTAGCAACATTAACTGTATTCTACTTAACATGCATGATCCGGCTCCAAACTTGCCGGCCGAGTAATGATTCCTACTTTGCTGCCAGTAATGACATTAGACCAGCTATAGAATAGTTCCGAGGTGACCAAGCATCCTACATTGTTACATACGGCAGGTGAGGTTCTGAAAGCCAAACGGTAATCACAATATCAAAATATTTTCGACCGCCACAACCATCATTACGATATGACAATGAAAGCTATCTTAGGAGACGTAAAATACATTCATACCAAATATTTGTGGAATACTCTCCATTTGTGTGTACTTTCTAAAAAGAATTTCATATGTATATCTCACAATAATGTAAATGCCTATGGTGTTTAATATATTAAATAAGAAGCGATCATAGGAGCAATTTCTATAGAAATCGTTCTATAAATATTCTGAATTATTTTCCGCAATCTAAATTTTAAACCACATAAATTTTGTGTGAAGCATATCTCAAGATAATATAATATTTATATAGTTCAATTTGTTATTATTTCTAAAATATATCTATATCGAATTGACAAGTTTTTCCCTTTACAACTAACCTAAAATACGTCACAATATTTTATTTTTCATTTTTTTTTACTATAACGTCACAAGAATGAATTTATAAAGGTTGAGTTTGAGTAGCTCCGTACACAATTTTGACAATGCAAACTAACCCATTTATGATGGGGGCTTCACACAGAGGGTGTCTGGAGGACCCCAGTTTGAAGAGGGCCCCCAAATATTTATTACGCTAAATATTAGGTACATTATCTCATGTCAAAATGTAGCCCCTCCCCCCCCGGAGAGCCCCAAATCCCTGGGTGTGGCACTGGCTTCACAGAACTAAAATGTTTAAAGCTTTGATATTTCTTTTTTTTTAAGAGGTCTGATTTTTTTTGCATCTGTGGCCTCAATTGAATTGATGGAATATTATTTTTTTTAATTGAAGGTCAGATAAAAGCTACACATGATTATCCCCGGGCCCCACCAGATGAGGGGTATCACAAAAAATTGTACATTAAATATTAAGTTCATTAACTCATGTCATGGTGTCGAATGTCAAAATGCAGGGTCCTCTAAGAGGCCATTCCCACCGGGACCCAAATTCCATAGGTTTGGCACTGCCCGGGTTGGCAATATTATCTTAGTTTATTCTCAGTACTATATATTGCACTATGCTACAATGTGTATAACAGTAAATAAACCCACCTGCTAAAGACGTAGCCTGAAAGGCACTCACTCTTTTTTTTTAATACGCCATGTTGAATATCATAAAACATAAAATGAAGAACTTTTTGGAAAGGAGTCCATTAAAATATTATAAATGAATCAATATTTATCAAAGCTAAGGAGTTGTGTGCGCAAATTATGTAGGCTATAGTTGAATGTTAGGTTCAGATTTCAATCGTCGGAGGTTGTTTTTGTTTAGCTTGTTAATAATGAGGATTATTTTCATTGAGATGAATTATATAACATATAAACTTTATTTTGTAGTACTATTAAGTGCCCCTATTCTCAAACGTATTTAGCTACATTTATCTGTTCATGTTCTTAGGGGCCATTTCGAGTACATAAATATGCTATTCTTTGTATATCCCCATTTTTAACTTCAACTCGCCAGTTCGGGTACCGGGCCTTTGTTCACTAGTTTATATAAACAAAAAAAAAGACATCAATATATTATAAATAGTATGGGGGCCAACAAGTAATGATTTTTAGCATAATTACTTTATGAAGTTACGGTAACCTCTAATTTTAGCAATAATTATTATTTTGATAAATAATATTGATACTTTACCTCTTTAAGCATTCCAAATAATAGTATTGATTGTCATTTTTTCAAAGAATAAGAAAAATAATGTGTTTAAATGCATTATTCTATATAAAATAATGTCAGCTATGTTAAGAGGTGACCTGAATTGTTTAAAAAAAATCCAGCTGCCAACTACAAGATTATTAAAATAAATCCTGAAAGATAAGATGGTACCTTCAGAAAAACAAATGCCCAGCACTTAAAGGTCTTGCAAAAAATATTTAAACTACATTTATGGTAGATGGATAGATACCTTTGGGGCCCCAGGGTACATTTATATTGTATCGCTACGTATAATGCGCATGATGGAGCCCTGCAAATGACATTTGTTTTATATAGATATGTAGAAAAAACGGTATCTTCAGCAACGCTTTTACCCAGCCCTTAGTAGGCGTGACAAAAATTAATCAAATCATTTTTATGTTAGTGTGATAGACGTCATTGAGACTCAACGGGCCTCTTAGTTTTTTTTTTTTTTTTTTTTTTTTATTTATTTATTTTTTTATTTATTTTCTATCACTACGTTTGATGTGTAGAATGGGACGTGAAAATGGCATACGTATGACATAATAATTTATATGAAATACGAGAAAAACAGTGCCTTAATAACTATTCAACTGCCAAACGGTTAAAGAAAAATGAAACAAATTAAATATATGCTTAGAAGTTAGAAGCCATGAAAAACATTATTATCTTAATATTGTAGTTTTAACTTACTACGCAAAGAATAGTGGAGAAATCATATTGTTGTTTTAAATTGATTACGAAACACAAACAAACTCTTGTAAATATGAATCAAAGAGAGCCTCGCTTGTTCCTAATTGACTACTTAATTTTCGTTCTGCCTTCATCCAGAGATTTTTAATATTTTGAGTATGAACGTCAGGGTCATACGGGTCAACAAAATGTTGATCATGTGTAATAACAGAGTGTGAATAAACTCCGCCACCAAGCCCCTCTATCCCTTATACGCGGCCCATCCAATGCTCCCTCTAGGATGCGCGCATGCGTGCGCGCAATTTTTAGAAAACTTCCGCGCAGAAAAAAAATTATTTCCCGTGCACAGAATACAATCTGATGAAAATATTACTTCAACTAAATTGCTTATAATATTATTTTCTAAAATTGTCAAGGAATTGAAAAAGTGGTGCAAATATTTGTTTATATTTGGTATCTACATACAATTTATTTACATAAATTCAATATAAACATTTATCGCTTCAGTTTCAGCAAAATTAAAACTTCGATTTCCTTTTCACCTAATTTATTCAAACGCATGCGCATAAATGATTTATTCTGTTTTCAAAATGGCTGATCGTTTCGTACTATAATTTATTAAATAAATAGTTGTAGAAAATAATTTCAAAATGTCGCTACATAAAATGATCAAAAAAAGAAAATGTCTTGTCTCCTTCAAAAACGTGTGGCTTGACGAGTTCGTCCAAACTTTTATGCCGGAGTCATAATCATCATGTCGCATTCAACTGGAAAAGATAGTTACTTATGATGATGATGTTGGTGTTATATGTGTCATCTGCTAAAAGCTAAAAGTGGAAGTGATTTTTGCAATGGAAAGTTTTGGGATGGCATTTGGAAATTAGATTACATGAAAAGGCATTTAAAAAGTAAAACCCATCAGACTAGTATCACTGCATTGCTAAATTTAACTGGTTTACGAGGCTTGTTAACAGAAACAGCCGAGGAGAGAGACAAGAAAAAAGAACTGAAAAAATTAACTCCATAGGAAATTAAATTTCTAATTGACAGTGTCATTTTAGCGGTTAAAATGAATAATTCAATGCTCTCTGTTACATACATTAATGAGCATATGTCAAAATATACAACTTTGCTTGACAGCTGGAGGAGTAAAAATTATGCGTTCGAATTTCTTGAATCAATAATCAACTTCTTCATCTAAATAACTCATGGCATTCCGACAGGGTATGAAAACGCACTTTTTCAAAGTTCTTGTTCCGAGAGCTTTTGCTCACTACATAATAAGCGCTATATAAATTTAAGTGACTGATTGATAGATTCACTTCCTGTGTTCATGAAACTACCGATAGCTAATAATTTCAATAGCGATTAGAAATTACTTCAGAAAACCCTATTTTCCATTTTGTCTGGTTATTTCAGGTGACTAACAGTTTTATTAGTTTTAGACTAAGTCACATAGAAATAGTTGCTCTTTTATTAACATTGTTCGAATAATTCTCGCAGATTCGGAATACAAACAACACCCAATTTTTTGTAATTTATTCCAAATGGGCGCCCAAATTTTGTTCGAAGTTCTAAAAAGTTGCACACGAATTTTTTTTTACCGCGCAGCACCGCCAAAAATTAGAGGGAACATTGGGCCCATCTATGGGATATGATATGGGTACCTGACACTGCATGTTGCAATATAAAAGCCTCTAAGGCATCTGCCCTTCTATCAGGAATTTCAACAAAAAAGCATTTTTCTTTTCCACCAAATACCCATTGGCCTTTCCTCCGCGTGCCCCTGTAATATTTACGATGAAAGTATTTTGATTCATCTATTTCCACAACAAAAGGCTCAACGTTTCTATTTACCCCACCAATTTTTATCGGCCGGCGGTTCAGATAATTGGACATTTCCTCCCTAACAAAGTTAAACCAGTTGACCAAAGTGTTCTCATTTGGTATTTTCGTTTCACGTTTGGTGGATTTTTGGGATAAGTTGCATGCAAAGCAAAAAAAAAATAATCTGTGTTATTGTTTTGAGAGATAGATGGCTTATCGTAAAAAAAAAGTTAAATATAATGCTTTTAAGTGACAAGTCGGACAATACCAGCAAAAGTCATCGATACCGGTATTATGATTCCCATAGCCCCACTCTACACATTAAATGAAGTGAAAGAAAAAAAAGCCATGAAGCGTCAATGATATCTATCCCACTAACATAAAATTGAATTAATTAATTATTTGTGTCATGCCCTGTGGGAGTCAGGCATCAGTGTTTCTCAAGTTACTGTTTATTCTTGTCGCGTTTAGATTAGTTTAGAATGTATCCACACCTTCACCACCCTTTCCCTAAATCGACAGGATAAACTTTCATCTCTGTTGATTACGCAAACCAGGTTCATTGACGGGTCGCAATCCAAGCTCTTAACATGGATGTTATGTCTACTGATAGCACAAGCATAGAAAGCCGTAATAACATCCCCCTCCACCTTCCCTTCCGACCTTTGTGTGTCCATACTAGTAAAGATAGAAATAAGTTAGTAGCGATAGATTTGAGAAAGATGCAGTAGTATAACTCTGGGAGGCTTAGAGTAGACATAGGTAGTTAGAAGTAGTTAGTTATTGTTGAAGTAATAAGTAAAGTTTTATTTAAGTTGTATTGAATTATTTGTTTAATGTTTATAAACACAGTGTATAATTGCCTCAATGGCATCTATCCCTTTAATATATAATAAGTTTGATTAATTTTTTTATTCCTTTTTGAGGCTGGACATTAGTGCTCTCATGGCACTGTTTCTCACATATAATCCTTTGTTAGTATGTCCCATTAATTTCTTCTTTGTAAAATGCTAAGTTGGCAGCAACATCACTGGAATTTGGTTGTGTTTTTTTTTTTAAATGTTAAACCATAAATATACGAAACGAAAGAAAATTGTCAAGAAAATTGTAGTAAATTGCAATTTTTTTTACGATAAACTAATAAAAATGAACAATTTTTGTCTGAAATGGATAATATTGATGTGAAATCATTATTAGTATGATTTTATTATGTTTATAGAGGTAAAATATCAATAATAATTATAAAAATAATAATTATTGCTAAAATTGGAGATTACCGAAGTTACTAATAAAATGTCATAAAATCAGCTGTACATTCATCTAATTATGTAAACAAGCTGATGTAAAAAACAGAGAAAATGTGAATTATGACACACATTAACTATTGAAATACTCATAACATTCGACGGGATAATATACAATTTATCCAGAAATATAAATTTCAACGTGTTATTAATAGAACTACAATAAAATGTAAAAAAAAATAAGTTCGGTAAAAAACTTACCAAGTCGGATCGTCAGCTTGTGGAACATTTGAACTCTTATTTTCCTTATGGGAAGAAACATCACCTTCATCAGGAATCCATTCGTCAGAGTAATACCTAGCTTACATTTCAACATCAGAATGAAAGACTTTTGAGCCGGGTTTTCAACTTGGCGTATGAAAACACTTCTCTTTACGATGTTTTTAAAGTATTTATTTAATAATAAAACTTAATAATTTTTTTTGTATTTTATCATAATTTTTTATAACTTTATACAAGGCGCATTCGTTGCTTCTAAAATGCGTCAATGTTCTGCTTTACAAAATGATGGATGGCCATTTTAATAACTTTTCGATAATTGAGATTTTCATCATATGCAGCATCTAGAGACATAATAAGAATCAATTTGATCAATGTGTTTGCTTGGATCCTGTGTAACAATGTCAAACTATTCCAATTCAAGAAGCCTTGCATAATTTTTAAAAATTACATTTTTATTTACCATTTATTCACCAGTAAATATGTATTATTAACAATTTTAGAGATGTAAGATTAATGACAAATTTAAAAGATACAATGTTCACTCAATATTGTTACTTTAAAAAAAGGTGATGGTGGCCAAGATTTCTTGATAGGTCTATTGTTAAGGAAGTCATTTTCACCATCATAATGACATAAGCCATAATTTATTTTTAAACAATATCTAAATTTAGCTCAATTCTTGCACAGTTTACATTAAAACTAACAGAATTCATTGAGTCTGTTCTTTAAGTGATTTCAAGGTATTTTTCTTTGTTTGCGATATAAAAAGTAAACATTTTTCAAACGCATATCTTTAAAACTTAAAGTTTTGTTTTTTAAAATATTTTTTATATGTATTTCAAGTCTTGCATTGTTAAGGATAATGAATTATCACATTAATGAAACGTTCACTATCTTTTTTTTTTATGCGTGGACAGTTACAAAAAGTCACATTGAATTTAAAATTGATGACCGATTGGATTATTAAAAAAAAATAATGACAATAGAAAGTAATTAAACAGAGTATAAGCAAACTAAAATTCATTCGGTTTCCAAATGTGATATCCTGCAGATCAGATATTTAAAAACTAACTATCGTCAATACATAGTTATTCGTGAATCGGAAACATTTAAGTATTTTCCTAATAGTGTAGACTTTCTGGAACAACACAATCATTTTTTTAAATACAATCATAGTAAAAGAGAAATATAATATAATTTTTAAAAATAAAATTACAATGTTACAGTCTGAGAAAGCTCAACTTCACAAAAGTAGAACTAAAAATATGTACACTTATTTTAATTGAAGTGTACATTTTCTTTTTTTTTTTTATCGTTTTTAGGATATTGTCTTAGATATGTTTTCTGTTTGTTTGACTTGTCACCTGGTGAGTGTGATCGTGGAGAATGAATGGGTAAAAGGTCAAAGCTAGAAAGAAAAGTGATTGGTTGTTATGGTCACACGAGAGGATGAACTAACATGGCGAAAGAAAGAGTAAACAATAATGACTAACGTGAAAGGTGGATTATTGTTTTTGTTGATAAAGAGATAGAGTACGTCGTGTTTGTGGAGATGGTAGAGTTGATAAAGAGACATAGTAGATTTGAAGAGATATAGTACTCAATAGTAGATTACGGTATCTAATTTGTGTTATTATCTGTAACGCAGTGGCTACGGATACAGCAAACGTACTCCGTATTTTTTTTCCGGGGTACGTGATAAATTTGCGCGTGCGCTCTAGCGCTCTAGACGGAATTTATTTATTTTTTTTACAGCTGTAGTGTGCGCATGCGCGATAGCCGTACTCCGTTATTTTTCGGGGTCCGGCTATAGATATTGCGCCTAACCCTAACCCTAATCCCAACCCTAATCCTAATCCTAACCCTATTCCTAACCCTAATCCTAACCCTAGCCCCTAAAACAAAAATTAGCTATAAAATGCACTCCGTCTGTCGCACATCTATCACGTACCCCGGAAAAAAATACGGAGTACGTGAGCTGTATCCGTAGCCACCGCGTATCTGTAAATAGTGTAATAAATGTTAACAATGGATGATCACTCGTTGTCCAATGTATGAGTGAATGTGGAAACCAATGGTCATAACAATTCTAAGTGATGACAAATATAGAGTGAACTATATATCTTTTGTTGATCATTATTTAAAGAAAAAGTAATTTAATACACACGAAAATGTTTTATTTATTTACACTGTTGTGATTTATTCTGTTTAAATAAATTTTACTTAACAGTTTTTGAAGGAATTCTTTGTGATTTTGAAATGGGAATGTGTGGGTGGAAGTATGTGGCACCGTCTACACCGGCCGACGTCCTTCAAGGTAATTGTTAAGGATTTATATTTTATCAATTGTATTTAAAATTATGGTATGTATTAATTAATGAAAAATCTTTTTTTCAAACAGAAGTTATATCATTTCACTGACAGCTGTACTTTAATTGGTTTAATATTTAAAAAGTCAAGTATGAAAATTATCATTTAAGTGTAAAATATAATTGGAGCAAATTAATTTTACAATTTGAAACCAATAGTTTAATTCTTTATTAGACATTTGTATTTATTTCCCTTTTAAAACAAATGGAAATAAAAGATAATTAACATATTTAGCTTAGGCATTATTTGTTTACTATTATGTTTTAAAAAAATATAACATTTTCAAATTTCTCAAAAAAGTTAATTTTTCGGGGGGGGGGGGGGTAGGTAAGAAAAAAAAATTATAAAAAAAATTCTATTTAATATTTCCAAAAAAAAATTGGACGTTTGTTTGAAACTCACTCATTAACATTTGTGCAAAGTTATTTTATGATATCTGCAATAGATTTTAAAAATTGGTTCTTTGAAAATTTTTGAAAATATGTCTTAAAATTATACTTTTTTACCCAAAAATGTCACAAAATACATTTTTCAATAAATTTGTTTATATTTTTTTTATTTCTTTGTTCATTAATTGGTATGTTGTATGCATGTGCCAAAAATGGCTAGTGTAGCTTAAAAAATAAAAAAAAGATAGAAAAAACAAGTAGCAGAAACCTTAAATGCCCCATGGACCACCTTAAGTTGCATTTTTTCCCACGCAGAAATGTTAACGACGACTTGTCACTTTCATTCATTTGTCCTAAAACTAAACGTTTTTTTTCAGCCAAAGTTGGAGCCAAAGTTTTTTGTTTATGGTATAATTAGACTGAAAACACAGCGACACAACCACTTCACGCCCTTTTTCTATACCGGTGTTCTGCTAAGTTTTAACACCGGATTTTCTTTTGCTGCCGCGAGTAGTTCGTTTTACCACTGTAAAATTTAGTTATTGTCGGATAGGATTGTGTAAACATGATTCAATCTTGGAGAGAGAAACCCAATTGTTATTTACATATTTAATTTGGGCAAGGATGACCATCTCAACAAAACATAGTGTCACGAATGAAAGATTTAGTTTTCAGTCTGCCCATGGGGATAATAAATTGTTTGAACAGATCAAGAGTCGAGAGAAAAAACGTGTTTACAGAGTAGAAAAATAAACTTCCTTGGGTTAAGGGTGTGATAGTTTTACTTTTAAAGACATGGAGATACTCGTACATTGTCATTGTGCATACACGGTGGACCATCTTCAACACTGATAATAGATTTCTTTGAGACAATATTTACATAGAGTACATTATACATAGTAGAAACACGACGTTCAGGTGAGATGGCGGTAATGGGGTGTTAAATAATACTAGTTGGAAATTTGAAATAGAAATGCAAACATTATTGCGACACATATATATTTATCATTCTATCTGAAGGAGAGACGCGTGGAAAGTTTGGAAGGACCAACAATTTAGTGAGAAATGTAAACCGTTGTTCTAATTGGCAAATTAGGGTTTGATGATAGATGTCAGATTGATTGTTTGTCTTACAATATAATTGTAGAAAATCGGCTGACATAAATGTTTAACATATGCGGATAAGATAATATGTTATCAAAATTTATTCGCTTCTACACATTAGAGCTGACAACGTATTTAGCAGTTGGTGAATTTAAAAGCTAACTTACTGTTTGAGAAAGTATTCACTTGTCAACCTCAGATGTCATACATAGGTTGAATTTGATTAGAGAGTTTTCATAGAGAATGTTTTGGAATATTTTACAAAAAAACATTCTTAAATCTATCTTGCATTAAAATAACATTAAACTATTTACCGCAATCTACATTGTAATTTGGATATTTTAACTCTCGTCTACATACACTCCTAACTATACAGATAGTAAAACTACCATCATTTTCTTGTCACTCACATAATCCTTCAGTTAATCAGCTTAAGTGCAATTACGGTAACTATGGGCCAAAAAAGGTGGAAATACAGAACAACAGCTAAAATATTCCGGGTACATTGCAATTGACCAACACCGTCGCGTTGCTTGGTGTCATGTGGTCACCTGAGGTCGAAATTAAAACATTAGCACAGGGAGAACATTTTATATTTTGGACATTTGCACTGGGCAATACATTATATTTATTTGATTTAGCATCGAAAGGGTTATTTATAATACTAGCGACAGCAGTCAACATCTAACTTTTTACATCTCAGGAAGTATCATACTTTCATTTTTTATCTTTGTAAACAATGAAGCTATTTTTAAAATTTTAGGAAAATTATAACGAAAACCAAGCTGTAACTACTGTAAATATTCAAAAGTTATCATCAATTTATAAGATTCTTTATAAAGACATAATTGAAAAAAAATAATTAAGTTTTAATTATTAAATGATTATCCTAAATAATATATTTATTAATTATTTCAGAATTCTACTGGTCTCATCTGTGTTTACAATAAACAATTCCTAATAAATAATCCCTATTTGCATTTTAAGGAACATATGACTTTATGTCACATCACCGAAACTATATCTACTCGTCGCAAGCCCGCATTACCAGAATTTAGTTTATCCAAGGATTTACATGCAATTATTTCCCAATATAGGAAGATATTATGAAATTCTACATGATAAAGAAACATGAATTGAACTGTGCGACAGAAAGAGAACGTACTTTGTTTGCTATTGTTGTTGCCGCCATAGAATCGTTTCATAAAAAGCTTCCATGCCACCCGTCAGCCTCACACGAGTATTAGAGATGATAGGTACATACCATGATTCTTACATAAGGTTTTAGAAACCATTTAAATGACAGCAGAATGACAAAAGCTATATAAAAACTGAAAGAACTTGCAAAACTCAGTAAAAACACTTTGTTTGACATAGCCGCATGCAATGTAAATATAAACTGTCCTTGCTAATGTCCACTGCAGCATAAAGTTTTACTGGAAGAAACATACTTCCTAAAAGAAGAAAGAACCTTATAGTAGATGTAAAAACATCAAGGTAAACGATAAAACGCATTTCAACGGATTTACGCTATGAATGTGAACAATTGGTTGCATGTAGTTCAAAGGAACAATAGGAGTCATTTGTATCTTCGACATCATCCAATTCTAAAGTGGAAATTATACCAACTCGAGCACTGACCCAGTGAAATCAACTTCAATCACTCACTTAAAAAAAAAAGAATCAAATGCGAATAACGCTGCCAAATATTTCACAGACTTTCGATAGATATGGAATTTCCGACAGAGCAGATGATGCAATAGCTACATCAAGTTTAGAAGATGTTGGCTTTGCTACAGAAGAAATTAAACACGTTTGATAAATAGAAACAAACTAAGAAGAAAAAGAAAAATAATAGAAATTACCGAACAAAATGATAATCTGAAGGGATTAATTTTTGATGGACTAAAAGACAAAACGACTGTAAAAGAGCAAGTGTAATCGAAGAATTATTGTAAAACAGTTTTTGAAGAACATATTACACTAATCTACAAGACAGGATCTGAGTGTATTGGAGACATTTCACCTTCTTCTAGTTCTGCTGCCGCTGTTGTCAAAAGTATGAGTTTTTTTGTCCGAAACACAATCAGCATGGACACGTTATTGGTTGTGATCGTAAATGAAGCAATACAGATTCCAAAGTTGGCGTTATACGGCTCATAGAAGAAAAATTAAATACGCGCCTGTTCTATAACTAGGTGTCATTTGCATGCGAATACATTGTAATTTCGGCATTTAAGTAAACACCTCGATAGTCCGACAACTGGTCCTAACAGATATTTAAGTCCTATTGGAATTACAATTCAGTTTTGTGAAACTATCTCACCTGTTGCTCTTTAGATGATAAAAGATGACTCTTCAAAAATGGCGTGTGATGATTTAAGCACAGATCAGCATATCTTCTGAAAATCTGTCAAACTGTAATTAGAGGCAACTGTTCCAATGATTTTGACCGACGCGATTCTCATGCATGCTGGGTAACAACATCAAACATAATAATTCATTAGTATATTGCACTTATGTCTCCGTCATTTTAGCTACAGATTGTGAGGGTTTATAGTTTTGTTTGGTTTGACATTAAAACAAAACCGTCGTGTTAAAATATGTGCATTGTTGTTTAAATATATGTTTAAATATTTCAAATGTGTTTTCATTTTTTAAATATGAGTCTAAGTCTTTGTGATGTCTTAGCAATGGAAACAAATTGTATGAATTATAACTTAATTTCTCTACTTAATAAATTGACCCCCTATTCTATTTTGTTAATAATCTGGGAGATGGGGCAAACAGTGGTATGCCAATTAGTCTAGCTGTCTGATGAAATTACAGCTTGTCGTTATCACACCTCATGTCACGTCTGGCATAAGGTGTTTATGTTTTGATTTTGTTTAGTATGTTTAGAATAGTATACTCAAACAATAAGACTGTTAGGATTAATGTTTAGTTTATAAAACTGATTGATAATGTTTAGCTAAAGCTAATAAATGATTGCCTTTTGACCAGGGCTGGGGAGCTAGTGTCGTTGTCGGTGTCGGTGGTGTCGGTAGTTGGTGTCGGTGTCCGCATTTGTACTTTGTCCGGTGTCAGTGTCGACATTTGCATTTTGTCCGGAGTCGGTGTTGGCATTAGAACTTGTCCGGAATCGGTTCGGTGTCGGCGCAAAAACTTCGCCTCTCCCAAAAAATACTATAATTTTAATTATATAATCCAGAACAACGTCAGATACTTCTTAGCCAATCTTTACTTTAAAGTTTTCTTTAGTTTTTCTTTTCTTTTTTAAAAAAATACTTGGCAAATCTGTTTATCAACAATTTTTTTTTCCAGAGCGAGATTCTTTGCAGTACAACGACTTGTCAACATTAACAGAATTGTAACTGAAAGCAGATATGAAGCTACTTGCTTTGTTCACTCTGTTATTCACTCAATCATTGTAAATCATAAGAAATGTTTAGTATGCATCTCTCTATCAATATCCATGTTGGAGGAAGATTACACACAAACCTATTCAAGTCTTTTAGAACTTCAAAGAATGATGTGTTTCAAATGTTCCTACAATCAAAGTGAACTCACAACTAACACACTTCACAGCTTAAGTTCTATCAGCCCGACTGAAACATTACCAATCTATGTCACAGTGGCACTATATAAACGCCAAGTCCATAGCTATTGAGGCGCCTTCCCCCCCCCCACACACACAACGTTCTGAAAATTGGGAAACCTATTACAATACATAACATTTTCCACTATATATTTCAGGTTTAATTCGGGTGTAACTTAACGATTCCTCCCTCTATTAACTGTTAAATATGCAGTGTGTTCATACGTCTCTCTCTTTTCTAAAAAAATAGGTCTGGAACAACCTTATTTTATCATTGTCTAGAGCCCTTGCCGTGATTTTATTTTTGCGTTCAGCATTCTCTGAATGGCCACTTATAAACTTCCAAGCATCATTGCTCTAGTGTTGTTGGATAAGTCTGTGACCTGCTGACTTAGGCAATCGTTAATAATAATCTGGATCAATATGTGAGCTTAAGCCTATACATAAATGTGAACTTATTAAAAGTAGCGAATTGGCCGTTTCAGGTTTACTATAAAAATAACATCCCGCATACTGTGGCATATCTTGAAGTAAACCATAGACTTTTGTTACTTCAATGTATTCACTGCAGCCACTCTTGATGTCCATATCTAGTGTTTATCGTGACCTTTCATTGTTATATGTACATCGTAATGGACTTGCTGCAAGAGATGTAATTTTACAACTACTGAAGAACCACAATAGGTTCTTAAATTTGATTGAAGCGCTGGACCAAGAGCAGATCACTGTGGTGTTTATAATACTTGACGTGAGCTAACATAAATGTACATGTTATAAATGTAAATGAAACAAGGGTAGTGTACTGCGGGTCAAATCAAACAGTTTAACGGGACGTATATTGCCCTTGTCTGGTTTAGAAGCTGAAAATTGTTTTCAAGATTAAGAGACCCGCCTAGCTCGGCGCCATGTGCATAATTATAAAAATAAACACATTTAACTGCACAGTTCGGGAATTGTATTTATTTACTTTTGTTATTTAGTAATTACATTACAAATTAGGCCCATACAATGCATGCTGCAACATATTTATACCTTTTTTTAGTTTTTTATATTCATCTATAAAATTAGGTATATTCATGGTGGGGTCGGAAAATAAAAATGCCGACAAACTAGCTTTGAAAGGGCAGCTTAGTAAGTTACAAAGGCAATTTTTATTCTGTTCAAACAAAATAAAAGCTACCGGTACCGTAGAAATGGTGTGTGTGTTAGTGCAGTAGTCCCCAACATTTCTCTCGCCGCGAACCGATTGACGTTTGATAATTTCACCGCGGCCCAAGAGGGATAGGCGTCGCAATATCCTGAGGGAAATACACAACAATAAATAAAAAGAGCGGCAATTTCCAGATAATGAATAGGAAAGATAGGAAAACGTTGCAAATGCACCGGTATATCAAATTTGTATCAAACTTTATAGTTGAATAATATGTGCACGATTATTAACAGTCGATTTGATTATACACTGTTTGATGTAATTATACTTTCAATATTTATTTTACGTGGTAAACAGCTGATTGAGAAAAGGCAATATTACCAGTAGGGTACTAAAAAAAATGATGATCAATCTTGAAACTATATCAGTTTTTATTTAATGGCATTCAAAAGTCAAATGATCGAAGTAAATATATTCAGTCAATTTAAAATACAACTTAAAACACTTCACGCTATAGACTTAGAATTAGCTAGCAAAATTATTTGAAAGTTCTGGCAATAAAAAATGGGATGTGTTTGGTGATAAATAAGTTTTGCATGTGCGCCCAAAAAGTTATTATGCTGACCCTGCCCAAATGTGTGTGCATTTTCTTTTTTTTCACCAAGTACTGCATTCAATAAATGCTTATTGAAACATATTTTTCCTCTTTTGATTATAAGTATACATTGATTTTATAAGGAATCAGTAACAAAAGTAAATATATGTTATATCAATATATATTTCTTGTTTATTGAAAGTATACATTAAATTTAATAAAAATATCGATAGCCAAAAAACGTATCAATTTTCAATAAGATGTGCATCTTTATATATAGTATGAGATATATACAGGGAAAATATACACAGTTATTTCACTTTGCCTCCCCCTCCACCCCCCCAGTGTCGGTGTCGGCGGACTTTAGAAAACCGGTGTCGGTTTTCTAAAGCCCGCCGACACACCATATTTTGGCCGACACCCCATCCCTGCTTTTGACCACTGTGGTTCTCATGTTGATAGTTTTACTTTGTGCGATAATTTGTTTACATAATTTGAACAAAGTTAATTAACATAAACATTAATAATGGTTCAAACACATTTAAAATAGGTTGACAAGGGTCGAAATGTCCGGGGTCGAACTGTCCCGGGGTTGAAGTGTCGTGAGGTTGAAGTGTCCGTGGTCGGAAAGTCGGACCAACCAGTAAATCGTATGTCAGACTTACATTTAGTATTTTTGTTCTTTGTTGTTCCATGAACCGTCAGCACTTTAGTTGGCAACTATTAAATGTATAATTAGTATTTGTGTCGTTTCTGGATGCAGTTATTTCAAAAATTATCCAGTGTTTGAGAAGAGCAAGAGAATTGGTTCTTCAGATCTAATGCAGTTCTCAAATAGCATTAAATTACGAAAGCATATTACGGTTGCCAGCTTTGATCAAATACAAAACATTCCATTGGAACTATATATAGTTAACAGTTATAAAACAAGTGCTTTTTATGTAAAAAGCAGAAAAGAAAGAATTGGTACTGAAGTTAAACAGTTATGGAAAAAAGGACATTGCCTATTCAACATTGTGAATCACCAATTGAGAGGAAAATTTACATTGTTGTTAAGAAGTTTGAAAGACATTATATAAGACCTGAATACTATGATTTCCCAGCGATGTTTAATGTATCAGATAAGAAATGAGAGTGATTGTGCCGAGTAGACAGATTTTTCTAAGCTTTTCAGATTTCAACAAAGGAAAAATAGGCTATTGTACCTGAGAAGATGATTAACAATTATTTAAAAGAAAATTGCCAGTCACATAGAGCTTTACTGAAAAATAGTTGAGTCAAATGTCTTACCAGTTTAGGATCAAGAAGATTATGTGAGTAAATAATATTTTATGTGCAAAGATCGGTGTCCCAGTAGTAGTGAAGATAATAAGAAACCATTAAAAACTGCTTCTTCAATGCGTTTAGTGACTGCAGCAAAATTGAGTACAAGGAAGGTATTTTAAACATTGTCGGGACTTGGAGTTTGCATATCTACTCCAACTCAAAGCGGCGTTTACAAAGGTCTAATGAAAGGAGATAGATAAAAAGGAATTGCAAGAAAAACTTTTAAAAAGAACAATTGAGCTTACGCTTTGATGGAAAGACATTACATATAATATATATGAGGTTCTTGTTATAAAAAATGAAAAAATGGAAGTCAGACTCTCTGTTCTTCAGCTGACAAATGCAAAAGAGGAGACAATATTCAATGGAACGAAAACTGTTTTCTTTCTTTCTTTGGCTATGAAGCCCATTTAAGGTCCTGGACGGCCATTCTACTCATCTTGAATTTTCCGGAATAAAAACTGTGCTCAGTGCACATGAACTCTGGCTTTCAATTAGCCTTGGTAGAGATATAAAATATTACTAAAATAGATTTGTTTAGACTGCGCATGACTGCGCAACTCGATGCGCACACATCGGGCGTACAAACAAACATTTTTTTCTCAATAACTTATATAGAGTTGGATGACATTTGAACGTTGTTTTATTACAGAAATTTGATTTTTCTAGTGAAAAAGGCACATTGCTCCTGTAGGACATGTATATCTGGTAGCTTAACTGTTTGATATTGATGGTATGAAACGATTTTCGTCTCCGAAACAAAATCAACAAGATCGGAACAATGAGTATAACATACCGTAACAATAGTAACATGGATACATACCAAGAGACGTGTACTCTACTGACATTTAGTCGGAAAAGACACAATACAGTGTAATAAAACACACATATATATATGTAGCAAACATTAACCAATAGTAGGTTTGTTGAAGATTGATTTCCAGCCAAGGCGAAAGAACAAACATAGTCATACTATTCCATTGGCAATACATTCAATGATTCATGCCGATCGATAGCCAAGCCGTCCAAGCAGATAGATGCAAATGATTGAAATAAGTCTTTTGAGTCCAGCCTTTGACTGAGTCATCGCGCCAGAGACTAACAGTAATGAGATTTTAAACATGGATTAGTCTGATCAAGGTATGAAGTAACATTTTTGAGCCTCTTTATATATGAATAATAATTGATAGTATTGTATTAGTCTAACATTCTAACTAAATGATAGATATGGAAGGGGCTAAAGCTAAGAAAATAATTATCTCAGCTTTTGAAATTTTTATTTATTTGTATATCGTGTTATGTTGCAAATATCTGTTTTATTTTTTAGTTCAAAGAATGGTTAAGACAAAGTTACCAAATCCCAAAGCTGTTACAACTGTTTCGTGACAGTAAATACTTTCTAATTGAGGTAAAAATCACTATTGAGTCTATTGTATAGCACATATTATTAATTTTATTTTATCACTTTTACATAATTATTTGTAGTATTTGTATTTTATATTATATGGTTTAAATGATATTTTTTTTCAGTAATTTACTGAGTAATTAAAAAGTGATGCCTGTTTTAATGCACCCATCTTTAGGGGTCTCAATTTTTTTTATTTAATAGGTCTTCAAAAGTTGAAGTATAGCCACAACTCTCAGTCTTAAAGCGTTGATTGAAATGTGCAAAAGCCAGCCAAATGACAGTATTTCACAAGTACAGTGGGTATTCGGTTAACGAACTTAATCCGTTCCACAATTATGTTCGCTATCCGAATAGTTCCTTAACCGATCATCGATTTACCATATATGTTAATGGAAATTCGATTAATTCGTTCTGGAGAGCCTAAAAATTAAATAAAAAAAAATTGTCATGTACAAGAATAATTTCTTAGTAAGTTTATTTATTACAAATTGTTACGGGCTCTTTTGTAGATAATCAATAAAACACAGTGAAACACACAGATAAGTCAACACTTATTGATTGGAAATATAAAATAGTACACTTTATTAACAACTACTCGTGACTGCACGACTATCTCATACAAACTCTAATACAACACTCCATCTATAAAACTACATCTCTGTCCAAACTCCAATCTAACACTAATACAACACTGACTTAAAAACTAACTTAAAACTTCTGGTCCCCGATCTGGTGGGTGGGGGATAGGGGGGAGGGGTGTTTCGGACAGTAGGGCTTTGATCTCGGGAGGAGATCGGGGCGATGCGTTACGCACATCAAAGCCTGACTCGGAGGTTTGACCAGAGTCCAGTGGTGCTTTGATTTCGGGAGAAGAATAGGGGGCGGGGCGTTACGGACATAAAAGCCTGACAATAGGGCTTTGATTTCGGTCACTTTAACTGTGCTACGCTGACCACAGGGGTGGCGATGGGGGGAACATAATATGGGGCACTGTGGTGGGGGGGTTCGATCGTAACAACTCCCTCCTTGTCAGTAAGCATGATGCAATCATGCAAAATAAAATAACATCAAATTGTATATGGACAAAACCAAAACTAAATTAACTGAAAATAGTACCAGTATAACTAAAAATAAATTAAACATTTTCATACCCGTAATAAGATGATTAGCATAAAAGAGAAAAAGCAAAAGTTACATGTGGATTAATAACTATTGTGTAGGTAACAAACTTATAACATACGTTAGACTCTCAGCTCTACAACTTGTTAACCAACAAAACGTGACATGATCCTAAAACAGTTTACCTATAACAATTGTATCATTTGGTCTACAATACCGTATCTTAAGTCTTATGATCTGTAATGTCCTAATATACTAGATATTTAAAATACCTCATGGCGAATAACCATCAATAAACAAAATCAATTTACTATTATAAATACATTCCGAAATTTTACATTAAAAAAAAACGTTTCATAACACAGTAGATGTAATTAATTATGACAGATTAGGCGAAACAATATAAAGTGCAAAAATATATCCAAAATCTTATTAGCCTCCCATAAATAACACCAATCATTAGCTACGTAATCATGATCTATATTGAACAAAAATAACATCCAAAAGCTACCTAATGCATTAACCCATTATAAATCTTCTAAAACGAACAGGCATCTTTTGACAGAGGGGGAAACAACAAGACAAGAGATAATAAAAAAATTACAAAATAAAGGTATTAAATTAATGAAACTCATGTATATTTGCAGGGCGAGATAACATCTGTCAACAAAATGTCTAACTGGTAACAATATATTTACAAACGGCATAATTGTCAGTGATTAGACACTCAATGCCAGCGATAACAAAATCGTATACAATGTTAAATTAATCGGTGGCTTTACAGTCATGTGACAATCATTAGTTATCACCCAACATCACTATAGTGAGATAATATCTCTGTCTTATGAATAATTAGAACACAAAAATTATTATGTAAAACCTAGGATGGCAATATTAAGTAGGCCTACTCATGAAAATATACCCAAGCCATTACAGTTGCCCTTACACAGCAATTAAAATATAACCGTAGGGTAATGCGAAAAGAAATTAGTATAACCTCATAACTATCTTTAACACTAATCAATTACTATTTAGCCATATTTAGCATCGAAATATTATTGAACAAACTAAGTAATAAGCCAATTTTACCTTTTTTCAACAACAATTAAACTGGCCAATTAAAAAAAATATAACAAAACCACATATTCACCAATATACATAGGCCTAATCAAAATCATAAAAAAAGCGAACATGTTATTTAATTAGAACCATTAACCAATACTGGTACATATGAAATAATGAGGTCATGAGGTACAGAATCAATCTATTTTATCATATGCTCCCGCCAGTTGCAATCTAAATCCCTCTCCCTGCATCCAAAGAACCCATACTTTGATGGTCTCTTTTGATGGAAATTATTATGAAACTCATTATTTTTAGGTCTAGACTTCAGAGTACAGTAATGATCTTGGTAATGGGGCCTAGAGTCTGACGCTACCCTACTGCTACTATATCTGTCTTCGTGAACACGTCTGTTATAAAACCTGACGTTATTAATGTCATAGCCTCTCCTACCCTCATTATATTGTGGGTCATATCTACCACTACACCGAAAAACATTTTTATCACCCTGCCTAGGCTGTGCGATCATTGCCATACTATTCACACGATTCCCATTCACGCAACATTGCTCTCTCACATCAAACTTCCTTCTAATTCTATACTCACACTCACATTTGCGCTGCCTACCTTGCTCTACGTGTATGTTACGATCATAACTGTTGTTCTTCCTTACAACTATTATCCTACGAGTCTGATACTCAGGTTTAAATCTCCTTCTCTGCCATTGATCACATTCTTCCACTAACTGACTTAGACCAGCTACAGGTTTATTGAAACGCACAGGAAAAGTTGGTTTTTGTTGTGGTGTTTTCCCTAAATGGTCACTTCGTATACAAACAGGATCTGAACCTGGACACTTCTTCTCATCACATTTCTCCAGAACTATTTCTTTATTATTACCATAACGTTTGATCTGCTTTATGTCTTCTTTAACCACCTTTACTTGGCTAATTTCCCTTTGGGCACTATTGATCTCGACTAAAGTTTCCACAATGCCGATTCTATCTATCACGACCTTCAACCCCTCTTCAATTTTAGGCTGTGATGCGGCGATCACATCAATTAATTCTAGTTTATCAACAATCCTATTTACCATATTTTCTAGTGCTATCACTCTATGTGGTAAACGTTCTACCGACGCATTGGAGCTCGCGTATTGGTTCATATTTGCCTCTAATGCTTCTATTTTGCACTTAAGAAATTTATTTTCGTCTCTTAACTTTTTATTTTCCTCCCCTAAGATTTCACTTTCTAACTGTGCCTTAGTCATTTCGGCTCTAAGTTTTCGCACGGCCATCTCTTCCCGCCTTCCTTCCCTCTCTTTTTCCTCTCTTTCTCTCTCAGTTACCCAGGCTTCTAACTCTTTGCCAGTATACCCAAGGTCCTTACCCATCTCAATTAAAGCTGTTAAGGTTGCCATGGCACTGTAAACACTATTCACCAGCAAATAGAAATAAGTAAAAATAAATTTTAAAAATTTAGCAGAAGAAAATCACCATTGCTAATTAAAATCAATAGTGAAATAAAACCAATGAACTTAAATAAATGTTATAGCTGTTCCAGGTAAACCCTATTTTAACCTCCACTGCATTTAACAAAAACGAAATACAGAATTTTACCAGGAACAGTGAACAATTAAGTTACATTAAAACAATCTTACAAAAAAATTCTAAATAAATACAACTAATATTGACCTGATAAAATTACTCAAAGGAAAGAAGATAGCACCAAAAAAAACCAAGGTATACTAAATCAGCAGGGCTAAGTACCTAAATAATGGAAATTGAATAATAATAATAATTAACCTCAGTAAAATTGTTTTAGTTGTTCCAAGTGGACCCTATTTAAACCTCCACTGTATTCGAATCAATACAGAATTCCACTAGGAACAACAAACAAAGTACATTAGTAGGTTACAATTAATTTTTCAAAAAATTAATACAAGATGTAAAGTTTTAAACTTAGCTGCAACTTCCAGATCCTCTTGCAGAATTGATGACATTAATATAGTTCCATTCGAATTTTAACTCTAATGTTATTAGTTTCTGATTTATTTTATTGTTCTTTTTAATTAAAATAATATTGTCAATAATCCAATATTGTAACTGTACCACCGTAAATACCAGTCTTGAGACTCAATCGGATCCGTAATACACACAGTTAGCTCACTATATAACAATTAGTTTCCTCTGCAACATCAGCTAAGTCAGCAACCTCAGATACGTCGGCAGCATCAAATATGTCGGCAGCATCAACATCAAACCGCAATGACGTGCAATATAGCAGTAAATAATATACGTACTATAAATTGCAGTAAAAGTATAGTACTATGCGACTAATTCATTAATTAGACAGTAACCTCATCTCAACAGCAATCTCGGTTACACATTAGCATCATCAACAGCAACCTCTGTTACATATAAACATCAGCTCAACAGCAATCTCTGTTACATATCAACATCAGTTTAAAGGCAAAAATGAACTATTCAAAACGTCGACAAGACCAGTACTTTAACTGCAGCCTACTCAGCAACAATAACTTCTATCACAGAACAGTTCAAATGGTCGACAGCAGCATTACAAGTTAAACATTATTATGTCCGTAGCTCACTTATAATCCACAGAAGAAAATACTCACAACGTCGTTTGCATTGATAGCAATTTTTCACAATTTTCCTTTAATCCGCAGTCACGAGTTCACGTCGGAGGTGCCATAAATGTTACGGGCTCTTTTGTAGATAATCAATAAAACACAGTGAAACACACAGATAAGTCAACACTTATTGATTGGAAATATAAAATAGTACACTTTATTAACAACTACTCGTGACTGCACGACTATCTCATACAAACTCTAATACAACACTCCATCTATAAAACTACATCTCTGTCCAAACTCCAATCTAACACTAATACAACACTGACTTAAAAACTAACTTAAAACTTCTGGTCCCCGATCTGGTGGGTGGGGGATAGGGGGGAGGGGTGTTTCGGACAGTAGGGCTTTGATCTCGGGAGGAGATCGGGGCGATGCGTTACGCACATCAAAGCCTGACTCGGAGGTTTGACCAGAGTCCAGTGGTGCTTTGATTTCGGGAGAAGAATAGGGGGCGGGGCGTTACGGACATAAAAGCCTGACAATAGGGCTTTGATTTCGGTCACTTTAACTGTGCTACGCTGACCACAGGGGTGGCGATGGGGGGAACATAATATGGGGCACTGTGGTGGGGGGGGTTCGATCGTAACACAAATATAATGCATACATATAGTCTTGCTTATTAATCAGTCCTTTTCCTTTCTTTGGGCGTTAAAGAACATGTCCAATGTCGGTTGTTTTTCTCTCTCCTTCAGGACTTTCAGGTAATGATTGATAACATTGTCGTTGTAGAGATCAGCAACCCTATTGACATCAGCTTATTTAATGCCAGATCTCCTTTTAAATATTGTAAACCAGCCAGTGGTAGCCTTGAATTCTAGATTTTCGGAGGACGAGCCTGGAGTTTGTTCTTTCAATTTCTCAAAAATTTCTCCAGCCTTCACTTGAATAATGGCCATTCTAGTTACATCTCTTTTCACCTCCCGTTCATTTATCCAAACTAAAAGCAAACTCTCGATTTTATCATGGATGACACTTTTTTTTTGCTTCTCTGATGTAATTTTCGTTACTCCTTTAGCGGCTTGAGTCTTCTTGGTGATATCTTTTTTAGCTAGGATTGTGCCTACAGTAGACCTGTTCAAGCCGTACTGCCTGGTGTGTAAAGTCCCTGTAAGGATGAGATGAAATCCCTTAGATCCTATAAACCACTAATGGGACGGTTTTATGGTGCCCTTCTTTCATCCCTACCATAGTCGATAGTGCAATGGCCATGCAGGCACCACGGGAGATATATCGGGAACTTGAGCCAAGACCTGAAAAATTTCCTTGGTCCTCACCGGAGATCGAACCAGGTACCTTCAGGTTAACAGTCGAGCGCGTTACCGCACGCAATCCGTCCCCTGGTAACATCAGTCATTATTTGTCCACTCTCTACTTTAGTTATAATCTATTGCTTGGTTTTTATGGTGAGCACAGTTCTTGACACTCCACTCTTTTCAGGTCCCATAATATTTTCAAATTTTCAGGGGCTTTTTATAAGGCATTTAGAGAAGCACATACGAAAACCACAAGGACATAAACCAACTACACATGTATGGTACACTATTGACGATGTGTCGTCGCACACTACCGTACACGTCGTACGGTGCTGCCTCACTGCTACGTAGTATGAATGATGACGTGTCAGCGCATGCGCACATCCATTTTCAGGACAAATTGAGGACTGATGTCGGGTGTTTCGAGAGCCGAGACGTTTTCGTTAGAATTAGTTTTTGTTCGTTATCCGAATTTTGTTCGTTGTCCGAACACAAAAATCTTTCCTGAAAGTGTTCGTTGTCCGATTTGTTCGCTGTCCGAACAGTTCGTTAACCGAATACCCACTGTATAGGATAGACATCCTGCCTTATTATAAAGTTGAATTAGCATTACCTGATTTAGTAAATATTTATTAATTAAAATAAAGCTTCAACAATATAGAAAAAGCATTGTCTCCTATTGTGCCCATGATGAATAAGTTTGATGTGTGCAATTGCTAATGTTTTATTTGTGTAAACATAACTGTAAAACACTGTGTGTCTAATAAATAATACAAATTCAGTCACAACAGTAACAAAAAAAAAACACTTCACATATTACAGCTTTTAGATATTTATTAGCAATTATCTTGTTAACATACTACACATAATCAATTCTTAACAAATCCATAAAGAAAAACTCAATCTTTGATGGAAATAACAGCAAATGAATGGAATTCTTGGACTTTTGAAACTTTCTTTAAATGCATACCAGGAAGACATAATGATGACTTATCTAGAAAGAGAAAAAAAAGTCGTTTATAAAAATAACAATGTAAAAAAATACGAACACTGGCTCATTTCATCAGTTTCAGTCTTGTTATTACAATGCCCCCCCCCCTGAAAGTTTGGTCTAGCTGCGCCTCTGCTATGCTCTACACTGTACTACCACCTGCCCCATCCTCCTAAACAGAACGAACATGCTGGATTGTATCTTTAATTTTAACAATAAAAATGTGTTAACATTATAATTAATTAAAATCTTTATATTTCATTTGTTTTAAATTAAATCACACTAATTTGTGACTAATCATTGTTCATTAAATTTTATGGTTTTTACTGGTGCTTTAGATTACAAAGAATATTCGTAAAATATTCAACAATATTCAATAAATATTTTTTATACAAATCATTTACCACAAAAAGGTTGATCCTTCTTGACACCATAGTCATTTGGCAGAAATGAAGCTTTTTAGCTTTGCACCAGTAACAAAGTATGTCTAGAAAAAATAATGTAATCAATGTGAATTAGTTTTCGTAGATATCAGTACATTTATGATTTTATACTAAAGGTTTATAATTAACACCATAGCTCAAAGCCATTACTGATCTATAATTCTGACTATTGGGAATCAAGCAATAGCAAATTGCCTATAAATATGGTTCTAATTTAGCTAATATTATTTTTAATTAAATTATTTATCTGTATACAGAGACCAATGTAATTTTCTGTTTCTAACAAATTTTATTACAATGCATTATTAGTTAAATTTCATGTACTGGTACATAATTAATGACAAACACAAGTTAGACCCCTTCTAGTTCCAACACACTGAGCAAATCCCTATGACATGTCAACTAAATCAGCTTTATACAATCTTGAAGTTCCCTAAGGGCCCCTAAGGGCTCATTGGGGCAGATGAAGTGTTTCAGTAGCCTTGGCATATAAAGGGATTGTGTGGTTAGCACAATGTCCAGCCGCCTTTACTCCCCCAACTTAAAGTCAGGTACCAATATAAAGCTAGGTGGGCTTGGGGACTTTCACCTGAAAATCCAAAGGGTCTCAGTTAGATTCGAACCCAGGACCCTCCGGTCGACAGTCAAGCGTTCTACACCACTCTACTACCCATCCCCATTTATACAATCTTGACTTACTTGAACTTCTTCCGAAGCAAAGGACCTCTGCAACCACTCTCTAGAGCACTCTGTTTTCGGGAGCCTTTTTCATTACCTCCATGTCTGTTTGCAGCTTTTCATCTCCTGCTCGCAAGACCTTCTCTGGCCTTGGATGTTCCACTGTAGGCTTCCTTATACATGTTCAGATTTTGCACACTTCAGTCAAGGCATTAGTTTGTGTTCCTAAGATGCCTAAGTAAAATAGAAAAAAATTATTCATTGATCAAATAAAGAGTATTTGTACCAATTTTATTTTTTTCTTAATGCATTGTAAATATGATTATCTTTTTTCTCCATGTAGCAAAAAAAGCTTTTTCTCAGCAATAAAATTATCATTTATTTATAATAATACATACATTTTTCTAACAAAAAAGTTTAATAATTGATAAAAAATAATAATTTTCACAGCTTTTATTATTTTATTATATATGCTTAGGTTTAAGGTAAGCCTTGCTTTAACTCTTAGTGTTCAGCCTTATGATCCTTATTACTATTTACTTAATGACCTTATAAGTTATGATGACCACAATATTAAATGATGGAACAATAATTTAGCTAATTTAAACTACTATATCATAGCTTTTTTTTTTATAAATATCATGACTTATTTAAGTTATAACCACATGAAACCACGTTCACGTTCTTAGCCTTGGCTTGGCCTAAAATACAGTCTTATATTGAGTCATAGTGATGATAGTGTCATGGCGAACATGACGGATAAATAATTAAGCTAATTTAAACTTGTATTAATGTCACAACTATCACTGTGGCATGTCACTTTAAAAAAAACTATTATAATTACATTTTTGTTTGAATAATGGGCCATTTCGGGAAATATTTTTTTTTTTACAATCACACAGCAAAACGTTGCGTACACAGTACAAACAAACTCGCCATGACCATGTTACGATTTATTTTGATATTTAGAAATTTTCAAGACAATTTTAGAAAAAAATACATTATATTAGTTATTGTATTTAATATGAATATAAGAGTGCCAGTGATTTCAAGGTTTCCTTATAGACAATACCTGCGTCGTTGTCTGGTAAATTAGTGGCTTATTGAGTCGGACTGGTATTTCTATTTTCCCACATATAACAACTGGTAGTTTACAATACAAACTTTGTTACAGACTCAACAGTTTCAAACAGTCTGGAGGCTCTATGTGGCACAACATATCCTAAATACAACGTGCAGAGTAACTGCTCTCTCTCTCTCTCTCTCTCTCTGTGTCTCTCTGTCTCCTGTCTCTCTATCTCGCTCGCTCTCTTTCTCTCTCTCTCTCTCTCTCTTTCTCTCTCTCTCTCTCTCTCTCTCTCTCTCTCACTATCCCAGTCTCTCTCTCTCTCTTTGTGTGTCTCTTTCTCATTAATTCTTCCTATGTCTTTCCTTCGAATGTCCAGTTTGTTAACGTCGAGTCCCTTTTTTTTACTCTTCCACCCACGCGTAGATACTTACACACATGTCTTTTCTAACCAATCGTCCAGCTGCGCTCTTATTCATCGCCAATATGTAGCCAGTAACTGTTCAACCCTGTTTGTATGACGTAATTGATTGCCTGTGTAGGGATGGGTGTGGGTAACTTTTTACTGTTAACTGGGTAGTATTGGAATTAAATGATTGAAGGAATAAAGTTGACATGTTTTCACCCAAATACTCATAAACCTTGACAAGTGAATATAATATCAATTAAATAATAAACTACTGAATAAAATTATGTTAATTCATTAACAACACATACAAGAAACATCCCTTGATAAATACTTTTTTTAATTTTTTTTATTATTAATCTATATTTCTGCTCTAACTGCAAATTATGTGTCAAGCTGGTTTGAACAAATTTAATGTGTATAAAAGGTAGGCGAACTGGATGCATGAAGGACTTTTGGTTTAGGTGAGAATGGTGTCATCTTGAAGCGTCAATTTATTTTTGTTTGCGCTATTTAATACGTTATTAATAAAAGGTATGGGCTATGACATTATAATAAATACATATTATATTTTTTTTTTAATATTTCTGTATTTTTCAGGTAACGTCTTGAGATGCTTAGCATATAAATCCAATTTTTGCATTGAATCCCCCATGATGTATTACGGGTTTGAGAAGAAATGCCTTCAATTTTCTTACCGTATAGAAGAAGGTAATTCTTTTATCATTTTTAAACACATTTACAACCTAAATCACCATTCTCTGTTATGTTTATTTATTTGTATATATCTTAAAATTAACAATCAGACTAATAATTTATCGTATTCAAGTCTAACGAGTAAAATTCTAGTTAATGCATGTTTTAATGCATGTTTTTTTTATTAAATAAAACTATTTAATTGTTTTAATACTCGGTAGTATTTGATTATGTAGAACGTCAAACATTTAAAAAAATACAAACAAAAAATTATAATTATAAAATGTTATCTTTTATATTCTCATAACAATGTACAAATATTTATTTTTTTTGAAATAATTGACTTGTGTGGCAAAATACCCGATTTTTTAAATTATTTTATGCAAAGCCACTGATGCCATTTATCATGTTTCATATACTACTTTTTGTATGTAAAAATTATTCAAATGATCATTATTTAGATTTTTGAAGAATGAATATTAAAAGTTTGTTTTGGTCTAAATAAAAAAGTGTATAATTTGTTGTTAACTCTTGTATTCTTTATATCAAGTAAATTTACCGAGTAATTTTTATTAGTATTAGAACACATGTTTACCTTGTAAATATGTCTTAAAAGTGTAATTATTTACACGTTGCTGTTTGGTCATCTGGGAGTTTTGTCAACTATTGTTTTTTTTTTCCTTGGTGTTCTGTCTATTGGGAATAAAGTCGGTAAGGTTTTTATTTGTGCGGGTTTTGTCCGCTGAGATTTTTTTGTCATCTGGGGGGTTTAATCATTTACTCATATTTCATGTAGGTTAATATGTTTCACTTATAACAAAAATGAAAACGAATATATATATATATAGTTTTAATTTTGAATATTTTAACCATCAAAATAAAAAAAAAGAATGTCTTATTTTAAGGCGATGTTAAATCACACAAAAAAATCATCACCTTATAAAGTAAGATCTTTTCTTTAATAACTTATTGATAAATATCTGAACCGTTGTATGTAGCTTGTTTTTAATGAATTAATCATTTAATATTTGTTTTTATACAATTAGGTCTCTTTTAACTTTGTTTACCTCATTAAACATACATCAATATTTTTCTTTTTTAATTATCCGATTCGATTTTTTTTCTTTGCTAAAATTAAATTTTTTATCATGAAAAATACTTTTGAAGAACTATTATAGGATGTTTACCTTATATTCATTGTCTAAAGCAGTGGTTCCCAAACTTTTTTGACCCATGGACCCCTTTGAGAGTCAAAACTTTCCCACGGACCCCCAAGTGAAAAACCTACCTAAATGCATAATAAACAAATTACAAATGAATGAAGAAAAAAATGTTGACGAAGAAGTATTCATTGAAATTATAATTTCTGTTTAAAATAAAATAAATTAATGACTTTGATGATTTTTATGAGATGCTTTGATTGTGTTTATGCCCATCTCAAGGTCTGTGAGTAGTAGCCGCAAATTCCCACGAGCACTAATTTCTAGTCGGTTTCTTTTTGTTGTGATGAGATTCATAACGGTACTGAATCCACGTTCTACCAAAAAAGGAAGACGAAAAAGCAATCAATAACTTCTGTACAATAACCTATAATGCGGGATATAAAATTGGTATCTGTTTTTGTAACCAAAATGTGTGATATCCTTGTTCATACAATGGTTTAAGTTCCTCATTTGTGGATATTTCAATTAGCTGCTCCTGTATTTCTACGGATTTATCTGTGGTAGGTATGTGAGTTTGTCCAGCACCCAGACGGGAATATCCAAGTGAAGAATGTCTTCAAATCTTTGGTTTATGTCTGCATGAAGAGCCGTTAAGTGTTGACAGTAGGCAAGCAAATCTTCATCCCTGATTGCAATTTCAAAAGATTTGGAAATAGAACATTCTCCTCTTGACAAGTTTTGTTTGTACAGAAAAATTTGCCACAAACGCAGACATTACGCTTTTAGTTTTGATTAAATTTAATTGGTCACCTTGTAGTTTCAAATTCGTTTCGTTAAATTTGTCAAATAGATCAGTCAAATAGGTTATGTCATTTTTTGAGTTAATTAAATTGTGTCGCAAATCATTGTCTCTGCTTTCAAAGAATTCCAACACAGAATCAAAAAGGGCATAAAAGCAATTTAAACAAGCACCTTTGGATAACCAACGTACTTCTGTGTGTAAGTAGTAAACGGTTATAGTTTTCATCATTTTTCCAAACAAAGTTGAGCAAATAATCTCTCATTTAAGCATTCTTTTTGATTGTATTAACCGCTTTAATGACATGGTCTAGTGATCCATACAAACGTTCACTAGGATTTTTTGCGACTAAATGATGTCGATGAATGACACAATGTACTGAAATACATATGGTACACAGGCCCGTAGCCAGGTCAAAGTAAGCAGGGGACACCAATACCCAGCAAGGGGGTACTTTCTCATTTTAGTTACTTTTTCTTTATCTGTTCCTCCTTTTCTTCTTTTTAAGCGGGGGGACACTCCACACCTAGCGGGGGGGGGGCACGGCCCCCAGTGCCCCCCCCCTTGGCTACGGGGCTGTTGGTACAGCTTGTTTTAAGTATGCCAGAAAGCCTCGGTATCTTCCTACCATTGCCGGAGCACCACCCGTAGCAATTTGTTAAGGGTATAGCTTTTACATCAAAATAACTTTTTATTGTGTAAATAACGTTTCTCCTTTTGTATCGGTTTCCAAACATTTAGCAAATAACTATTCTTGACATAAATTTTCTTTTTTTTATAAATCTTACATAAGCTAAAAGTAAAGCTTCGTTTCCTGGTATAGTTGACTCATCAAGCTGTATAGAGAATTCGGATGTTTTTAAGTACTCACATAAAGAATTTTCTACGGACTGAGCCAATTTGTCAATCCTTCTTTATACTTCTTTACTCAGTGGAATTCTTTTTATAATGTCGAAAGCTGGTTTGTGCAACACAGTGAGTATTGCCTCACTTACAGCTGGTAATATAAGTTCTTCACCAATAGTATGCAGCTTTCCAAACTTTGCAATCAATAAAGAAATGTTTTAAGAAGCAGCAAGCAGTCCATCTCACTTAGATGTTGTCCCAATGAGTTTCTGCATTGACGGTGTTTTCAAATAGTTTTCTTTGACTGTTTGAAAAAACGATAAATCCTTATCCTTTTTATCACTGTAACCCACACAATTTATCTGTCAAAAATATCTGCTAGCTTCTTTTATAAGACCCTAATTACTTCTTCAAACACACATCCTTGTCTCTGACTGGTCGGTCCCTATTAGGTGATATTCTGTTTTTTCAGTCAAAACAGCAGTATCCCTGGACTACGTATTTTAATGACAAACTAATTAATTAAGTCATCCCTGACCTAATGATCCGTATTCTTGAAAGTACAATGTCCAACCTATATTTTTGAAAATTCAATGCTCAACCTAGAAACTTTGGGACACTGATTCTTTGTAACATTAATCAAGCCCATGTGAAAGTTCGGCGCCATACATACAAGAACAGACAGTAGATAATTAGCTTATCACAACACTTGTCTCTTGAAAATAAAAGGGCGCTTAGCATTGATTTATTCCAGCCTAACCAGGTCATATTTTTGTCCACAGGTATGTGTTACCTAAAAATACAATGTCTCAATAAACATGACCGACATTGTAATCTCACAGAGTCAGAGTAAATATGGCGCGTTTTCTGCATAAGCCTGCTTTCTGCCGTCTGTCTCTTACCATGCTTTGCTTGTTATTAACTTAATTAGCAGGCGCTTTTAGTGTATTTATTGTTTTTATTTTTATTTCCATTAAAATAAAATGGATTTTAATTTTACTATTTTACATTTAACCTTGTGCGGACCCCCTGGAGTTATTCAGGGACCCCCAAATGAATAAAAAATGTCCGCGGACCCCCTGGATGCTACCAGGGACCCCTGGGGGTCCGTAGGGACCAGTTTGGGAACCACTGGTCTAAAGTATCAATGGGAATTAAAAAGTGAAGAGTTTCAGCCAATCAGAATGTTTCTCTTAAACCTGTTTGACCTATTTGATTGTTTATGGCGCAGTGCTTTTTTCACAGGTTGTATTGCCACTATGTTGCTGTGCTAGCTGCATCGTTCTTGTCATGGTATAGCTGTGCATACTACGCACACAGGTGTGTGTGTGTGTATGTTTGGAGCTTGGCCAACCAGGTCAACATGAGGTCACGGGGTCAAGATTCTAGATAGTTAGAGAAATAAATATGATGTTTATTGTAAATTGTTCTGTCTAAATGAGTGAGAAAGAGAGAGCGATGTGGAATGTTCGAGTTGGATGCAAGTAAATTATATAAAGACTATATTTAGTTGAGAAGTCAGTCAGTCAAGTCAGTTGAGTTCAAAAGTTGAGTTCAGTTGAGGACAGAGAGAGAGAGATAGTATTCGAGTACAGTTCAGAATTTTTAGTCAATCAGTTGAGTTCATTATCAAAAAGTAATTATCCATTGAGTTGAGGAGATTATCAGTCATTGTGAATTATATTGGATTTATTCTGTTTATATTTTATTGTGTCGTCAATAAATTATATGAACCATGGACATGAATTGAGTTTCTCATTATAAACCAGTTCATCCAATAACATCCTTTACATTTCTCAACATAAGTATAAGTCGAATACAATTAAACAAAATCAAATAATCCCCAGATAGTTAAAAGGAAGGCTGATCGTCCAAAAAAAGGGAAATGTCACAGTAACCGATATATTAAATTAAATCACTCTTAGACTATGGGGGAACTCATGATAATGTGAGATTTTGTACAACAGAGTCAGAAGTATGGGATAGTGAAGATGAAATAGTTTTTACAAACCAGAAATTATCACTAACACTACATCATTTTTAAAATTAAATGAAAGTGCATGTAATAATATTGAAATTCCTAAAACTAATAAATTTAATGGATATCGTTATTTAGATGTTCAACAATTAGCTAATTTTGTTAGTGAGTTCCCCTGTTCATCTTGTTATACAGAATCACAAATCTATAGTGTTAATAGATCTAGAGTATCATTACAATCGAAATGTACTTTTCTTTGCAATTTATACAAATTTAATGTAATAATGAATAGCTCTAATGAAATCACGAACGTTGGGTTTCAAATAGCAATGTATAGGATGCCATTATGAGCAGGGTAGTAAGTCTTTTTGGAAATATGAATATGTCACCACCAGTTAGTGTTAATACTAATAATATGTATAAAAAGAAAATTCAGAAAGCATGTGAAACAGTTTGATATGAAACAATTAAAAAAAAAATTGCTATATAATTAAACAAACACTAATCTAAATACACATAATGCTACTGTTTCTGTCGATGACACTATGCATGGACACGCATTTGTTTCAAAAAATGTTGTTTCAACTATTATATCCGTAAACCCGGGGGAACCCTACAAAATAATAGACTATTTTATTGGCAGCAATCATTGTGATATTTGATGCACATAAAAAAAATCAGAATCAGAATTTAATCTATGGAAAGAAAAACATAATGCAAAATGTGATTAAAACCACATATGTTCCTCTGGAGCGACGGAAGCCAAGGAGTATTAAATAATTTCAAAAAGGCCTTATGATAAATATGAGCTTAAATACACCGGTTACCATGGAGGTGTTGATTCTAAACATTCTAAAAAAGTTTCTGAGGCTTTTTCATACCCGATTTGGGTATAAAAAAATTGAATGTTGTGGGCACGTGCTTAAACAAATGGGGAGGGGGGAATTAATGGATAAAGTTTAGGAATGCAATGGTAAAGTTTATAAGAAATTAATAAAATGTAAACAGAATTGGTGGTGCATGCAGACTTACCAAAATCAGCTATACAAATAATTCAAGGGCATTTTAGATGCGCGATACGTACTAACATTGGGAATATTTATAGGATGAAAAATTGATATTTTAGTTATATCCAAACATCGGAGTTGGCTGCATGAGGTTTGTGGTAAGTGATGTCCTAAAGACGCACATTTTGATGATGATTACAAAAATATACCTCCAGAATTTATAACGTTTAGCAATAAAACCTGCAGAATTTATAACGTTTATCAATAA
Organism: Bulinus truncatus; assembly: GCA_021962125.1. Taxonomy (NCBI): domain Eukaryota; kingdom Metazoa; phylum Mollusca; class Gastropoda; family Planorbidae; genus Bulinus; species Bulinus truncatus. Next base: position 751,792 of record JAGDYQ010000126.1, on the reverse strand, counting down.
AACCTATATTTCATGACCATTCGTATCGATCTCTTTTGAATATAGTCACTCACGGTGGACCAAAAACGCTAACAAGTATCAAATAATTTAATCCGGAAAAGGTGCCCAAAAACTGTTTGTAGGTAAAAAGATAAACACTAAAAGTAACAGAACACGATTCCACCATAGTATATCATGATGGAGAATAAAGTAAAATATTTTTTAAACTCTTGGACTTAGAATTAGGGGACCACACTATATCATCATATTTCAGCGCAGATAAAAAATGATTTCTTCTAAAAAAAAAAAAAAATTGAGAAAAAAGGAAAAAAAGACTAAGCATAAAAAAATGAAGCTAGATGCTTACATGATAATCTTGATGAAATGTATGTGCCTGGGGGGATTATAAATTAAGAAGGTATTTAAATAATTAATGTAATTCTGGATGTTTTTTCTTGATTTCCTCAAAATATGCCTTTTTAATATTTTTTTTTCTTGTAACGTTATGTTATTTTATAAAGTAAATAAGTTTTAGCTATAAAAATTGGCATAATTTTTGCTTATATTCTTTTGTAACAATATGTCGTTCCAAAAAGTTTGTATATATATATATATATATATATATATATATATATATATATTAAATGTATATATGTATTATATTATTTAGCAACAAAGGACACGTGGGTTCGTTAGTTGAATAATAAGGTTTATTCACAGTCTATAATGTACAGGTTAAAATAGTCAAGATGACGTAAACAAAGCAAAAAAAGTCAATCATGCGTACAACTAATCTAGTTGAAACGAGTCTACGTGTTATCACTGGCGATGTGCTTATAACGAACTCGCGGCATCAACAGACCTGGGACTATCCACTTCTTCTGTCCGTCCTCTCCGCCATTTTCATCGGATCTCCTGTTCGATGTGTTCTCTCGTTGTCCCTTGTTCTTTGTTCGTCTGAATCACAGCACAGTTCTTTTTTTAGGTAGCCCCACCCACTCTAAATCCATCGGTTCCCCACCAGAATGGAGGGTGAAGGTCATTGCGTGGGTTGAAGTGCAAATAACACTATTGCATCACTTGTACTAAGGCATGGGGTGAACGACCGAATTAATAATGTGTAGGCGTACAAAAGCCGTGATTGCATCATTCATCTCGGAGCAAGGGTGCGACCAGGTGGGTTTGAAGCGGAGTTATAGCAATATATATCTAACGCTGGATGTTTATTTATCAAAATATATAAATGTGTCCTGGCCCCATGAACTTTCAATATTGACTAACCAAATGAACAGTGGTTCTAAAGTTGTAGGGATATACCTAAATCTATTGTTACAATATGCCCCTATTAGTTAATACTAGTATCTGTACCCATGACACTCCGAAGAGTCAATGGCATAGTTGTTTATAAGTAGTCAGAACGTATTTTCTTCATCATCACCACAGCCTATTATGTGCTTTACTTCCCTATTTATAATACGTTTCTTTTCTTCCCCTTCATATTTTGTATTATCTTTGTCTTCCTGTTTTGTGTATACTTTCTCCCACCCAATCCCCAAACAATGGCTCTTTTTGTTGCTGTTATTGTAATGCCAAATTTTCCCGAATCTGTTTTCTATTTTCCCACTTACTGTGTTTTCTCTTCGGCTATCTCAATATACTACAATCCACACTCAAAATGACGTATCAATGAAACTAGTCAATGCCGGCCATGTAGCTCGATGATACGACAGTTTCCCTCCGCCTCATACTATAATGTGCATACGAAATAAACTTGAAATTTCTGGTTAAATTTCATCATCAATCTTTAGGGACTCAGCTCTCCCAAAATAATACGTGTACATTTAATCCTAGCGTCCATTCAATAATTTATGTTGTATTTACACATAAGACTTATAATAATTAAAAGGGGAACCAACGGCTGCGATTGGAAAAAAAAATAGTTTGGCGAATATTAGAATCATACATTCGCAGTTAGATAATCTGTCATTCATGGTGCTACCACAATCTGTCATTCATGGTGCTACCTTAAGTACTTAAATGGCAATATATTTAATACTGGTAGTTGCCCGTTGCATTCGCAACTAAAGGTTTTATCTCAATAAAATGTTTAATATGAGAATAATCATTCATAAACAGAGGCGTCGATTACAATCACAATACATCAACGCAATTTTATAAAAGCTTAGCGTTGATATAATCCAGGGGACAAAACGGGGACTGCCAATCTAAATGATTTTTGGTCTATTGCAAGTTTTAAAAAAGTAGGAAGTCTAAAATTTACACGCAAAACGGTAGCAAGACTTCTGGTCTTACTGCCAAGCCAAGTAACAATCGGTTCATTTACTATATGCTTAGTAATGTAATATTTACAACTGGCTGAGTACTTGTCGAGCTTTTTTTTTTTTTTCAAATAGTATACATTTAAATTAATAAAAAATTGTGCGCGAATTAGTCTTACTTTCTTCTTCAATAGTAACTATTAACACGGATTTCTAAGTGCAGAATTATTTTTTACAAGTATTTTAGCCCGTCGAACGACGGGTGGAATTCTATATTTTTCATATGTACTTAATATTTCGATTTTGGACCCCCTCCCCCACTTTAGGTACGGTATGCCTCTGTGTTCAGCTTTGATACATTTTTTTCAATTTTTTTTTTTTGTTAAGTTATGAAATAGTTAAAAATCTAATTAGCTGTTTCTTCTTCTTACAACATCCTAAAGGATAAATTATTTCAATTAAAAAATGTCAAAGAGATCTAATTAGTTACTTTTAATTAAAACAACCAAAAGGATAAATTCTAAAAAAAAAAGAAAATTAAAAAAAAAAATATTTCCAAGTGAGGAATCGAACCTGAATAGTCAGCATAGAAATCAAGTCCCAGGTTACTAAGCCATTCGGCTTATTAAAAAAAAAAAAAAAAAAATTGCTCGATTATTTTTTCACTTACACTTGACTTATTTTAAGCCTATAAAATCTTATTTTGTAACTTAAAATAAATCAAAGCCCTATTTAATTAAAAAAATTAAATATGATAATAGCTGAGAACTTAATTTGTATAGAAATTTTTAGAATTTCTTTTTTTTTAATATTATATTGAATTTTAAAAAGAACTTTACGAAAGCGCTCGCTAGTGACCTAGTCTTATAATTTGTTTACGTTTGACGATGTTAAAATGATATCTGTTTTTATAAAAACTAAACTAATTTGAATTATATTATATATTATTATTATTATTTAATATTAATATATCGAATCGAGACACGGGCATGACGCCATTTTTAATTTTTTTTTCGTTGGTCACGTGATAACTTTATCAAATAATATTGTTCTATTTATTTCTGGAGGTCGTTTATTTACAGAATTGGGCTCTGGAATCAATATAGAAGTTTATGACTGCAAATTATATGACACATTTATTTTAGTTTTGATTTTTCTTGGCCCAATTTCTTTGTAATTTATGAAAAAATAACATAGAATAGAAAGGAAAATTATAATTTAAATTTAAAAATCCAGACCTTTTATTTGAATGTTAAATAAATGTTTTAAGAAATACATATGATCAATTGTCTAATGGAGTTTTTATTTTACATACTAATTCTTCAACTTCAGAGTTTGTTTTAAAATATCGACCAAAAATGCATTTAAAGACATTTTCGTCGAATGATCAGAATGCAGGTCTAGATAGAATATACATACATAGATGATAGATAGATATGTAGTTAGATACAGACACATTGATAGAAAATAATACATAGTTGATTGATTTAGTCTTAAATTTATCAGTGATCATTTAAACTTGAAAAACCGCTAAATAGCTTATTTTTCAAATATTTGCAGATCCAGGAACACTGGAAGTCTACACAACTGACAATGAATCAACCAGCCATGTATTTTTTAAAGTTGATATGGATGGTTTTGAATGGCGTAGTGTAAATACCTTAATACTAAAAAGGGAAGGCCATTTTCAGGTAAAGTAATATAAATTATATAATAAATGGATCACAAATAAAGCATTAAAGATTAGAGGATTAGTATTAACTTTGGATTTCAATAAATTATGAAAATCTTTGTATTCACTTATGTTTAATATTATAAATCAAATGACCGAATAAATAACCAAAGTTCATCTATATGATAAAGAAAAAAAAATCTCTAGATGTTTTTAAAAGATATAGTGAGGGGGACCTTTTTTAAAAATAACTTTTGACTTACATTTGAAGAATCGTGTCGAAGACAAAATTTTTTTATTACAACTTATAAAAATATTATTATGTAATCTAATGTAATAGATAAATGCTTATTTTTACCAAACCTGTTTATGTTGATTTAAAAAAAAAAATAATATTTTAGTCAATGAGTTCATTTAAATTGACAAATTTACCTTCATCAATTTTAGAAACTTTTAAGATATCCAACTTTCAGTGTATTTATGAACGTATAGCTAGCTAGCTGAATATGTTTATCTTTTAATTTGTTTTCGTCAAGTATTTAGTGAAGCATAATTCTTTAACGTATGGTCGTGCGTTGTAGAATGCTCGACTGTCAATCAGAGAGTCGTAGATTTGAATCTCATTAAGAACTTTGGGATTTTTTTCAGGTCCTGGTGTAAGTTCCCAAGTCCACCCAACTTAAATTTGGTATCTGCATTTAAAAATGAGTGAAGGTGTCTGGGCGTAGAGCTAACTACATAATTCTTTTAAAATGCCGTGGCTACTGAAACGGAAGAATTCCGCAATTCATCTGGCCCGATGAGTCCTTAGGGGCTTAATGAAACATTTTAGAATACAAGAATATGTATTATTGATACCAAAAACAGCCATTAGTATTTGAGTTTTTACCATTGGTTTTTAAGTTGTTGTTAATATAAACTTAACAAATGCTGATAGAAAGAAATAATATTTTTTTACGAGTTAACAAATGATTGATATAGTATAGTTTGTATACTGTAGAAAATATTAGCTAGAGAACACACATCAAACGATTTATTATTCCAATGTTAAATATACAGCCTGCATCTATGTGTCTATTGCATCATAAAATTAATTGCAGTTACAAAAAGGTAAGGTTTTTGTGAACTTTAAGCCAAAAGAGCGTGTCGTGTTGCCAGCTTTGCCAGATGTTTTTTAAGCAATAACCGCCAAAATTTATTTAATTCGTCCAAATACTGCAATATAAGCAAAATTAAAAATAAATGTCATTTTTAGTTTATAAGCAATAAATAATACATTTTTTTAAATTCTTAAAAACAAGAAACTGATTTTTTTTTTTACTTTGTTCAGATAATAAGTGTCGAAATATTGCGCCAAATAACACTGGATAATGCGCCAAGTATAGGATCGTGATACAGTAAAAAGTAAAGTTTTCTTAAGCCCTAAAGGGCTCATAAAGGTAGATAAAATGAAGAATTCATCTGTTTCAATAACCTTGGCATATAATGAGATTGTGCGGTTATCGGTTAGCACAACGCCTAGCCGCCTTTACCTTTCCAACTAATAATCAGGTACCTCATTTAAAGCTAGGTGAACTTGGTGACTTTCAATAGGACTTGAAAACATCTTACAGTAACAAAATGAATTTTATTTATTTTTTGTAATTATTTTTACTATATATTGTTCAAAATATATCAGTTTGCTCAACATACAACCATTCTTTAAAAAATATCAATTAATCCATTGATGTCAAACGCATGTTTGCACATACGTTTCATTTGTTCATTAACTACTTATATTAAGTATGTAAGAAAAATGATATTACTTTTAAAACATAATACACGATTCCATTTACGACTAAATACATAACAAATGCCCCTTTTTAGGAGCAAAAGACCAACTACCCCGCGTTGAATTTGAGATTAAGTCCCTGCTTGTAATCCATTTTTTGTAAATTAAAATTATCTTTTATAATAGCTTGAACAACGAAAAGTAAAATAGATATTGCCAATAATATCACTATCTCATTATCGTGTATGTGTCATCTGCTACTTGTCTTTTCCATTAGGTTCACCTGCACTAAATGAAATTTATTTCCATAATTATTTTTTTTGTATGTAAATTCTGTGCTTAGTTTATTTATACATTTTTGTGCATGTCAGACATTATCTGGAATAAAATCTCTTCTCCAATATATTTTTTTATTTAAGTTCAAAACTACTTGTATTAAAAATAGTTTTTACTTTGATAATTAAATTAATAAATAAAGTTGAATTATTTTTGTTTTAAATATTTTTTTAAAGTATTTACCTGAACATGTTTCTTTATGTATACATCATTTCAGATCAAATTTTTGTTTGTAACAAATTATCGTGATTTGGATTATGCTTACGTTGACAATATTTTAGTAACTAATTGTTCTCAAAGTAAGTGAAAGTAGTTTTTTTTTTGTTTATACAATCTAAATAGTATAAAAGAAAAAAACAACTTCTGTCCAATAATAAGATTAAAAGATAAAAAAGTGTTATTTCAGAAAGGGGTGTATATTGAAATTAGCATATCCTTAGGTCACTAAATATTGAATGTAAAATATTCATTCCGTGTAGTTGTGCCTCACGGGTAGTTCATTTAACTCAATAATGAGAAATAAAGCAACAGCTGAATAAACTATTTGAGTGTACGTGGTTAATGAGAGCCAGCTTCTCTTATTTGAGATTTATCAAACAGCCAGTGTAGATTTTAAAAAAAATTGCGATTTTACCCGATCGTTAATAAAAAGTATACATTTTCAAATTGTAAAGAATGTTTATATATGAACTTGTTTATGATGAGAAACTGAATTCATGTTCCATGGTTCATATAGTTTATTAACAACACAATAAAATATAAACAGAATAAATCCAATATAAACTGAATTCACAATGTCTGATAATCTCCTCAACTCAATGAATAAATACTTATTAACAATAAACTCAACTGATCAACTAAACACATATACTCTGATACATTGAATATGCTGATTCGCTAATTGACTGATGATCATCTAACTGAACTCCGAACTGACTTCTGAAATGACTTCTGAACTGACTTCTGAACTCTCGTATCTTCCAAACATCCTCTTTATATAATTTGCTTGCATTATACTCGAACATTCTACGTCGCTCTCTCTTTCACCTTCTTAGACAATCCTATTTACAATAATCAAAATAATTTTACTCTCGAAATATCCAGAGTCTTGTCCCCGTGACCTCTGGTTGACCAGGTTGGCCAAGCTCCAAACCTACACACACACCTGTGTGCATAGTACATACAACTATACCATGACACAAATTAACATCTGTATAAATTGATAACCCGGTAATATTGGCATTATATTAAACAAACAATAAATCAAGATATTTTTTTTATATTTCTATAACTATATATAACAAATTTATAAGAAAAACAATAAATGTTAATAGAAAAATGCAGCCCACCGTTAATACTTTTATTTTCCTTATGTTATTGATAAAGTTCAGTTTTTAAAATATTTTCTATAACAGAATGTGTTATCTTTACTTAGGTGTCAAACTTCAATGCCAGTTAAAAAAAATAATAATATGTCACTCTCTCTCTCTCTCTCTCTCTCTCTCTCTCTACAGTGCCCAATTTTTATTTTGTTGTATATGTGTACTATTATTAACATCAGATCGGAAATAAAAAAGTGAAAGTTGATTTTGCATGCTTTTCCGGTAATGTTACATCCCTCTGAGTTAACATGTATAAATACATTCACCTTTTTAGGCCAAAGTTAATATTAAGATAATAATAATGAGAATATATGGTTGATTCATATATGAATCATGGGGAACTGTAGGGTTAAAAAATATGTCACAAGCAAGATTCTAAACTGGAAGAAAACCGAAATTATTTAATTTTATTTTATTAGTGTTATCCTAATAGTGTTGCATTAACTAATTCGTAAAATTTATAACCCTTTTACGCTTATTATCACATCGATAGAAAGCGCGGGAAGCAATTATTTTAAGCATATTGTTGCGAACTTGCTAATCCGCCTAGGTGGGCACTAAGGACACGTGGGTTCGTAGTTGTACAACAATGTTTATTTACAGTCCAAAATGTACAGGCTGTTATAGTCCAATCGAAAAGAAAAAGAACAGTCTATTGTGAGTACCGCTGCACTAACCTATCATCAGTCTCCTCCCCGTGTATACAGCTCCACTGTGTTGATGTTGGACATAATTTAGGTCAGCTCTTCACAGCTACACAGTGTCCGTTTTTACACTCGTTATCCTCTCTCTTATGTCCTTGATTGCTGAATCACATATCCTTTTATAGGCGCACCCACCCTAACTCCATTGTTTTCCCGCCGAAATGAAGGGTGAAGGTCAATCCGTGGCAGGTTGCAAATCACCCAATTTCATCGATGTACCGAGTCGGGGGGGGGGGGGGTGAACGACCGAATTAAAAACGTAGGCGCACACAATTCGTGACCGCGTCACCACTCCCTGGGCAGAGGCGCGACCCCTGGGGGGTAGGGGTGAAGCAGAGTCATAACAATATATAGGACAGGTGACGAACATATGGCAAGCGTGCCACAAGTGGCATCAGTCAGCATGCGACTGCAATATCACTTCCTTTAATTGCAGTTGGAGTGTTGGCACTTTCCTATAAATAAGTTGATTGGTTGTATTTTGAGCACGGTTCCACCACAGATCTATAACTTATTTAGTGATTTATGTATGAAATACTTGTGTTTATAATTTAAAATTATATTCAAAGTGACTATCTTTCTTTTTCAGAAAATTAAAACCACTTGGATATTTCTAATTTTTCAAAACAGGTTATTTCAAAAAAGTAAAATAAATTCTAAACATGCATATATTTGAAAAGTACTCATACAAAATGTACATGAAAACATGAATTTAAACGATTTGCTAATATGCTCAAATAACTAAAGTTTGATTTAATTCTCTTTGCAAACTGTCGTGCTTCAACGTTCTAGAAGTTTAATGAATGAATGCAAAGAAACATTAGCAAAAGTTGTGTTAAAGTTGTTTTCAGTTCGACTCTCATTATTGGATATATATATATATATATATATATATATATATATATATATATATTATAAGACGCATTTGTTGTCTGTCTGTCTGTCTGTCTGTTCCCTTATAACTCAAGATCCAGACAACCAAATAACGTGAAATTTGTTACACATACACATAATTGCATGGGGAAGGTTATAGGACAGGTTTCGTTTCATCTCAATGGGTAGTTTAATTGTAATTAATAATTTTTATTTTAGTATTTTACTATATTAAAGTAATCTCGACGGCGCCATAAATATCCTCTGTGACGTCATTTCCCGATTATACATTTTACATTTTTAAATTTTCCTACTAATAAAGTCGAATAGAACTTGCGCGCTGGTGCTGTATCGTGCCTTTGTGCAGCAAAGAATTGTTGTTGTTTTTTCATGCTCCCTGATTTGTACAGTTTGAGGAAGGTAAAGGAATGAAGAAGTATTTTAAAAGAAGTGTGAAGCCATAATAATAATATATATATATATATATATATATATATATATATATATAGATAGATAGATAGATAGATAGAGAGAGAGAGAGAGAGCGAGAGAGGGAGGGAGGGTGAGAGAGAGAGAGAGGTAGGGTAAGGGGGAGAGAGAGGAAAGGAGGGTAGGACGGAGGGGGAGAAAGGGAGGGTGGGGGATGGACAGGGGGGAGAGAAGGAGGGGGAGAGGGAGATGGGAGAGGGAGGGAGATGGGAGAGGGAGGGAGAGAGAGGGAAGATGGGAGAGAGAGGGAGAGAGGGAGAGAGAAAGGGAGGGAAGGAAAGAGAAAGGAAGGGAGGGAGAGGGGGTAGGGAAGTAGATAGGGAGGGGGAGGGAGGGAGAGAGAGAGGGTGGGAGAGAGGGAGGGGGAGAGAGATATAAGAGTGAGGGGGGCAGGGAGGGAGAGAGAGGGAATGGGGGGAGGGAGGGAAGGGGGGAGAGAGGGGAGGGAGAGAGAGAGGTGGGAGAGGGGAGGGGAAGGGAGGAAAGGAGTGAGGGAGAGAGGGGGGGTTAGGGAGGGAGAGAGAGAGGGGAGGGGAAGGAGAGATGATGAGAGAGAGGATGGTAGAATTGGGAGGAAGAGATAACGAGAGTAAGAGGGGGCAGGGAGGGGAGAGAGAGGGAAGGAGAAAGGGGGAAAGAGGGAGGGAGGGGGTGGACAGGGTGAGAGAAGGAGGGGGAGAGGGGAAAGAGGGAGATGGGAGAGGGAGGGAGGGAGAGAGAGATGGGAGAGAGGGAGGGAGAAAGGGAGGGAGGGAAAGGGAGAGAGAGGGGGAGGGAGGGAGGGAGAGAGAGGGGTAGGGAGAAAACAGAAGGTAAACAGAAAACCTTATTTTAAACCCGGGCAAAGCCGGGTACTTGCAACTAGAATATATATATATATATATAAATATATATATATATATATATATGTATATATATATATATTAAACTATTAATTACTGTTTTTTTTTTATTTTGGTGCATTATATTTGTTATTTTACTAGAATTATGTTTTATTTTTAATAATCGTCTCTGACCTACCCCAAATTCTGTCACATCTGAATTCATTAATGTCTTGATTGTTGTCTAGTAGTTTGCTGTTCAGCTGCTGTTGTTTTTATAATATTTGTGATGTCATATAATTTGTTTTAATTGGCATTAATTTCTCTTCTAGCACATTGCCGTGTTCATTATCCGTAACTAAAAAGTAATAATTTTCATACATACGAAATTATTTGTGAAATAAATCAGGCAAATAAAACAAAGTAAAAATATTTTACATTTAAATACTGATTTATTATAGATACCATTTTAAAAAAAAACATAACAAAAATGAAGAACACATTAACAATCACATACCTTGGGTTATTTCTTGTTTAAGTTATTTTTGACAGAACGCTTTAAATATGTATGTTTAAATTATATATATATATATATATATATATATATATATATATATATATATAAGTATATCTGTAAAATCTTGTTGTTGTTTTTTTTAACAATGTAAGGTTGTTATGACAACTCCTTATTTCTATACGACAATATGACTTGTCAAGACATCCGTCTAAAAAACTTGAAACTCTGTTCTAAATTGGTAGTTCAAATTTCATGTTGCAGTACATGTTACGGTAAGATATAAATAGACAAACTCTAATGTAAACAATTATACAAGGGAATATTTCCATCATTATTCATAATATGCTTTTGATCGATCTTTGCTATTTGTAAATTTTACTTACTAGCTAGGTTGTTGTTAATCTAGATTCCCCAATTTATTTAATCTTAACCCATAATATTTTTTAAAAAAAATTACAAACATGTTTTAGGATTTTGAGCTGAAACATATACAAAGAGTAATAAAAATATTTTTTCTCAGTTTTTCTACATTAACAATCAAGCGCATTTCTTGAAGTTCTTAGCAGTACTAGATACCTTTTTTTAATAATTTTTTAAGATAAACTAGTTATCAAAGGCCCGGTACCCGGACTGGCGAGTAGGCACACAGTTTGAGTTGAAAATGGTGATATATATTTTAGCGCGTTAACAATCAGTCTATATACTTGCAGAGGCCCCAAGGACATGAACCGATTATTGTGGCCAAAATACATTTGAGAATAGGGACACCTAATAATACATCAAATAAAGTTCATATGTTAAATACTTCCTCCCAAAGAAAATAATCCTCACTATGCTATGGGTAAACATAAACAACAACTCTTAAAATCATAACTCCTTCATAATATTTTAATAGACTCCTTTCCAAACAGTTATTCATTTAATGTTTTATGATGTTCAACATGGCGTATTTAAAAAAAAAAAAAGTGAGACGTGAGTGAGTGCTTGTTTTAAGCGAAACGCTACATGTTTAGCAGGTGGTTTATATACTGTTATACACATTGTAGCATAGTACAATGAACTAAGAAAAATTTCCAATCCGGCAGTGCAGAACCTAGGGATTTAGGGGCCCGGTGGGCTTGGCCTCTTTGGGGGCTGCCCCTGCATTTTGACATGAGAAAATTTTTTGACGCTTCTAATGCTGCGATAATACTTAAATCTCATTCCAAAGAGAAAAATTATCATTATGGGCTCAGAAGCATAACAAAAATAACCCCCGACTATTAAACGTTGAATCTAACATCCAACTATAGCCTACATAATTTGCGCACACAAAACCTTATCAGTGATAAATCTTAATTATTTCATAATATTTTAATGGTTTCCTTTCCAAACAGTTCTTCATGTTATGTTTTATGATGTTCAACATGACTTTAAAAAAAAAAAAGAGATACGTGAGTGAGTGCCTGTAATTTAAGCAAAACACTACATGTTTAGCAGGTGGTTTAAGTAAAAGCTAATGTATATTGCACTGTCTAAAAGTAATATCAGCTTAATGGGCAAATTTATAAAAAAATGATTTATAAATAATTGTTTATATATAGAGAGATTTAAACAATAAATTTACAAATGCAATGGTTGAGCCATACATTTATTTTTTATATACATTCACACTATTGTAATAACAACACAAATCTACCAAAACCTTAGCATATACATATTATTTTTTTTTATAATTGTTTATTATTAAGCTAATAAATATGCGGATGTTTGCTGCTATTTCATTCATTTAATTATTATGTTATTTTATACAGATAGATTTCAATATTTTTATTTTTGTTGAATTCTGAAAAATAATACTTTCTTAAAAAAACTCAGATTTCAAAAGTTCATTATAAAAGTAAAATATATATTTTTTTTTCATTGTCTAACAACATGTAACATTGACAACAATAAAAGAAAATACTACCGGATGAGGCTTATTATATTTAGTATAAAATTGTTCCTTTTCTTAATCCCGTTCTGCCTTGTGGGAATTATTTCTACCATAACATATTATGTCTTTAGGTGTTAAAGGGAATCAAGGGCAGTTGATAGAATAATTAACGTTTTTTTTCACATTTTGTTGCACAGTCATCTGTAAAGTCGATACATGTGGACTGGTCAATCGTTTGCCTGACTTATACACTTACAGATAGGTTTTTTAATTTATAAATTGAGTACTGTCCACACAAGTGTGCGAAAATTTAATTCGCATGAAAAAATCATTTATTCTGTAATTTTTCTGAAATTGGTATAATTAGAAGAAAAAAATAATTTCGAAAGATTTATATTTCATACTTTTACTATAACAAGGTTGGGACTGTGAAACTAACTAGATCTACTGATTGGTTATGTTTTTATATTGATAACACATTAAACTATGTGTGATAATCATGAACTTCTATCTTTTACTTAAATATTTACATAAGTATATATACCATATTATACATATTTTTTTATAAAAGAAACACATTAAAAAGTTTTTCATAAAATTTAACCATTACCCAATTTCCAGAAGAATTTCATCAACTTGCACCTGTTGGTCAATGTCGGAAGGTGTTTGGAAAGAAAAGTTCCTTAATGATGGTAATAATTTAATTATTGTTCTTTAAATGGAATTTAAATGACAAATTTAAAAATTCTAAAATCTTCTTTAAAATATAATTAAAAGTAATTTAATTTAGAAGAATACTATTCTATTATTATTATTTGTTTTTTTGCATTAGACAACATCAGAGATAGATCTACATTCAAGTCCTTCACTTATTTGTAGTGCTTTACCTTGTTCTGTGAATGGTAAAGTAGAACTTATTATTGCTGCATTTGGAACACCGTGTGGACATGGAAAAGTAAATATATGAAATATTTAACTAAAGAATTATTATTTATAAGAACAATAGCGGTCTCAAGTCATTATGAATAATTGCGTTAAATAGAAAGTAAGAATAAAAATCAAGAGTACTGTTTCGTGTGTTTCAATATTCGTTGACTGCGTCTCGATTCATTATTTTTTTTTTTTTAATGTACAATTTTAAATATTTTATGTGGTTATAATGAGACTAAATTCTAAAATATTCAAAGGTAATAAAAAATAATATTATTTAAACTCACAAGACAAAAATAGTAGAGATCATCGGAAATTCTCGACGATAAGCCTATTAGCGCTCATCGTATCAAATTGTGAGAATATTTTTTTTTTCAAAAGTCTATCAAATACAAAAAAGAAATTATACAAAATAAAAAAAAATAAATAAATAGTGCTCTAATACATTTTTAAATTAAAAATAAGATTATTTTAAAGAGACTGACGAGGGCAAGTACCACATAATCGAGCAATCTTTTATATAATAAAATAAAAATATCGATAGAAATGTGCGATTAGTTGGCAATGTTGATAGGGTACTTTATCATCATGTCGGTTACTTAGGTTCGGTTTCTTCACACGGATTTTTGGTATTTAATAATGTATCCTTTTATTAATTTTAATGCAAAGAAACAATAACTAATTATAATCTTTTTTTCATTTTTTTATTTTATTTAAAATAATGTATTTAGGTTTGTTTTAAGTAAAATAAACAACTAATTAATTATTAAATTTTGTGCAATAGTCTATCTCTATGCAAACATATCTAGTATATACAAATAGTGGTTTTAATTCTGTGTAATACCGAAAGTAATAATACAAATCAAGAATACTGTTTCCTTTTTTAGAAAATGTCCATGTCCATGGCTAATTGCCCGCGTCTTGATTTGATAAATGTAAAGATAAACATCTACAGTTTTAACATTTTTTTTGCTAAATACTCTAAATCTGTTATCATGTGTGGTGCTAACTACCAAGAAAATACAAATCTTTTTACCTGTGATTAGTTATTATTTGGACCTCAGGACATGAACGAACAAAATGGCTTAGGTTTGTTTTAATTTACGCAAAATATTTATAAAGTGCTTGTGTGTTGTAACCCAATTCGCGCCAATATAACCTTAATTACTTTTAAAGTATTTAGGTGGAAGGGTTATGGGAAAGGCTAGCAAAAGACGGGTTTTGTTGATGCGATATCTATCTCTGTAATTAGGGGTGATTGGGAGGATAGGTAAAATAGAAATGAGAAGAGGGAGATCGAGAGAGTAGAGAGAAAATAATTGAAGGTACACTGTAAATTGCGATAAAAATGATGTTGATTTGTTTTTTAGTACAAATCTCAAGTCTTTATAAAATAAGTCAACAGCCACAGCTGGAACTAAACAAATACCCACAAATAACTAATAATTCTCACGTAGCAGTCTCGCAGTAACTCAGTTCAAACATTGTTGCAACGATGTACATTAAACTACGTAAATGCTCATTGTACGTATCTTGATGATTGTAAATATTAACTTGAATTATTAATTAATAGAAACAATGGCGAATAGAAATAAATAAACGTTATTTGTATGCAAAGTAGCTATAATCATGTTTTTTAATGAAATAATTCAAAATATGGTGAAACACTTAAAGGTACGTCAACTTGTAAACGTATCACGATTTTTTGCGAGTATTATGTGTAAATATCATATCACAACTTTTAGCAAGCCTGTTTTGTTATTAGTTTTAGGCAGAATAGTTAAGAGAAAATGTCTCCTTACTAATTGCACACACAGTGGAATTGTTAGCGATTCACTTATCATTTCCAACCCAGTCATGACAACTGTAGCTTACAAGAACATTATTTTTCATACCATTGGGCAGCAGTTAAATTACTAAGTGCTAATAATGATTCCAGCTCTAATGTGGTGCAACTTTAATATTTAGATGACCTAAATTCTGAGTCCGACCATAATAGATGTTTCCGTCCGCCGTGTAAAATAAGAGATAAATATGACAACTATCACATAGCTCAGTATTTGGTCAAAAAGAATAAAGTTGTACAGTCCTAATTAAAATCTGGGTCCGTCCAAGCATTCCGAACAAATCTCTATTTAAATAAACTGAATGACTATATTGGTTAGTGATCAAATAGCGTGTTCCATGTGCCACTATAAAAATATAATACACTATTTGCCTTTCTATTTCAAAACTGAAACAATTTTTCCCCGCCGTAGTCAAACCTAAAAGTCTTGTTTAACTCTATATATTGTACTCTGAATAATTTCTTTATATTTACTCTAAATAAACTATGTAAATTGTACTCTGAGTAAACTCTGTAGATTATACTCTTAAAAACTCTGAATAATGTACTCTAAATAAGCTCAGCTGTGTTTCCGCAATGCCATGTTCAAGTGTCTCTCTGTCCCAAATAGTCAAACTCTCCTACCCATTGACCAATGAAGTTAATTTTTTTCTACTATATATATATATATATATATATACTCCGCATATAGTCTTGATCTGTCGAAAATATTCTGTTTTCCTCTTGAAAATACCGAAAAAAAAAATTCATTTACTGACACTGTATTGTGTTGTTGAGATCATCACCCTTGCCATAATAAAATATCGAAATAATAAATGACTCTCTCTCAAAGGCTACACCTGTAGAACCTAACCAAAAACTGGGACAGAAAAAAGGCGTGAAGTGAGTGTGTCACTAGGGTGATTCATCATTGCATTAGAAAAAAAAATCTTCAATTCTTATGAATTGTGGCTCATTTGTTTTTTTCTTTTGGCAAGTTTTGATGTGTCGATTGCTTGCTTTTGCTATAGTGCATTTTTAGTTACTGTAAAATTAAAATTATACCCTGATATTTGAATTTTAGATTATAACTAATTTTATTATTATTCAAGTTTGCTTGATCATAAAGAAGTTTTAGACAAATTACAAATTTTTGAATTGATATGGCATCCCCATCAAGTGGTAATTCACAAAATGTATTGACAAGACGTACAACTGAATTTTGGTTGATTGGACAACTGTATTATTGTCTGCCTAGCGATGTTATATTAACCCTGGGTCATGCTATGGAGATGGCTATCTATAATCACACGGTTCTGAAGAAGACAATATCCGAAAGAATTAAGGTACCTGAGGAGAAATAGTATAGTCTATGTTTGATGATGCAATCCGGTAGGCTCCTCCCACCATAGTATTCATGGCGTCATTCCGCCAACTTGAGTTGTAGATTATTGTGAGTTATAGTGTATACGTCATTTGGTAGAAATACTATTCGTAGATTATAGCTTGGGGCATCGAGATATGCGGATGCATGTTGATAGTTGGTTAATGTACTCCTTCTGAATTCACCTTTATGTCAGCTCATGTTCAAGAATTAAATACTATTATTGTTGTTACTTCAACTGGAGTCGACTTAATTATTCGTGTTGACTGAATTCTTACATCTACTACAATATAACATATTACTTAAAGTTATTTCAAGAAGAGACCCGTAACGATCTTTAAATAAAAAAGCAGTCTCAGAGAATCAAAGAAGATATCAGAAGGCTTCTGTTACTACTTGGTCTACAAGCAAAGCAAAAGAGAGGATGGAGCTAAAGATGACGATGATTTTGAAATTGACATTCCTATAAGAAGCTTCTGTCAGAGGGTTTGATGCCAGACAAGAAATTTGAACTCATAATTTTAATTTAGAAGTAAATGCCCATTGGTCATTAACTGGTTATCCAGAGTTGCAGTCACACGTAGACCGATTAGTTGTAGATTTCACTGGGAAAAAGTTGAGAAGATTTTAGATTGAGCTAAAATACTAACCGTGCTGGTAAGGCACAAACCAATGCAACAGTACATCTGTTAAGACTATCGGAGGTATTTTGATGAGGTTATTGGTATGTGTTGTGACACAACATCCGTCTACACAGGTGTTACTAATGGGACATTACATTGTTACAAGAAGAGCTGTTACTTTTTGCCTGCCGACATCATGTGATTGAACTGATCATTGGAGTTGTTTTTTTTTTCTCTGTGGCTCCACAAACAGCCCTAACATTCCACTGTTCAAACGTTTTAAACGATTTCGGCCTAAGGTTGATCAGCAGTTGTATATTTTGCGAGAGCATTCGAGACTATATTGTATGTTTATGGTGGAAGACGAACACAGTGTTGTGTCATTCCTGCAAGACAATCTGCCAAGTGCCTTAAGTAAATACCTTGTGAAGATTACATAGGGATGATCAAAACCTGATTGTTGATATTTAACGTTAGTGTAAGCAACCAACCGTACCACATTTATGCGCTATTCGCTTACCATAATACTCGCTGGATGGCGAAAATGATTTACTGCTTTAAGATTTACTTGTTTAGAAATCAGTTCTAGCTCACACCTTCAGAGGTAAATATTTTGCAATAGTTCTGCAAGTTTGCCACTTACATTTACGTCATTTAATCTCATGCCCTGTGAGTCGTGATGCCTCGTTTAACGATATATTGTTATTCAAGCAGATCTCACAAAATTCTGTCATATACAAAATGGTGTCTGATGCTAAGAAAAGGACACATGAAAACCATCTTCGGTATAGTAGTCCAGGGTGTTTTTTCTTGCGTTGTATTGCTGAAGCGATTCCGAAGTCTGGCGATGATTGGACGGATCGAATGTTTAAAAAGAATAATTACACCAACTGCATCACTTTGTAGGTACCTCATCACTATATCAAATGTGTTCAGTCGGTATTGATTCCAGCTTCGATGAAGTTGATCCAGTATCCTGGGATCAATTGCCGTCATTTGCTGAAGCTACGTGTACTGTTGGTTTCAATGATGCAGCAGAGCGGTCAGTTGCACTGATATTATCATTCAATCACTAAACGGAATCTGAAAGTTGTAGAAGATCACAGCGAGTGCCGAATTTGAAGGAAATTATATTGAGGTTATATAATAAGAGTTGAACAAACTGTCATTAGTAAAGTGTATTGTTTATGTTTATAATACAATGTTTACATGGATAAACAAGCAGTAAATTTTGCATATCAATATATTTTATGTTATTTAACATGTCAACACGTCTATTTCGCTGTAAAGTGTAATTAATGTTTAATTTATTGTTTACATTAAAATAATTCATTATTTAAAGAAGATACTATTAACTATCTGGATAAGCGACCTTTAAATGTAATTCAATTTCTATACAATTTTGCGTGAAAGTAAAGGAATATAAAAGGAAAACAATAATAACAATGCAATATTAAATTGCAAAAAAAAAAATTGAATCGCCCTAGTGTGTTGCTATGATTCCAATCTAAATATCTGAACATTGTAAAGTTCTTGTTAGTGAAACAAGTGCAAAACTAGACAATGGACTTCTCCACAACCTTGGTCGTGAACAAATGTTTATTTTTAGTACATTACAATGAAAGTCGTCTTAACGTCAAAGACATAGAAAGGGTTTCGAAGTTAAAGTATTTTGACACTTAAAGTTATAAAATATTAAAAAGTAATTACAACATCAGAACATTTAAATTATTGTTGTTTTTATTACAAAATAGAACGTTTTGAAACAGTCAAACGATTACAATTGTTATAATCGAAAATTCTCCGATGATCGAAATATCCCCGTTCTTCGTGATGCATTTTGTTTAAACAATTCTTTTGTTTTAAAGTTTACCAGTTATACAAACATAAAATATGCAAACTTTCTTTAGAAATACATATCTTAGCGTTCATAGAAAATTTTATTTTAAAAATGCATTATTTTTTATGGTGCTACTAATTCCCGCAATAAGTGTATGTTGAATATAAACAAAAGGTTCTTAACATATACTATGATAAATATCAATTTGAGAATGTGGTTTAATATCCGAATGACATTGGAGTTAGATGCTGACTGTCTGGGCTAAAATCTACTCTCGGATATAATTTTTGTTAACATAATTTATTATTTTGGTCGTTAAAAATAGAAATTATAACATCTAAGGATGACTGACAATTTATAACGTTTAAATTTTAAATTTTCCCCAGTTTTGTCAACGAGGAAATTGTACGTCTAACTCCACACATTCAAATATTTCAGGTATTGGTTTTATATGCCTCTAAAAACATTTGTTTGTAGAAAAGTAAAAGGATCTGTGATTGAGATTCTGTAAACAATGAACTTATTTAAATATTGTAGTGATTTTCTTCGACAACTTTTACATCTATTCTAGTGTTACGTTCTGCGGATTGTCCTCAATGCTAATCCTGGCCACGTACAGATCGTTGTCTAGGTGTATGAGAGAGTAGATGTAGATGTTCTGGTGACAATATTTCTATTTTCACAGCTCACGTACAGCCTCTGCTAATAAGTCAACAAACACCGGTTTCTTTGCCAATAACACAAGTTTTATTATGTTGACGCCAGTTCTCCTCGCATACAGTACTTCAGTTTACGTCACACTCTTCCGCTCCTGCTCTCTAGTTCTCTCACCTCCTCTCTCTCCTCCTCTCTGTCTCACATACAAAATCGTCCAGCTTATATACAGTAAACGATTGGCTTTGACACCGGTGATTAATTATTCCTAATTAATTCTCAGTCCAACTGACTCTACACTCGGAGTAATTTATGTGACGGGTCTGTGGGTGGGGAACGTGATTTGACATGTAACAAGGGATCCTATGACACCCTCCAACTCAGTTATCCCTCGTGAGAAGATTCTGCCCCACGACGTTCGTAACGGTTCCACGAACATTCTTTCCCAGTTAAATTGTCTCCGTGAGCTCAGTACCACCGGTGACTCACAACTAATTAACATGGGAGGTGGGCGATGGGGCGTGCTTTCGCGTAAATTATTCTTCTATCTGGTCACAATGATGCACCCCCTCCCCACGCACATTTTGTTCCTAAACCGTAAACTATTGTGCTAAAATAACCCACATCGTAACATCTAGTGCATTAGGTTAACATAGCTAAGCTTCTGTTGTTTTTTGTCTGATTTAAAAAAAAAATAACTATATTCCTGTAAAGAAAATAAAAAGGTATCTTAAGAAGTAAAATTGATTCTCAAATATTATCTTGTTAACAAATATACAGGCTTGTCCAAAGGACATATTTTTCTGTCCCATCCTATTCCAAGCCATGGTGTTTATGTATTTGCCGTCTCATGGGATTTACATGAAATCGCCAATAATACCAATCATCAACTACATTAATGGTTGACAGTCTGATTACTGGCGTAATGATTGTGCCTCCGCTACACGCAAGCGGAAAATAGATTATGCATAAATGCGTACAGCTTCAGCTACTCATGGAAAACTTATATGTAATCTCCGCCCATATCTTAAAAAATGGTCGTACTTTTGGTATTAATAGCTTTTGCTCCATCTAGTTTTTTTTATACCACATGTTTGGGCGTTACGCACCAAAATGCAAACGAGCGATTTTATATTATTAAAGGTTATGGGTATTCATTTATTTATTATCTGCTATCCGGTGTCCCACTACAAGATAAAGAACAGATTACGCAATATATATTTAAATAAAACAGAATGATTAAAAGATTTAAAAATTAACAAATTTGGTTATTTCAGGAGTACATCAAGTTGCTATGACGTGGCTACTCTGTCCCATGCCGTGTCCCATGGGACATGGAAAATACAAATGTGTGCTGTCCCATCCCGTCCCATCGCATAAGAAGTTTCCCATGGGAATTCTGCGGGAATCCCATTCCCATGGACAAGCCTGCACATATATCAAATCCTTCACATATTTGTTTGTTAACGTATCATAAAAGCAATTTTTTCAGACTACTGTTTCCATGGAAATGATCGATCATTCCGATACCTTGGCTTCAAATGTAAAGATATACTTCCTGACAGAGAAAATTTGTGCTACATGATGACATTTAGAACAAACTGTTGTAAAACATGTCGGAAAGTTTACCTTGAACTATTACGTAAGTAATGAAAATGTCCATTAAGCTACACATAAATAGAGTTATGAGGATAATGAACGATATAAGAAAAAAAATAATTCAATGAACAATATGTTATATTAGTGTCTCACACTTTCAGAGCTATTAAACACATGTAGGATGCTGTTACATGTAGGCTCCTGTTACATGTAATCTGCTGTTACATGTTTGATGATTTTACATGTAATCTGCTGTTACATAAAGTATGATGTTACATGTAGGCTCCTGTTACATGTAAGCTGCTGTTACATAAAGGATGCTGTTACATGTAATCTGCTGTTACATAAAGTATGCTGTTACATGTAGGCTCCTGTTACATGTAATCTGCTGTTACATAAAGGATGTTGTTACATGTAGGCTCCTGTTAAATGTAGACTGCTGTTACATGTAATCTGCTGTTACATGTAGGATGATGTTACATGTAGGCTGTGGTTACATGTAGGCTGCTGTTACATGTAGTCTGCTGTTACATGTAGGATGCTGTTAAATGTAGGATGCTGTTTTAAAGTGTTTAAAATATTACAGTAATGTTACACTCCTTGATTTATTTCCCTTTGGTATGTCAGTGTGATTGTGATCTTCGTTTTGTAAGGTCAAACATGTATTGATACGAGTGGTTTACTTATGGTTTTGCGAGAAACTGGCTAAAAGCTGGCATGATCTGTCTTTAAAAAGGGACCATGCAAAGATGTGTTCATAAAACAGTGTGAACATGTTAGACATACAAAATTTTAGACATACTAGACAAACAGAAGTTTGGAAATGTTACACATAGAAGTTTTGACTGTTAGATACATACAGAATGGTATTTTAGCTAAGTAGACACACGGGACAGTTAGTTCAAGTCTAATGGAGGACAAATAAAAATAGGTTAAAGAGGGAAGTATATTCATGTATGTTGTGTTAAGATGTTGCAGTTATACATTGATGTTGTGTTATGATGTTGCTTCTATTGATCATATATAATGTAATAAAGAACATTTATTATTATTATAAGGAATGGTATCGTAATTTTTTTGGAATATAATAGAGATACGACAGTAAACTTATATAAAAAAATTGGTTACAGCTTTGAACATGCACAGATAGGCAATGAATTATACATTTATTGTACGTTTTTCATCTTCAGATGATGTCTATTTGCCAGGACAGATTTACACATTAGATGAACAGTGTACAAAAATGAATAAAGCAGACTCTACATTTTGTCATGTAATATTGTCTTGTATCTTAAAAAAAGAAATTTACCTCATCTATCTATCTAATTAATTTATCAATCAATCAAATACTTTATTTAATTCTAAATCAGGCTGACATGACAAATAAGTCAACAATATGTTCCTCGATGTCTTGTACATTACCTAATTTTAAAATATGTGAACAATTTACAGTCGCCTCTGGTACAACATGTGGACCAAATAAGGTAATATATATATATATATATATATATATATATATATATATATATATATATATATATATATATATATATAAGGCCATGAAAGAGGCAGTCAAGTGAAATATTCTTTTATCTATTTATATTAAATAGATGTGTAAAAGGAAAATGTCAGTCCAGTAAAACGTATACAAAAGGTATGTTCAATTGAGTCTATTAAAAATACAAGTAATTTCGCATCTGTGTTAAAAACTAAATATTGATGTTTCACACATTTACAGATACATATCTCAGTATTTTTTTTTTTATTAGAAATTTTAAAATAAACCAGAATATTTATAGACATATATATATATATATATATATATATATATATATATATATATATATATATATATATATTGTTAAATACTCTTCTACTGTTTATTAAACAAATAACACAGGCATGGGTTCCTTTCCAAGAGTATTTAATAATCATAAAAGAAAGACAACAACAATTATTGCCACTGCTTTCATGTCACTATCTTTTTTCCTTATATATATATATATATAAATATATATATATATATATATATATATATAGATAGATAGATAGATAGATAGATTGATAGATAGATAGATAGATAGATAGATAGACAGATAGATATATAGATAGAATATCTATGGATAGATAGATGTGTCGCGTTTGTGTAATTCCCGAATACATTAAAGCATGAAATACGCATTCAGTATTTACCAATGCATATATATATATATATATATATATATATATATATATATATATATATATATATATATACATACTTTTATAGATCAGACCAATTATATCATACAATTAGGAGTTTGTATGTCATTGACATTTGTCATCGCCATTGTTATTTACAGACTCATAAATTTGGGTTAGTATTATACAAAACATCTTGATTACATTTTAGTTCTATGTATCTCATTGATAGAGTTTAAATTTGTGTATACTGAATTTATACCTGTGAACTATTTCTTGATAACTTATATTCATTAAAATTGCATTTCTTTAATAGAAAAGTCTGCATTCAAAATAGCAGGTAAGGGGATATTGTTAATACCATTGGTCTTATTTCAAAGAATATTATTGCAATAACGAATACATTAAAACATACTAAATTTATAGATAATCGAAATCCTAATCACGAACTATTTATAGACTGTGCATATGAGGATGTGGAATTAAACTTCAGTGCAATTCAATCAAATGGGCTTAGCATTCAAACTTTGTTAAGTCATGACGATATCGAGATTGAAGGTATTTAAATTTTTTTTTTTCAAATTCTTGTTCGAAACATGGACTATCTTGATCAATTGATCAATTTGTAAAGTATAGGGTTATATATATATATATATATATTAGGGGTATGACTAAAATATAAGCCTATATCCCCCTATCATATTTGTTGGAGCTTTGTATCACAAATAAATAAAATATGGGTAATTTTTGTTTTGCATAAAAAAAGTTCACCCTCTGATCGACCCGAATATTCTTAGAACATAAAAATTTTGAAATTTTGCAATAAAAGTTTCATAAGAATAATATTGATAATTTTTACAATGTTGCAAGGCATATTTCTATTGTGTATTAGTTAAAGAAATATAATATCCATTTTTTCAATGGACTTGTAAAGTGGAAATAAATCTTGCATCACTTAAATTGCACGCTTTGCACATATATTTGAACGTTGCGTTGATATAGGTGTTTGATCTGTGGACCAAAATGTCTTTAATGACTTCAAAGTCTGTGTATGCTGCTTAAAAGCTTCTTAAAAAAATTATCAAAGTCAGAAGCATTGAAGCACATGGGAGAGAACCAGATGTCAGCCTATGTACCACTGATGAAATCACAAGCAGCCTGCCTTAGCTGTTTGTCGATACTCCGTTATCAGAACGAATGATAGCAAACAATAAATTGCATTTGAGTCCCATATCACATTACTGATGTTTGGAAGTGATCGAAATTTTACTTTTGTGAAGCTTCCTGAAGTTTTCAAAAATCATGTAGCATGAAAACTCATGTCATCCCGCCAACACTCTTGTTCTGATTTCTTTAGTGGTGCCCCAGAATTATCAAATGATTTTTTTTTATTTGTTCATACTTTTCTGTTATTGTTCAAACAAACGAGTACCTGAAGTTTGGTGAAATTGTTGATGTACCAAACTGATCATTCATGACATATTTCAATATTATATCTATAGTGTGGTGTTGACATCCGATCTATACAACTTTTTTCTTTTCCAACATCTTGAAAGTGTTTCTGTAACAGTGTGACTGCACCAATTCTTCTTCCTGTATTTACTGCAGTTGTGTCAGAGATAATCATTTTTATTGAAGGCCAGAGTTCACATTCACTGAGCACAGTTTTTATTCCATTGAATATTATCTCCCCTTTTGCGTTTGACCACCCTTGTTTCATGTTTTATAACAACAAGCTCGTATGATTTCTTTTGTTGGTCTTTCTATCAAAGTGTAAGCACCAGTGTTCTTTTTAAAAGTTTTCCTTGAAATTACTTTTTAATTTTTGGGTCTTCCTTGTACTCAATTTTGTTGAAGTCACCAAACGCACTGCAGAAGCAGTTTTTGTCTTTTAGACTTTAATGGTTTCTCTTTATCTTACTAGTACTAGAACACTGTTCTTCGCTCACAATATCTTCTTCACTCACAGAATCTTCTGTATCCAAAATTGGTAAGACACTTGATTCATCATTTTTTTCAGTAAAGCTTTCCTATACTTTTAAGTAAGTTCATTTTTCTTCGGAAAATCTTTTGTGAATCATCTTCTAAGATACAATAGCCTACTTTTACTTTTGTTGAAATCTGATGTGCATAGAAGTCTTTCTTCTCGGCACAACCACTCTCTTTTTTCAACTGTTAATTAAACATCGCTGTGAAATCATAGTTTTCAAATCTTCAATTATGTCTTTCAAACTTCTTAACAACTTTGTCAATTTTTGAATTTTCGTAATTTGTTTTCGTTATTTAATGCCTTTTATGAACTGCACTAGATTTGAAGACCATATTCTCTTGTTCTTCTCGGAAGCTGGGAAATTTTTTGACATAACTTCTCCAAGAAAATTCAGAATAATTAAAATAATAATTTAATTAAATTATAATTAAATTGACGATATCGCTGCAATTGTTTCACATATAATTTTCTATACAAATGTAAAGAGAAAAGGCACGTTTTGTTTTTGTCAGACATCGCACGTAGAGTATTTGTCATCCCAGCTTCGTCAGCGGAATGTGAAATACATTTTAGTTCATTTAATGCAAGGCACATAATTACAGCACAACATAACTGCATGCATCCTGAAACAGTTGAAGCTTTGTCTGTCATTTTGCATGGCTACAGAGGAAAACTGTTGCAATAAGTTGAAATTTTCCTTCAATAAAAAACTTTTATCTTTTTACTTTTTGTGCTTTAAATTGCTTAGCAGGGCATGCACATAGTTTGTTGAAGCATATTTTTACTTTTAAACAATTTTAATATGTCCCATGTTAGCAGCTTGCTTAAATGGGCCATGTGCCATGATGGGTCTTGGTCAAGAAATTGATGGGGCACATGGGTCATAGGTTAAGCTCAGTGACCCATTACTTGCTCTGATCTGTACATCTATCCATGTAAACAATCTAGCCCCGACCTATCCATTCCCAAGTATTTCAAGTTAACATTGACAAAGTTACATCTAATTATATATTAAAGTAACGGTGAAAGACGAGATGTATGTAACTTTTTACACCTTCACAATTTAATTTCTTATTGAAAAAATTTTATTTGTTTTTGTTTTAAAGTTCGACACGAACATTGTATAATATCATGTTATCGAGAATAGAAGAGGGATGAACATTTAAAATCAATTCTTTTTCAAGAAAAAGTGATAATTAATCTCAAAACACAAAGTCTTTGACTTATGCAATACAACCCTAGTTTTGGTAGAGCGACTTAAATTAAAGTCTCTAAAAAGCTCAATTTAAAAGTTTTAACTTTGTGCTGGTATTATGAATGTCTTGAATATTTCACACTGTTATCCATTAGAAAAAAAAATAACGACAATGTTTTTTTAAACTGATACCAAACACCAACAAACCATCTTGTTCATCTTCTGTATGTTTTGAACATTGTTGAAAGGGTTGTATTTTTACTTACTTTTTTAAAAATGTTTATCTTAATTAGGTCTGAGTAAACATTTATAAACAAAGTTGATATTTCTGAAAATAATACAATATCAAACTCATAGCTATTTACAGATTAAGAATTATTAGAAATATAATTTATGTATGATTTTGAACTATATATTTTCGTATTTATATTAGTAATATAAGATGAATTTTTATCCGTTTTATACATATTAAACTCTCCGTTTTATTCAGAATGTCATTATGTCTACCCTGGTGGTGATCCTGAATTACTTCCTTACAACGACACCTCAATAGACATAGAATGTAATGCAATGGGACATATCAATGGCGGTACAATGATTTCTATTACATATTTTGTTCAATGTTTAGTAATATTTTGTTCTGTGTTTCATAATATTCTTCATTATTTTTTTTTTTTGGATAATTTATGACAGTTAAAATAATTAACTTAATGAAAAAATTCTAAAGATTTATTATTCGATTAGTGGGTGTTATTACTATTGCAACTTTATCAAAATAATTATAACTATCATGATTTTTTTCATCACAAAAAAAAACTGTAACACAAGTTTTATGTTTTACTGCAGACGGACATAAATCTAGAAATCTGTTATTACCTCGTGGTGTGTACCGAAATACCTATGATATTCCACTTACAACAGACGACTTCACAGTTAGACCTGGCCATTATCAGGCTGTGAAGAAATGTGTACATCAATACAACTCCCTGAATGACAATGTTTTCGTTGAAGGAACAATGAATCAATTACAACTGACAAATACGAACAATAAATGTATGTGTGGGTATATATATATATATATATATATATATATATATATATATATATATATATATACATATAAAGTCTTTATTTATGTTAATGTCAAGAGCTCAGACTTCTAAGGATTAAAAAGTTGAAACAAGCCCCACAAAAAGCCGATATTACCAAATATATGTATGTATCCGGTAGTATTTTTGGGAACTTTTTTGAAAGTTGTTTTTTTTTTAAATGTAAATCAATGTACATTCCAGTAGAGACCTTACTATATATCGACTGGAAGACTCAATGTACACAACAGTAGAGACCTTACTATATATCGACTGGGAGACTCAATGTACACTCCAGTAGAGACCTTACTATATATTGACTGGGAGACTCAATGTACACAACAGTAGAGACCTTACTATATATCGACTGGGAGACGCAATGTACACTCCAGTAGAGACCTAACTATATATCGACTGGGAGACTCAATGTACTCAACAGTAGAGACCTTACTATATATCGACTGGGAGACTCAATGTACACTCCAGTAGAGACCTTACTATATATCGACTGTGAGACTCAATGTACATTCCAGTAGAGACCTTACTATATATCGACTGGGAGGCTCAATGTACACAACAGTAGAGACCTTACTATATATCGACTGGGAGGCTCAATGTACACAACAGTAGAGACCTTACTATATATCGACTGGGAGACTCAATGTACACAACAGTAGAGACCTTACTATATATCGACTGGGAGACTCAATGTACACAACAGTAGAGACCTTACTATATATCGACTGGGAGACTCAATGTACACAACAGTAGAGACCTTACTATATATCGACTGGGAGACTCAATGTACACAACAGTAGAGACCTCACTAGATATCGACTGGGAGACTCAATGTACACTCCAGTAGAGACCTTACTATATATCGACTGGGAGACTCAATGTACACTCCAGTAGAGACCTTACTATATATCGACTGGGAGACTCAGTGTACACTCCAGTACAGACCTTACTATATATCGACTGGGAGACTCAATGTACACTCCAGTAGACACCTTATTTATCGACTGGAAGACTCAATGTACACTCCAGTAGAGACCTAACTATATATCGACTGGCAGACTCAATGTACACTCCAGTAAAGACCTAACTATATATCGACAGGGAGACTCAATGTACACTCCAGTAGAGACCTTACTATATATCGACTGGGAGACTCAATGTACATTCCAGTAGAGACCTTACTATATATCGACTGGG
The DNA here is from genome assembly GCA_021962125.1 of Bulinus truncatus. Lineage (NCBI taxonomy): Eukaryota > Metazoa > Mollusca > Gastropoda > Planorbidae > Bulinus > Bulinus truncatus. The sequence goes on along the minus strand of JAGDYQ010000126.1, from coordinate 722,530 downwards.
AGACTCAGTGTACACTCCAGTAGAGATCTTACTATATATCGACTGGGAGACTCAATGTACACTCCAGTAGAGACCTTATTTATCGACTGGAAGACTCAATGTACACTCCAGTAGAGACCTAACTATATATTGACTGGCAGACTCAATGTACACTCCAGTAGAGACCTTACTATATATCGACTGGGAGACTCAATGTACACTCCAGTAGAGACCTTACTTTATATCGACTGGGAGACTCAATGTACACTCCAGTAGAGACCTAACTATATATCGACTGGGAGACTCAATGTACACAACAGTAGAGACCTAACTATATATCGACTGTGAGACTCAATGTACACTCCAGTAGAGACCTTACTATATATCGACTGGGAGACTCAATGTACACTCCAGTATAGACCGTACTATATATCGGCTGTGAGATTCAAGTCCTACATACGTGGGAGGGGCCTTGTGTCTGAGGTTTTAATTATTGTTTGTTACATAATAAAATCTAAAATCATATGACTTTCAACATACTCTCTTTAAAATTCTCGTCCATGCCCAATGAACTGCTATGGCTGCTTCTGTATGCACAATATATCGGTAAATATGACAGATGTCTTCGGAATTACGGCTAAAATATTTCTTTAAATATTATATTTTGAAGATTAAGTATTAATAAATCAATTTGATATTATAAAAAGCTCAAACCTACAAAGATATATAGAGATGACCTGCAGTGAACAAAATGTTTTGAATCTTGGTTATTTGTGTGTATTAGGAGTAAAATCAAAAGTCCGTGACATTCCTATACAAAATCCATTCATATTGAAGACTTTATAAAGGGTTTCTTATGTCTCATTGTATTTAGCTTTGCAGTTGTTTTCGTTTCTAAGGTGGCAGTTTAGATACTTTGCACAGGTTCAAACAAAAGTGAAAATAATCAATTTAATTTTGTTAGTATAGGCAAGTGCTCAGACATATTGTTTCTGCCACGCCGGCAGATTTAATAAGAAAGATATCCCCGATACTCTGAAGGAATGGGCAGACACGAATTGATAAAACTGAAGTAACAAACAGATAACACACTATCAAGTATCTCTCCAAAAAGAGTAATAAACTGTAATATAAAACCGGTCGACCATTTAATTTCCTTCTTTTTATTTACAGATGGTTTGGTTAGATCAAAGTCATGGCCTCGGTTAAAAGAAAATTACAATCAAGAAGACTACATAACTCCAGTTGATATTGTGTACAATCAAGAAGACTGCATAACTCCAGTTGATATTTTGTACAATCAAGAAGACTGCATAACTCCAGTTGATATTGTGTACAATCAAGAAGACTACATAACTCCAGTTGATATTGTGTACAATCAAGAAGACTACATAACTCCAGTTGATATTTTGTACAATCAAGAAGACTACATAAATCCAGCTGATGATTTTGTAGACAAATGTTACGGAAAATAGTTGTGACAATGTCTCTCTAAATAGTACAATAATCCTATGGACGTAGTTTATATTTAAAAAGACGAAAATAATTTAGATTGATGTTAATTATCTCACTGAATAATTTACTCAGTATAACAATACATGTACTCATGACAATAAGGAATATACCTGTATCGATTTAAGTGTCAATGATAGTAACATGTTATTGATAAATTATTCAAAGAAAAAAAATAAATGCATGTAAAGTGAGAGGAAATAATTAATGCGTATTTTTCAAAGATGTTTGAAAGAGAGAACCAATAAAAATGCCACATTTATCTAAACACGAGCACAGTAATATGCGGAAACAAGTAAAGATTATTTTATTTTAAAATTTAACGTTCTTACTAAAAACAGCTTCTACTTACGATCTCAACAATAAAAATGTAGCAATGTATTACACATATATATATATATATATATATATATATATATATATATATTATCAAAATTGACAATTAATTAATATGGGGAAGCATTAGGTGACTCGCACCCACAGTAAGGTCACATAATGTTACACTTAGTTTTTCAACGAATATTTCAATATCATTTCGGTCATAAAAAAACTTTTTTGTAAATGAAAAAAAAATGAGTAGATAAAACTGGTCTTCTTTTGATTTTTTTGTCTGAGACCTGACTTTTTAAACACGTTTCTAGATCATTTTTTTCCGCTGATTTCAGATATTATTTTTTTAATCAAGTCAAGTTTTTATTCCATATCAAATTAAAAATTACTGCTGTGATGTAAATTGAATGATACATGTAGAAAAATAAATTAAAGTTATTGTGGTATTATTTTCAAAGAGTTTCGTTGTTGATCTCAACTGGTTCATCTCTTTGGAGGCTCCGGCAGTAGTCCACAAGCATATTTACAATCACTATCCCTGGTATCGCTCTTCTGTCACATGAATGTCTTGATGGAAACGCTCTCCCTGTTCTTCACTCATATCGCCGAAGTTGTCTGGAAAAATATCTAAATCCGAGCTGTGGAAATGCGCCTTGTGTCTTCAAACATGTACACAATTAGTTGATCGAAAACAAATACAATTATATAAAAGTGTTTTTTTTTTCCTCTTTAATAATGTTCATCTTTCTTCACGGCTGTTCTGTGGAAAATGAATAAAACTAGCTAAAGGTCACAATAATTCAGAAAATTACAACCACTGTCTGGTTGTACAGATCTCTCATCTAAGTCTAGACATTGATTACAAGTGTCAAGTATATGGCACTATTTGTGCAGCTGATGCGGACGTGACCAGCAAGATGTTGTATTATCAAGTGCAATAAAAAATTATGCAAAATAAAATGATGATACACAATTTCTAGCATCTCGTTATTTTGATCAAATTATAACCGGGCTAGCTAAACAATTGTCCTCTTACCTCCAACAATACACCACAGTAGATAATGTAAACTAATGAATGAAAAGTTTCTCTTTTTACATCGACCGAAAAGGGAGCAGAGGGGTTACTTGTAGAAGGGATATAAATAACAAAGCATCTTCATTTTATTTTACAAGTGGGACTTTTGTCGACATACATGGGTGTGTGTGTGTGTGTGTGTGTGTGTGTATGTGTTTATGTGTGTGAGTGCGAAATGCCGCAGGGTGGGGGTAGGAGATCTACGTAGTAGGTGAACTTACCTTAACTTCTAATTGATTCGTGAAATTCCGTTATTTATCGATTCGGCGCTATTCTGAACTTTCAGCATTTTGTTCAAATTAACACATTTAGGTATTGCGTTAAAATGTTTAATCGCAATTTTTTTTTTAACGCGTTAATCGCACGTAAATGCAGTTTAATCAGCAGTCCTATTAAAAACATATTTTTTATAATAGATTATAAACTGAAGCTTTACATTCAATGAATGATAAAAAAATTGAATCTTCTCGCTATCCCTTAAGAAAACAAACAAGACCAATATAAACAAAAGTATTTATTGTCTGCTGTTTTATAAATTGCTAAAATTATAAAAAAATATGAATTCTATTATTCGTTTCCTCACTTATTGTTAGGTACTATAGAATACAGGTATTGCGGCATTTTACTAATTTAAGTAAAATAAAAACTTGACCTGATTGAAAAAAAAAACAGTAACATATTTAAAATCAGCGTAAAAGATCGAACTAGAAAACTTGTTAAAAACTCAGAACTCAAAAATCACGCATACCAGTGTTATTTACCTAGAATTATGAATTTTGTTTTTTATTTTATTTTTTTTTTTTTTATTTTCATTTATGATTTTGTTTTACCCAGTAGTGTTATTAGTTAATTTAATATTTTGATATACTTTTATTATTTTTTATTTGTTTTTATTGTTTTTTTTATTTTTTAAATTTGCACTTTGTTGAATCTAACTAAGTTTGCACCATTCAATATTTGTTTTTAATTGTATTAATTATATTCAATTTTTTGCAGATATTAATTATTATAATTCAAATATTTATCACATTTTGAATTCTCTTTATTTGTATATTTTATACATAGTTCCATTTTTAAAATTTTTTTTAAATAATCTCTTTCCAATCAGCATAACTAATCAAACTTAGCGTCTTATTTAAATCAATTATATGAACAAAATATTAAAATTATATACATATAAATGGCTGATAGCCTAGCTAATTTTAACACTATTTAGTATATAATTGAAAAATAGTTACATTCCACTATGTAATATAAATAATTAGACAAGTATATCGTTGCAATTAAATTTGTGTTAAGGAGAAATGACCTGACAGTAAAACCAATATTCAGTAATCTCATTTAATGGGTCTTACTTGGACGTATCTTCTGGTTCCTCTTTTCGATTACTGTCATTGTTTTATATGATTGATACTATAGGCGATGTCTTAAAACATTTTCATTTGTAGGGCTCAATAGTAAACAAACATTTTGTCATTTTTTTTTCCATAAAGCTGGCAGGAATAATATGGAATCATTATTTTTTTCCATTTCCTTTTATTTGATTATAAAAAATGTACATTTTATATCCTTCTTTTCATGATTAAGTTAATATTATAATAAATAAAACCGTAATAATTACTACTTAACTTATGCAAGACAAAAATATGTCTATGTTAACTCCCCATTAAATGATGCCAATCTTGACACTAGTTAGACTAATATAATCTTACTGAATATATTGTTCAATATTACTGTACCGTCAGGATCTATAAGTTGAGGGCAGGCTCGCCAGGTAATTTTAAAATGCTCACCGAATATGTTATGGTTTTTACGTTTCTTTAAATATCTAACTTACTGCTGTCTTTTAAGCTTGACTTATGTTCCTATATAACTTTACAACAGCCACATCACATATAGGAATACTAATATATATACACCAACACTTGGTATATAAACACAAAGATCTAAACTTTAATGGCTTCTAAAACATAGATGAATATGTCTAATGTATTTATGTCTATTTAAACAAATCATTTACTAGCGACTACAAGTCTTCAACTAACTCTTAAAAACTTTCTACACCGAACAAACTCCAACTAACTCTCAACTACTGCTATTAACTTCTTTTATAAGGTCGGGGGGTAGGAGGGCAAATACGTCGGTACAACTATTGGGGGGGGCGACGTCGATTCTACACAATATGGCGGCTGGAACCTTGACCCAATGGTGAACTGGGGAGGGGGTGGAGAGGGCAAATTCTACACGTCACACATACTATATATTTACTTACGACAAAATGACTATGTGTGTAAAGTTCTTGTAAGGATGAGATGAAATATCTTAGATCATATAAACTACTGATGGGACGGTTTGTATGGTGCCCTTCATTCATCCCTAACATAGCCGATAGTGAAATAGCCATGGGGATATATGGGTAAATTGAGCCAAGAACTGAAAAATTCCCTAGGTTTTTACGGGACATTGAACCAGGTACCTTAAGGTCGATAGTCGAGCGCTTTACCGAACGACCATCCGTTCCCCTACAGAATGACTATTATTCTATTGATTTATGTGACCAATGGGATAACGGAAAGAAACAATTAAATGATATTTTTATCTACATATTAGAAACATCTTATGTAATGGTAAATTATTTATAGGGAAGACGAGTAGAGGGAACATGAGAACCAATTAAATGATAATATTCTCTAAAGACACAAGTCATATTATAAATTAAGATACAAGGTGTAATACTCGGGACAAATACTATTTATTGTCATGTTTACTTAAATATGACCAACAACTGCAATATTTAGAATCGACAGCTATGAAATAGAGGCATCCTATCACAACATAGAAAATTTTTTTTTATCAAAACTAACATTAATTATAAAATGTGTCATCAATGTAAATGTTTCATCCTTATTTGTGCCTTCGCTGTATGATTTGTTGTAAGTTTCCATAGACCATATATGTTTACGATTGTCTAAAGAAGCTTAACTTGCTGTCATTGTCATATACAAAAACAAGAACTATCTGTGTTCTATCATAACATATCTATCATTCAAATCTTTATTTGCTTTTAATTGATGCTAAGTGATTAGGCGTTGGTGATAGGCCTACTAACCAAAGTACATTTTAGATGTTCAAGTAAGCACACATGCAATTGTCAATCTATTTTTTGTCTATGATAATTACAAACAAAACCATGGAAGATGTGTTAATATTTTTTGATCGCCAGTCAACTACTCATTCTAACTTGGTTTAAATCAGGTGTAACATTATATGACAGATACCAAGTCAAGTTTTAGTATAATTATTGTAGAGCCAAATAATTCAATGTTTTGTGGTTCGTAATTAATAATTTGAAACAAAAAAGGGTCAGAATATGTCTCTAATGTTTTAGAAATTCTTGACCTTTTTAATTTTAATTTTACGATGAATCTAGACATTCAGGTAAATTTAATATAAGCGATTTACATTGTTATGTTTTTTATTGTATTTGTTTTTGGAGGGGGGGGGGTGTTTTGTCAGTTTTAACTTCTGCACAATGTTTCTACCCTGTAGTATAAGCTTCTTTTTAAAATATGATTTTAATTTTAGCTTTTTTTGCTGGTGTTTGTTAGAATCAATTGAATATTTATCAAAGTTTGAATCATCGAACGTTCTCTGTTTCTTTACAAAAAAAAAATATTTTTTTCTTTTTATTTTAAGTTCTTTTTTTTTTTTGTTTTCGTTTTGTTTTTAAACAAAATATTGTTTTTTTTTTTTTATATTTGCCAAGGCTACTTATTTGTTTTGCAAGCTTTTAAATAAATTCAGTCATAATAAATTTTTACAAAATGTCTTTAATATAGTAATTTTCTTGCTATTAAATATTTACTTTTGCAAATTTTAGACTTAGATCAGGCAGAACGCAATACAAATCAAACTAGTGAGTAATTTTACCTTGGGACGCTATTTCTGTGATATTGATTTTGTATCATTAACAGGTTACCGAGCGTTGCGAAGTAGAACAATATAAACAACACAGGTACACTAGTTTTTATATGTTAATTATTTTGAGACAGACTTGGATTATTTTAATAGTTTTGTGGCAGCACAATTAAGAACTATGCTTAAAAAAAAATTACATTATACAAATATTATATAAAAAAAACAACGTTTTTCTTGCAGAAAATAATTTCTGAATAAATTGGTCACATGGTGATAGACTTTATAAGAGCTTCTAATTTTTATAAAACGAAAATGTCAAGGGCACAGATTATCTCTCCCTATAGACTTTTCCCAGGTGACGCCAGTGATAAGATGGTTAATCCCTGGTGCGAGACGGTGACGAACACCTGGGAAGACAAAAGCCTTTGGCTATCCTATTTATTATCGCCCCCCCTCTTGTGATGGGGCAATGTAGACAGTGTATGGCTTGATTTCAATAACCAACTCACAGAATCTGACAGAAGTCGATTGATAATTGTTGTTATCTATGTGTAACCATATCACATTGTATTATTCCTTCTCTATATAAAATATCCACCTTCTGGGTCATGAATTTATCTCAACAAAATATAATATATGAAGAAAATTGAATTATTGGCCCATAAAGAAATCTACTCATACTGTTTTAAAATATTAACAGTTTTACTTTGCAGATGATGGATGAATACAAATAAATTATACATCATTCCGTCGTATAGAAACATATGATTAACAACAATTCATTGTTTGCAATTCATCCTTCTACCAGGCAATTTCTCTTAATTCTTTTTATTAGAAAGTTGGATCGCCGAAAAGAAAAACATACAAAATTACGATTCGGAAAATTCTTACAAAACAAAAAATAATTCATATAGCACAATAATAAATGATTATACATTTTAATGAACTATTAAATGTAGATGGTATTAGCACTTTTGCTAATGAGTAAGTAACAATGTTTTGGCACCATCTGGTTTTTAAATATATTTTACCTTGCAACCACTATCGGACTATATTGAACAACCCACCCATTGACAGTTTTTGGCCCTGACTTGATAGCACCTCAACAATGAGTATTATATAAGTGTATTTTTTAAAGAGGCTTCCCACTGTGTGTATCATATCTCGATGTAGAGAATCAGTACCGGTAGTCTAATAGGATACTGCGGATTGGGCCGCATTGCTAGTGCTGAACTAGACTAGAAAAAGGCCGCCGATAGAGCACTGTTAAATGTGTTTGCACTTTTCAGATAGGGGGATGGCGCAAAATAATGTAGCTCACACAGAGCGCCTGAGGTGTAGTGATGGGTGGGCAAATGAGATATCATGCCCCGGGTGTTACTCAAAAAGGGGTGCCAAGTGGTATATTTTACATATACTTGTATATAATTTTCGAATGGGGGGGCGCTAAAAAGCTATTAAAAATTATTGTGCCCCGGCTCGAGTTAATCTCCCAACGAAGGGCGCCACTATAGTTAGCCACGGTCTGTATAACCTATTCTCTTGGTGATAAAATATTTCAGAAAGATTTTATTTTACTTTTATTTTCTGAAATTTCATATATTTATCCATATGAATATTAAGTAATTGATAAAAAGCGAACACAAAATACAGATAGAAGAACTTATTTTATTTGTACAAGCTTTAACTCAAAAACAGTTGTAGTTATTTAAAAAAAAAAGCTTTATTCAAACACATCAGAAAATTCTACTAATGCCATTAATCATCAGTTCATTCGTTCAAATTCTGTTTGATGTTTGTTTTTTCTGAAGCTTGAAATTTTAAGTTGTAGACCGTAAGTGTTGACTGGTTTATTTTTACTGTCACATTTCACAATTGTTTCAAAATGTTCAAATGTGAAAAAAATATGCAGAATTTGAACACATTCACTTCTGAATTTTTTCGAAAATAAAATATAAACAAAAAAGTTTAATGAATGAGTTGAATCAAGAAGTTAATTAAAAAAAATTGATTTATTGCTTTCGTAACTGAGCTGTTCTGGCAAGGAAGTTACAAAAAATACATAAGTGGGTATTGTCAGAACAAAGAACAAAGCGCTTGATGATAACATCATATTACTCAAAGTGTTTTCCAGAATTTTTCTAGCATGTCCTTTTTTGAAACCAGTACTTTCATATTGTTTGCACATTTTTAATTTGATAATGACAAAACCTGTTAAAAAAGTGATACACACATTGGGCAACAGTACTGACATGAATAATATAGCGATCAAGTATTCGCGACCAGAAAAGTTAAGTTTTTTACATTCTTTACTCTCATGATCATATTTTACGGATATGATGTTAAACATGGAATAATAAAATAAAAGAATGCAACTAGCAATTAGCACAGAGAAATGAACGCGATTAAAAGATATAATAGTAGACCTTCTGAGGGGGAAAACAGTTGAAATAAATCGCTCTGCACATATCAACACTAGAGTCCAACTTCCTAAGCTTACAAAGAAAAATGTAAATACATTCCACATTATACAGCTCATGAGTGTGCTGTAATCAGGATCAATTGAAAGTATTAAAATCAATGCCTTGCTGATGAGTGCCAAACTGTCAAAAATGGACATATATATTATTAGAATGGACGAAGCAGTTTTGAAGCTCTTCATCACTACAATAGTTAACGTGTTTCCTGGAATTCCCACAATCAGAAATGGTAAAACTGCGTAGAATCTATGAATGATGGAACTGTACAGATAAATAAAAATACATGTAATTTTATTACTAGAATAGATTTTAAGCCAAACATTGCGCGGGAAAATATATGTGTAGTGTAAAAAAGCCTTCCTAATTAATTTAACTACTGTATTTTTATATACAATTAATTAGGTTAAATAGGTGGTGATTTATGTCACCTTCTGAATTTGCAGAACTGATCTAGATTTCATTCGTCACAAATTACGTTTTACCCGTCAACGCTAACCAATTAAAACAAACCAAACAACCAGCCAACAAAACCAACAGATACAACCAATCAAATCAACCAAACAACCAAACAACCAGCCAACAAACTAACCAAACCAGCTAATAAATCAACCAAACCAATTAAGCCGAATCCGTTACGAATTATGTTTTACCCGTCAACGCTTACCAAGCAAACCAAGCAAACCAAACAGCCAAACCAGTTAATAAAACCAACCAACCAAACAAACCAATCAACATACTAAACAAACTAAGCCCACCAAATCAACCAAATCAACTAAAGCTAACCAACCAACCAAACCAAACCAAACTCCATTTTATTTAACTATGGCATGCACAAACTGCAAATTATTTGAGCCATGATTCGTCTGGATTTTTATGTTGGCCTAATACTGGGGGACCTCTAAATGTTGTTCAAATGAGCTACAACTTCACCAATTCACTCATTGTACCCAAGAGACACATTTCAGGGGGTGAGACACCAAAGATTTAAAAAAAAAATTTTCGAGCATTTTTGGGACACCCTAATATATATATATATATATATATATATATATATATATATATAAATATATATATATATATATATATATATATATATAATGATTCATTAAGAGGCTGAACTTATTCTTTGTCCTTTAGATGCAGTTAGGATCTGCTCATAGGCGTTATGTGTAGCTCGAGTTGTTTTCGTTTATAATAGAAGTATCGCATTTACAACTGTGTTAGTATTGAGAAGAAACAGTTATTGAGAAGAAACAGTTATTGAGAAGAAAGTTTTTACACCATTAGACTGGAACAACCACACATTCTCCCCCTCACCACCTTCCCCATTTTCAAACTCGCCATGATGAAAATGTAAAAACAGAAAATAGACTTAGTCTAGTTTAAGCATCTTTTTTTTGGTGGGGGGGGGCGGGTAATTGTGTATTAATTAGTATAATAAAAATGACCAATACACAAATGTTGAATTAAAAGAAATATTTTCCTCCTCTGTCACCACCCTCCATCAACGGTAAACATTTCTATCTAAAACAAACAAAGGCAACACTCATTTAGCACAGGAGTTTACCTTACAAATACCGAACAAAAATTTACGGTGTTATATGTTTCCATGCTTTAAACAGTTTTACATACTTTATATTAATTAACATCTTTACATGAATGGTAGTCGTATAGCTAGTTAAAACGTGGCAGATTGTGGTGGCAGATATAGAAAAGAAGGGGGTGAGTTGGGTGAGGTAGGCGCAAGAATATACGTCGATTACCAAATGGCTAACCATGAAAAGAACAAATATTGATTTTTGTGTGATGTTTTGAGCTGCTCAACCGTTTTATTCCTATTTGGTTAGACAAGTTTTATTATGGCGGACTAAATGTAACTTGTTGTTGTTAAACTATTTTGACAAATGAAAAATAAAATACTAACTGGATGTGTTGTAGTAACAAGTAGAGCTATAATAGTATATATGAACGTTTTTGTCCATCAATTACGTCGTCAAATTTCAGCACATTTTGGACCACCCCCCCACGTCCCCCACCTTTCAAAAACTGTCGACCGACCCCTCCACCCACCCCCCACCTACAGTAAAATTAGTCAATTTTCAGCCTAAAAAAAACAGACTAAAAGAATAATTTTAAAATCCCCCATCCCAGATGTAATTTTAAAAATTACTCTATTCATGCTCCACATACTAATTGTAATCGCTAAAATCTAATTTGACTAATTAGACACATCAACAAGTCTACTTCCATATAATGTCATTGAAAAATTGTTGACTACATTGGCTGATGATCTACAGAATTGTGATGAAAGGTATAAGGACATTTTTATAGTTACAAAAGGTTTTACATATGATATTGGTGTCGACATTCAATATCAACGACAAGCTGAAAGACAAATGAATAGGGGAAATCCAAAATTTGATTTGCCTCAGGATTATTTTAGAATAACTGTTTTATACCATACCTAAATTCTTTCATATCATCTCTCGAAAATTGTCATTGTGTAGAAAATAAACCAGCCTTTTCCCTTTTAGTTTTTCATTCCTTTTTGATGACACAACTAGAAAGACTCGCATTTATGATGAGCATCAAAAGAAAAAAAAAATATCTCAAAATAAGGAAAAATTTAAAGAAAAGTTTATCAATCGTTATGGGCAAATACCAAAACGTTTACAATTTTTGTTCGACATTAAAATAGTTTAAAATAACAATATTGCTGATGTATCAGAGTAATGTATAATTGCATAATATATTCTTATAGAATAGTAACTGTTCGACATTTAAACCATTGTTTTAAACATTACAATACAGTAATCAGCTATACGTGCAGATATAATTCTTTTTCATGTTGATATTTGTAAATTATTTTTAATGTAATAAACGTTCATGAAATTTAGTTCAGTTTTATTGTAACAACTTTATGACATTTTTTCCAAATTTAGTAGTGTGCGCTAATTTAAAGGTAATAAAATGTAAGAAAACTCATTTGAGACAACATTATGTCGCCATATACATAATAGTGGGTAAAATCTTTCATTCGATTTAAAAAAAAAAATATACATTTGCATATTAAATTGTACATTGCATTGATGTGTGTTGATAGATGGTGAATAATCACAATGTTCACTACTATAGTTCATTGCATTGATGTGTGTTGATAGATGGTAAATCATCACAATGTTCACTACTATAGTTCATTGCATTGATGTGTGTTGCTAGCTGGTAAAACATCGCCATGTTCGTTAATGCACTACATTGCAATCATGTGTGTTGCTAGATGATAAATCATCATAATGTCCACTACTATAGTACATTGCATTGATGTGTGTCGCTAGCTGCAAGATACTTTTTTCTTTGTAACACAAAATGTATTCATGCCTCTATCTTTAGACTGTGAGTCTAAATAGCTACGATTATAATATTCGTTTGTCCCTATAATAGAAATATTTTATGTCCTTAAGCTGGATTTAACAACCTATACAGGGCAGCCAATGGCTAGCCTCAACATAGACAAGGCAGCCAATGGCTAGCCTCATCGTGGAGGTTAGGCTGGTGACTGTTGGGTTTTTATCTTTTTTAAAAGTTTCACATAGACCAAAGGCTTGCAGTCTAGCTGTAACTTTTAAAATTAGGTTTGTGCACGTTTGAGCAGGTAAGTAATGATCAAACTGTTAAAATATTAGTTTGGGTCGTTAATAATGTATACACTATTGTCCATCGTTAATAGTTCATACGTTATTGTTTGTCGCTAATAATTTATGTATTATTGATTGTCGTTAAAATTGTATACACTATTGTTGGTCGTTAATAGTTCCTGCATATTATTTCTACATTATTGTAATCGTTTATAATTCATAGAATAGTGCTTGATGTTAGTAGTTTAAACATTATTGTTATAATATCAGCCGTCTAAAAATGACTAGTACTGGGGCATAAGTATGATCGAACAGGCACTATCAGCAATGGGCATTGTCCTATAGGTGCGTAGTTTTGCAGGTTGAGACTTAATTTCGATTCCCTTTGCCGAAACTGAAGAGAGGTTAAGGAGACGGTAGATCATGTGATATTCAAGTGCCCAGGGCTTGATGACCACAAGGTCAGTTTAAAGATGAAATAAACAAGCAAACAAATAAATATTTAAATGGAATTATTTCAGATTGTGGCTTTTGGATTTACGTTTAAAAACTGCAGTCTATATGAAATGTAGATTTAATATATATATATATATATATATATATATATATATATATATATATATATATATATATATTGAATCGAGACGCAGGCAAGACGGCATTTTAAATGCTTGTTTTCCATATTTGATTTAACGCTGAACTGATAACGTTTTTAGAGCATTTTCGAAAAAAAATGCTCTATTGTCCCCGTTTTGTCTGTCTGTCTGTCTGTCTGTCATCACACTAGATCTCAACAACCGTAAAGCCTAGACCCATGATGTATATATCATTTTGTAGGTCTTGGCCTGCCAAGAAATAGCTTTTTTCCATTTCGCGATCTGACCTCTCAGGGCCGTAAAAGGGGCCTTATAAAGTACCGTTTTTTACTATATAAGCTATATTAATAATGGACCGCCCTATATCTCAGCAACCATAAGTCCTAGACCCATGATGTATATATCATTGTGTAGGTCTTGGCCTGCCAAGTGTACATCAAAAGTCCATTTCGCGATTTGACCTCTCAGGGCCAAAATATAAGAGTTTTTTATGTACCGTTTTGCTTATATTTTAAATATAAATAATAAAAGCTTATCAAAGGGGCGTAATCATTATTTATTTTTGTAACAGTTATTCAACATGACTTACTTCCCGTACTTTATATAAAACAACAATTGACGGAGTTTTCGGACGATTAATGACTACAATTTAGAATGTTTTAATTATGAGTCCTATTTCAGTGACCACAAACCACTTGTAGTTAGATTTAAGAGAAAATAATTTTGTTTTCAAATATAAAGAAACGTCCTTTTAATATCTTTTTTCAGATATATGCATTACACAATTGAATTTATAAACATTTCCAAAATTTACAAATATTTACTGAAAGATATCAAACGTACTGATACATAACATGAAAATGCGCTAACACGTCCTGTGTCCAGAATGGAACAGGTTTAATTGCTTGTTTATTATATTATATATCAACATCCCAATAGATCCATTTCCTCATTTTACCGTTATAAAAATTTCCTAATATATTAAATTAATTTCTGATATCTCAGAATATAACGATTCTTTTATTACATTTTAAAAATAAAACTAATGAGTATATACAATAGTGAAACAAAATTCAGAACTTTGTTTTATATGTGGTTTGCCCATGTAACTGCCCGCATCGTTCTTTAAGCTCAATATCCTGGTGTGGCTGTGTGTTTCTACACAATAGGGTGACAAAAAAATCAAAGTGTTAGAAATTGGACTCTCAACCCATTAGTGCGTTTCTTTTATATTAAAAATAAACTCTGTAAACAATTATTAAGATATTTTTTATATTTAGAAGTTGCTGAAAGAACTTGAAATTATCATATTTAAGCGTCAACAATAAATAAAAAAAATGCATTTTTATTTTTTTTCTAATACAAACTTTTAATTATGTTATTCAAATTAAGTGTTATTTATATGAATTTATTCAATGTTTGATCTCAGAATGTATACTTGTTGATTTTTCGTTTGTTTTCATTAATGCCTTCAAAATTATAGACTTCCACATATCTGGAATATGACGTCGATGTTATTCCACAGTTTGCAAATATCTTTGCAATTGAGTTTCATGTTTCGTTAAAACTTTTGCAAAATCTGAAATGAGTTCCACCACTCTTTCGGCTTTATTATTTACAACTTTCATAGAACTAACAATTTTTTTGTGCTTCCTGGTATTCTGTTGCTGTACTCTACCTGTCTGTGTGATTTTCTTTCATGAATGTCCAAGTTATGCCAGGCACTTCAAATACATATTTTGATCTCTGTTACTAATTCATCTAAGTTTATCCTTAAAATTTTATCCATTAATACTTTGCCTTCAAGCCTTTTTACCTGTTTTTTTTTACTGGCTTTTCAAGTGCAATCAACATTTTTTTCTTTAGTTTGGTTATCAACATCATTGCTGAAAAAAGAGACTCACCAGGTCTTCAGTTAAATACCATAAATGTCCTGCAATGTCTTTAAAGGCAGATTCAGCAACTTCTTTTTCAAATATTTTGAATGTATTCAATTTCTTAATACATGTCAGGTCATTGTTAGAAGCAGGTGAAGAGATAGGAGCCCAAAACCAATGTTCCATGAAAAACAAATTTGAAAACATTGAAAATCGATGGAGATTTTTTTCTTTATATTTTGTTTAAAAAAATATGTCGAAACAAGTAAATTTTAATAGAGTACAGTTTTTCGCCAACCATAATACTTAAGGAGTACGGAAATGTATTCCCCTTTGACCAGGAGGAATTTCTCCTCAAAAAATTATCGACAGTTGCAAAATTATGTAATCGTCGTGAGGTTTATTCTTTGCAGCATGTTTACAACACAATCTACTTCTGATAGTACAAGCGAGCCATAAACTTTGAATTCAGAATTAAGTTTACTTAACTGATTACGAAATCGTTGCAACAACTTAATCTCTGGCCCAGAAGATGCTCCAAAACTTTTTCTTGTAAACATGGGATAAAATCACTTCATGAACATGGTGTTGACAGGCTGTGTATGGTAAAGATTTTTAAATTAATTTCTCTAGCCGGGTACAAGCATTTGAATATATACCTGTGTTGCTTGAAGTAGTATCAAATCACAATTTTGTCATTTGAAATGTTCCAATCTTTTTGAGCTTGCTCAATAGCATAAACTATCTGTTTGGCACTGCCTCCCTCCAGTTTTATAAATGACAGCAATTATTCTACATCATATCCTGTCACTAACATAGGCAGTCGATTCACTTCATCTCTAATGTTCAAGTCGGGTAACAATTTTTCGTCTCAATATACAGTTAGAGGATATGTGGACTGATATCTGAAAAAAAAAATCTTTTTACGACTTCATTACGTTTTTCAATTAGTACATTTCGAAGAGTTTCAATTGGTGTAGAGGCATTTTCAATATTGTGTATTATGAATGATGACTCATAAAATGATTAAAAAAATAAAATATTGAAAACATTATCAACTTAATTATTCAAATAAAAGTGATAAATATGAAAAACTTTAAAAATGTGGATTCGAATAACCTTGCAAACTTAGACTGCTTTGAGTAACCCCCAAACATCATCGGATTGTCTCCAAAAGTTCCAAATAATTGATTTATTAAATAGAACCAAATGAAAGGTTGAGAGTATTACAATTCATTTGTTTGTCACCCTAATACAAATGTATGTGTGTGTCAAGGTCAAGCCAATAATAACCTGTATGTAATCTAGGTCTGGACATTTCTAGAGTCATAGGAATATATCATTGGGTAAAGTAATAGTAGAGTAGGAGTAAAGTAGGAGTAGAGTAGGAAGAGTAGGAGTAGAGTACAATTAAAGTAAGAGTAGAGTAAGAGTAGAGTAAGTGTAGAGTAAGAGTAGACTAAGAGTAGAGTAATAGGAGAGTAAGAGTAGAGTAAGAGTAGAGTAAGTGTAGAGTAAGAGTTTATTAAGTGACGTCAAATACCAGTTTTGCGAAAGTCTACAATTGTGAACGCATTAATGAAAAACACACGAACAATCAACAGGTGAAGTATTCAGAAATTAAACAGTGTATAAAATCATATAAATAACCATTAATGTGAATAACATAATGAAAAGTTTAAATTGGAAAACAAAAAAAAATAAAAAAAATGCATTCTTTTTATTTTTTGTTAAACACTTAATAGATCATTTCAAGTTCATTGAGCAACCTCCAAATATAAAAACATTTTAATAATATTTCGCAGAGTTTATTTTTTTTTTATTTAAAAGGAACTCAAAAAATGGTTGAGAGTCAAATTTCGAGCACTTTGATTTTTTATCACCCCAATATATATATATATATATATATATATATATATATATATATATATATTAGGGTGGTCCAGAAAAACAAAGTAACAGATTTAAGTTGTCCACAAGGTTATTTCTGTTCTTTATTATGTTAATAACAATTGTGCAAAATTTTAATGAAAACAAATAATATTTACAGGTCAACCCATTTGACAGTTTTTTGGGTTATCTCAAATGAAATAGTTATTGCCAATTATAGTTGATGATCGATTTAAAACTTAAGGTTAAAATTTTAAAGTAAATTAAAATTAAGAAATTAAATTAAAGTTGTAATTAAAAAATGTAACTAAAACTTACAATCTAATGAAAACCTTAGTTTTAAAATTTGACAGTTTCACAGTAGATAATCTATGACGACGACATAAGTGATGTCTTTGATGGAGTTGGGAAATTCCTGCGATGGTTTGCAACCAATCGAAGAATAAACTGTTTCTGTTCCTCATTCTTTGTCAGTGTTTTATTGTATTTCTCAATAAGACTGATTCCCCTTTCAGCTACATCATTTACAACTGTCATGTGTGCAGCCAGTTCATAAAATTTCTTGAAGACTGGATCAGATGTCCACTGTCCTGGTGGTTTCTTAAGGAATGTCTGAGACTTTTCTTTGCCTTCTTCCATGAGGACATCAAAGAAAGATGTCGTCCTTTCTGTCACCAGGTCCTCCAATTTCAACTGTTCAGATTCACTTGTCAACTTTACACGCCGAGGGATGTCTGCCAATGCTGGTCGAAGTAGATTTTGTACCATCTTTTCTTTGATTGATGCTGACACTCTGTCATCTAAAAGGGCTATGCCAACCAAATGTTCAGAGAGAAACCAGAGGTGCCTTGAACATGCTTCATGTGCCTTGCTGGCAACAGTCTTATTCGGATAGGTCTTCAGATTTGATAAAAATTCGATGTCATTGAGAGGGGCTCGGATTGCAAGGGGTGCTTCGTTCCACTGTTTTACATAAACAAGACTGACAAAGAGAGCCAAACCTGTGATATTCTGGGATTCACGAACAGTCAACTTGAACTGAGTCTTAAAAAGAAAGATTTTCAGTGCGTAAATGGCTTTTGCCATCCATCTCGCATGATGTGTTGGACCGGGAGCTCGAAATTTCTCCTTGTCTTTGTGTCCACCAAGAAACCAGAAGGATAAACCATTAGGCCTAGCATACAACTGGTTCACATACTGACCAGAGCTGGTGGTTATGTAACATTAGACTCAGTCTTCCCTGGTTGTGTTACATAACACCAGACACCAGTCTTCACTGGCTGTAGTTTTGTGTATCACTGCATTCTAATTAGGTCAAGGCGGCAGTGATAGTATGTGTGTGTTCTGTTCATTCATAAGTAGCGAAATGGAATGTCGACATTTTTTTTTATTATGAAATGTTTTTGATAGTTTTAGACATTTTATCAAACTAAAATTACTTTTATACAAGAAAAAAAGAATAACAGCTGTAAATAATAGGTCTACAATAAAACAACATGTTTTTGTAACATTATTACAGACCAAACTCAAGGATACAATGACTGGAGATGTATTTTTCTATATATGGCATATGTTCATTATATAGGGTGTGTAACTAATAACAAGTCAGTTTTTTTTTTCTGACATTAATTTCAGCTGAAAAATGATTCACTTTCATTCCTCTGATGTTAATAAACAAATTTTAATCATTAAATACCTTTCAAAGAGCTTCAATTTTTTTTCTCGACGTTTTTAAGTGTTTTTTGCGTTTTTCTCAAAATCAAGTTTTTTTAAATTTTCAACGCACACTTTTTGAAATTTTACCAAAACTTCTAAAGATAGAAGCATCAAATTTTGTTTCCTTGTTCTTCAATATATTGTTTACATTTCCTCAATTTTGTTTTT
This sequence comes from Bulinus truncatus, assembly GCA_021962125.1. NCBI lineage: Eukaryota > Metazoa > Mollusca > Gastropoda > Planorbidae > Bulinus > Bulinus truncatus. The sequence goes on along the minus strand of JAGDYQ010000126.1, from coordinate 703,354 downwards.
CGAAAAAGTGTTTTGAACTTTTTTAATCTTTTTTTTTCTAACCTACCCCCCCATAAAATTCACGTTTTTACATAGGCCCTTAGTAAATAATTTTTATTTTTTTTTATTTTTTAATATTTCAAAAAACAAAATTGAGCGATTGTTGGAAACATATCTGTTTATCTATGTACAAAATATCTTTCTTAAATAAGCAATACTTTTTGAGATTTTTCACTTTGAAAAAATGTCAAGAAAGTAGACTTTTTACCTAAAAAAGTCCAAAAAATTTTTTTTTTGACAATTTGAAAATTCTATTGGTCTTCTATTGGTCACTTGATTGTGTGTGCCAAAAATGGTTAGTGTACGTCAATAAAAAATATACCAAGATGGCGGCACTAGAGGAGTACCTTAATTTATAACGTGTCAAAGTCGGACGTAAATCGCAAGCGCGGACACCAGACAAGTAATGTTGATAATGGGTTGACCTGTAGATGTTGCTCGATCAGCCTGAAATTTTGCAGGCCAAATACCTATACCCAATGGACAAAAACAAACCATGTGGAGCAATGATTCTACAAACTTAAACTTTTCAGTATGGTTTTCTGGACCACACTAATATATATATAATAGATATTGTGTTATGTGATTACATTTTACGTGAACTATGAACCAGTTTTTCTTTTTCTACTTTAGAATATGACGTCGAAAGTAGTAACACCTCATTCACTACATTTACGCCACCTAAGAGACTATCGTGCCTAGGATTTAAATACACATTCTTCACTGAACGGGTTACTTATAGCGACTGTTAAAATAGCGAAAAGACTACACAATAGCGATGGTGCTAAAAGAGCGATTGTCATAGCAGCGACAAATCCATGAAATAACTGGCAACAGCTAAAATACACAAACACATACACAACTAACTGTACGTAGTGACAGCTCATTAAAATACATTAAAATACATCTCATTAAAGTAAATGAATAAAAAATAAAATTTAATGTAGATTAACTACATGAGATGTCAAGTGATTTTTAAAAGGCGTATTTAAATCAGGATAGGAAAGAGATAAAAGCCAAAATCATATACCAAGACACAAAAAAAGTATTTGCCTAATTCAATAGATCACTGATCAGTAAAAAAAATTATATATATATATATATATCAATAAAAAAAATTAAAAGAAACATTTACTTTGGATTAGCTATGTAATGCATACATGCCTTAAAAAGAAGATTTAAAACATAATAGAATGAGCTTAATGTTAGTAAAATTATGTCGCGTTTATTTCTAAGTAGTTACCAAAGTCTTGAATGAATTGCAGAAGATCATACATTTCTCGATGTTGCTGTACACGTCAGAGATTCGGGTGTTCATTTTCACGTACTGTTTCATTCGCTTAGTACCTTGTAGCAACTGGGTACGATTGTCCGTTAAAAGCCTTCTTCCTATCTTAGAGATTCGATAATTTTGTTATTGGAAGGATGGTGAGTTTCAGGTGATCCCTGAAAAACATTGTGCCAACTTTCGAGCTAATTGTTAGTTCGTTGCGGTCCTGCATCTTGTCGGGCTTTCACACTTCACATATCTACAGGAAATAATGGTTGTCTTCTGTCTACATGAAATAATGGTTGTCTTATGTCTACAGGAAATAATGGTTGTCTTCTGTATACAGGAAATAATGTCTTCTGTCTCCACGTCTGTTTCTCCACCCTAAGTAGTTATCTTCAAAGTAATTTACAAGAGGCGTAACTTCTGCTGGTTAGTCTGCCACCAGTTCATCAAAGGCATCGCTCACTTCATCCACAGGTAGAAAGGCAAGAGCAAGGAGTATTATCAATGCCATCTGAATTTTTTTTCTCTGGCTCATATAACCGTTGTTGTGCGTTTTCCCGAATCTAGAGCTATAATATTATATATGAACTTTTTTGTCCATCAACGACATCGACATACTTCAGCACTTTTGTACCCCCCCCCCCCCACACGTCTCCCACCATTTCAAAAACTGTCAAACTTTCGGGGAACTTCTCCTCACTTACAGTAAATTTACGTCAATTTTTAGCCTAAAAACACAAAAATATATATTTAAAATACCCCATCCCAGATGTAACGTTAAAAATTACTCAATTCATACTCCACATATTAATTATCATCGTTAAATCTAATTGAACTAATTAGACACATCACCGAGCCTACTTCCATATAAGGAAAGATTTATCAGAAACTGGAACCCATTTTCAGCCCTCAAATATTCTATAATAATATGTGGGTTTTCAACGAGGTTTGTTGATACTGTTATAAATCTTACAGACTGACACGAAAGACACGATTTTTTTCAATATTAAAACTAATACAATTTATTTACTATAAATCCAATGAACATCTGAAAAGCAACTAAACTTCGTAACTAAATTAAGAAATACAATATGAAACAACTGAATGCGAGTCAAACGCGATCAAACGTGTCTTTAAGATAACGAACTCGATATACTAGCCTGTCTAACTCTTAAAATGTTCTCTCTAGTCACTAACTTTACAACCAACACCAGAGTATTGACAGTATTCACAATTATACGGCCACCACACTACTGTGCAGGGTATTTTGGCGTCGCCTCTTCCACCCACCATTCTGAAATTAATCTAAACCTTAACGATGTAAAACATTTTCTTCACATGTTGTATTTTCCCCACGATGTGGCCATTAAAGGAAGGAATAGACACATCAACAGATGATGCTTTCAAAACGTCATATGTTTTTTGGACTTGGCAGCGCCAATCTTCTTTCCACGTCAGCGGTGAATACTTTTGGCTTTATCAGCGATTGAACGAACCATTTGCTTGTTGGATGATTTTTATAACGTCTTCGGTGTCCATGTTTATTTGTGTGTAAAGACCACATCCTTCATAGATTGTCTCTTTTGTATGTAGATTTTTAGCACGCCTTTCTCTCTTCTCTAGAACATCCATCTTTCATCATTAGAAATATACAAAAACAGTATGTTAATTTTTTGAAAAACCATCAAATACCGGTTTTCGGTTTTTTTTCAAAACCGAAAAGGTTAAATAATGGATATTTAAGTACACTAGCAATAATTGATTTATAATAATGTCGTATATAATTAACGTGTATTTATGATAAATAATAACGTATAATGTAATTATTTAACCAATTTTTACGTAAAACAATAAATAAAAGAAAAAAAAATATCAGTCAGCCTATATGACAAAAATAATACTGGGATATGAGTACTAATATAGTAATATAGTAATATATATATATATATATATATATATATATATATATATATATATATATATATATAAATATATATATATATATATGCATATATGCATACTCGCTAATGTTCAAAGCTGCTTCTTACAAATATTGCGTCTTGTTTCCGTTTATCTGGTCTTTGTATGATGAGTATCTACTGAAAAAGAATATCTCAAAACAAGGAAAAAACTTAAATAAAATGTTACCAATGATTTGGACAAACACCAAGACATATACAACTATTTTTCCAGAATAAATAGTTTAAAATGATAATATTACTCATGTATCAGTGTAATAATGTAATTTATAAGTGTTTACTGTATAGCGACATTTCGACATTAAAACCATTGTTTTAAATATTACATTAAAAAATGAGCTATACTTGCAGGTATAATTCTTTCTTTTTTATGTTGAAATATGTAGGCTACTTGGTCTTCAATATAATAAACTTTCATGAAAGTTAGTTAAGTTCTATTGTAACAACTTTTTGACATTTAACTGGAAATCTCAGTAGATTTAATAACAACTTTCAACTCTTCACTACATTGCAATAATGTGTGTTTCTAGATGGTAAACTATCGCAATGTTAACTACTATAGTAGATTGCATTCGTATGTGTTGCTAGATGGTAAACCACCGCAATATTTATTTCTATAGTACATTGCATACCTGTGTGATGATAGATGGTAAACCATCGCAATGTTAACTACTATAGCGCATTGCATCCAAGTGTGTGGCTAGATGGTAAATCATAGCAATGTTAACTACTTTAGTACATTGAATTCAAATGTGCTGCTTGATGGTAAACCCTCGCAATATTTACAAATATAGTACATTGCAAACATGTGTGTTTCTAGATGGTAAACCATTGCAATGTTAACTACTATAGAACATTTCATTTATGTGTGTTTCTAGCTGGTAAACCATCGCAATGTTAACTACTATAGTACATTGCATTTATAAGTATTGCTAGGTGTTAAATCATATTTTGTCTATATCACAAAATGTATCTCATGCAACCATCTTGAGACTGAGTCTGGCACGGTAGAATTAGAATATTTTGTCCCCATAAAGAAATATTTAATTACCTTAAGCTGGATTTAACAACATAAACAGGGCAGCCAATGGATAGCCTCAACATAAACAGGGCAGCCAATGGATAGCCTCAACATAAACAGGGCAGCCAATGGATAGCCTCAACATAAACAGGGCAGCCAATGGATAGCCTCATCGTGGATGTTAGGCTGGTGACTGTTCGGTTCTTTTTTCTTCAAAGATTCACATAGACCAAAGGCTTACCGTCTGGTTAAGTAGTTGTAACACTTAAAGTTAGGTGGTGAGTTAAGACAAAACTGTTAAAATATTATTGTTGTGAATAGTTCATACACTATATTTACTATGGTTTGTCGTTAATAGTTCATACATCATTGTTTGTCGTTAATAGTATATACAAAGTTGTTGGTCGTTAAAAGTTTATATTATTAACGTTCATACATTATTTTTTGTTGTTAGTAGTTCAAACATTATTGTTATTATAGCAGCCTTCTTAAACTGACCAGTATTGGAGGCTCAGGAGGATCGAGCAGGCACCAATTGCCCAGTTTTGCTATGGGCATTGTCCTATACGTGCGTAGTTTTACAGGTTGAGGCCTAATTTCGATTTCCCTTGCTGACACTGCAGAGAGGTTAAGGAAATCGTAGATCATGTGCTGGTCCAGTGCCTAGGGCTTGCTAACTACAGAGTCAATTTAAAGATGAAATATCTTGTAGAGATGCCAAAAAATCATAAATAAATATTTAAATGGTATTATTTTCAAATTTTTGCCTTTGGGTTTTACGTTTAAAAACAGCAGTCTATACATAATGCAGATTTAAAAAAAAAAATATCGAATCGAGACGCAGGCAAGACGCCATTTTGAATGCTTGCTTTCTATTTTCGATTTAACGCAGAACCCATACGGGTTTTATTATATTATATATTTTTGTGTACCTCAGGTCAAATTTCAAGTACACTACATCCCAATAGATCCGTTTTCTTATTTTATCATTATAAAATTTCATAATATGTTAAATTCATTTCTCATTCACGAATCTAAGAATATAATGATCCATTATTACATATTTATATAAAACCTGCGGCACCTGTTCACGAATTGCCGTGGCTAAGTCCTATGTAATGTAATAGTAAGTATTGAGAAAGCCCTTGTTTCTAATTCTGTTTATAAAAAAGAAATTTTAGAAAAATAATTATCAATCATTTAATACTATAAACAAAGAAAAATGAGCTCTATCAAGTGAATCTTCGTTACTAAATTTGTTATGTTTATTAATGCAGTGATTTTAGACATACAATATTTTTGGTGAATATTTCAAAATTGTCTGGTTTCCTAAATATAGATCAGGCAACATATAATTGTCCATGCAAGAAGAAATGTCTGGAACTATACCACACAATACTTAAGTCTAGCCTGAGCTTTATTGAAGGTGATTGCAATGCCAATTAAATAGAGGATTGCTATCTTTCAAACTTAAATGGTTGGAAGCATAGGAACGCAGGAAATTAGGACATCTTCACTTCTGCAAGGACTCACTTTTTGCTACTATGATGTTGCTCATCAATATTTTTGCTGGAAGACATGTGCCATAGCAGCACTTCGGCTGGTTGATAAATTGTACCATGATGATTGGCACAGATTGTCTACTGCAGCATGTGTGATGGTTTCCCTGCACATTGATACCATGAGTTATATTTTCTTTTGTTAGACAGGAAATGCTTTCATTTCAAAATATATTCATCTAACAAATTGTTTAATGGCTCTGGTGGTTATCCATGTGAGGAAGTCAATTTTTTCCAGAGGCACAAAACGTCTCTGTAGTTTCTCTAATAACTGGCAGAACCTTGCATTGAGGAGATAATTTATTTTGTGTTGACAACTAATGCTAGACGATTTTAATTTTGTGATTTTAGTTTCGGCGTGCTTGCAGCAGTTAACTTTCACGTCTGGATACACGTCGCTCTGCTGCCTCTGCCCTTTTTTGATTCTGATGCTCATAAGGTTTGAATACATGTTGAATAGAAATAACTTTTCTAATTTAACAACCTACATCTGCTAGACATTTTTCAAAGAACTGCGAAATTTTAATTAAAGAAACAAATAAAATGACAGTGTATTACAAAAAAAAAAAAAACACCCACACACAAATTTTAGAAAAAAAAAAAATCATCAAACATTTAAAGTTGTAAACTGAATTATTTAAAAAAAATAATGAATAAATAGATAAATATTAGTTTACACTGTTAAGAGGATTATTTTTAAATATACTAACCTAATTTTTGTTTGTAATACCAGCACAATGAGAATGTTGGACGAGACATTCTATATTAGGAGTGCTTTGCGATCTCTTTACGGCCTCTACTTTCTCATTTCAGTTACTCACTAAATGGTTCTACTCTTTTAGTTTTTTAGTAAGTGGTGAAAGTTAAATTTACGAAAAATAAAATGGCAGTGCATTACAAAAAAAAAAAGCCACACACAAACTTAAGAAACGTTTTCAAAATCAAAAATACAAAAAAATCATTTTCTGCTCTGTCCGCGATCCCGTGTCTGTCATCAAATCCCGTCTGTCATACGAGATGTGTCTGTCATACGAGATGTGTCTGTCTTTCGAAATCTTGTCTGTCATCCGAGATCGTGTCTGTCATCCAAGATGGCGGCATAAACAATTCAAAGATGGCAGAAACTTTTACTGTTTTCTTCTTAACATGCATGAACCGGCTCCCAACTGGACAGCCGAGTAAGATGTCTCCTACTTGGCTGCCAGTAATGACATTGGGCCAGCCATATGTATAGTGCCGAGGTGACCAAACACCCTACACTGTTTCATATGGCAGGTTGTGGAGATCGGACCCCCCCCCCCTCCACCACAATACCCCATATTACGCCCCTTTCATTCCCCACCCTTAAGCACAGTTTAAAGTGACCGAAATCAAAGCTCTACTGTCAGGCTTTTATGCCCGTAACGCCCCGCCCCCTGTTCTTCTCCCGAAATCAAAGCACCACTGGACTCTGGTCAAACCTCCGAGTCAGGCTTTGATGTGCGTAACGCCCTGCCCCCGATCTCCTCCCGAGATCAAAGCCCTACTGGACTCAGGTAAAATCTCAGAGTCAGGCTTTGATGTCCGAAACACCCCTCCCCCCCCCATCCCCACCCACCAGATCGGGGACCAGAAGTTTGAAGTTAGTTTTAGTTAGTGTGGTATTAGAGTTTGTATGAGATAGTCGTGCAGTCACGAGTAGTTTAAATAAAGTTCATTTATTTTATATTTCAAATCAATAAGCGTTGACTTATCTGTTGATATACCTGTGTGTTTCACTGTGTGTTTAATGGTTATCTACAAAAGAGCCCGTAACACAGGTAATATTGTGTAAGCCAAACGGCAATCACATTGTAGTACTATTTTCGACCGCCTCAATCATTACCAAGGGGCAATTAAGCAATTTTAGGAGAGGTAATACAAATTCATTTTTTTTTTGTTTTTTTTTTTTCTTTATTTTTTTACGCCGCCATTGCCAGCATGGTAGGGTGTAGTGTGCCTATTACACCAGCTTTGTTGGCTGCGCTGATGCACGTTTGCCATCCCTACAGAGCGGTGGGGTGAGTGTGCCCGCTATCATCTGCCGGGATGGCAGAGAGATGGGTTTTTATTCCTTGACCAAACTGGCCAGACCAACAGGGTGTGTGTGCTGTTGATCGGCCAGAATGACAAGGCGAGGGTTTTTTTCCTACCACTCGGACAGATGGGAGGGTGTAGTGTTCCCAATAATCCATAGGTTCGGCTCTGCCGGGTTGGCATTATTGTCTTAGATTATTTTCAGTTCGATATGTTGTACCATACTACTATGTGTATAACAGTAAGTAAACCACCTGCTAAACATGTAACGTTTCACTTAACTTACAGGCACTCACACACGTCTCTCATTTTTTAAATGTTGAACATCATAAAACATACATTGAATAACTTTTTGGAAAGGAGTTCATTAAAATAATATGAAGGAATTAAGATTTATTAATGATAAGGTGTTGTGTGCGCAAAATTATGTAGGCTATAGTTGGATATTAGATTCAACGTTTAATAGTCGGGGGTTCTTTTTGTTAAGCTTCTGAGCCCATAATGAGAATTATTCTATTGGGAATGAGATTTAAGTATTATCGCAGCTTAAAGGGGGCTTCAGAAAATCTTTTTTAACATTAAATATTAAGTACGTTATCTCATGTCTACATGCAGGGGCCCCCGAACATGACAAACACCTAATCCTTAGGTTAGGCACTGGCTTTTCAGAACTACAATGTTTAAAACTTTGATATTTCCTTTTTTTAAGAGGCCTGATGTTTTCTGCGTCTGCGGCCTCAACTGCATTGATGGAATATTATGTTTTTAATTGAAGGTCAGATACAAACTACACATTGCTTCTTTCTCCTCGGGACCCAGATTGTGGTGCGCCAAAAAAATTATCTCATGTCAAAATGCAGAGACATCCCCCCCCAAAGAGGCCAAGCCCACCGGGCCCCTAAATCCATAGGTTCGGCACTGCCGCGTTGGCAATATTTTCTTAGTTAATTGTACTATGTTACAATGTATATAACAGTAAATAAACCACCTGCTAAACATGTAGCGTTTCGCTAAACACAAGTTCTTACGTCACTATCTTTTTTTTTAAATACGTCATGTTGAACATCATAAAACATTAAATGAATAACGGTTTGGAAAGGAGTCCATTAGAATATCATGAAGGAATTATGATTTTAAGAGTTTTTGTTTATGTTTACCCATAGTGAGGATTATTTTCTTTGGGATGAACCATTTAACATATAAACTTTATTTGATGTATCATTAGGTGTCCCTATTCTCAAATGTATTTTGGCTACAAAAATCTATTCATGTCATTGGGGCCACTGCGAGTATATAGACTGATTGTTAACTCACTCAAATATATTTTTCAATATTTTCAACTCCAATTGTGTGCCTACTCGCCGGTCCGGGTAACGGGCCTTTGTTTACTAGTGTTTTAACAAAATATATTAAGTTTTTTTTTTTTTATTAACAGAACAAAAGTATCGATCATTTAAGCTATAAAATATATATAAATAAAAAAAAAACATACAGACGAAATAAATATTAGTTTACATTCTCAATACAATAAGGTTGAAATATACTTAATTATTGAATAATGTAAAAGAAAACAACTTCCCGTGGCTGTTACAAAAGAATAATCTCTAAAGTTAAGAGAACAATTTTATGATACCGTTTGATTAATAAAAAATATACTGTCGAAATAATAGTTTACAAACTAAAGTAAAAAGAAATATTTTACGGTACCGTTTGATTAATTGAAAAGAAATATGATGAAAATCGAGTTTTTACTTGGCGGATTGATTTATTGACAACTAGCAATCCCGCGGCGTCACATACTGCGCCTTATCAATCAATATAATTAATGTAATGATATTTTTTTAAATAAGCAATCAAACAATATAACAGGCTGACATCTTCGGAAAAAAATACATGGTATGCAAAGTAGAACTTTGACCTATCATTAGCAGACTTTTTGGTAACTATCTGGTACCTTCCAGCAGATTTTTTTTTTATTTTATTGTTGTTTTTTTTTCAGTCAGTTTCTAGCAAATATATTCCGGGGGGGGGGGGGGGTTATTTGCATTGCTTTTTTTCTTGTTTGCAACTATTCGCTTTGTGTCTGCCTCAATCCGACCCTTCCCACAGCACACTATAGTGTTTTTTTTTTTTAGACTTGCTCAACCCAGCTTAAGTTTCTTTTAGTACAACCTTCATCCTACAGTACCTACACTATTCAGTAAAGATAAATGTTATGTCAACCATGAAATACATCAGTTGTTGTATATTTACTTATAAGTGTGACGTCAGACGTGCTAACATTTAATACATTTACGCCAACTAAGAGACTATGGTGCTTTAGGTTTAAAGACACATCGTTTAACACTAAAGTTGTTTTTTTTTTCAATGAACGGCAACTTTTCCAAACTAATGCTAATGTGTCATTTATTTATTCGACAGATTCACCATGAGAGGAATGTTTTTGACAATTCTACTGGTCACATTCTTCATGACTGCTAGATTTAACCCTGTCATTGAAAATAAATGCGAATATGATCACACTGTAAGTTGACGTTTCTGTCAGATATACATTTCAACTTAAATTAACTGAAATAGTTTAATAAGATAGATCATACACATTTAAGGATATGTGTATTGGTCAGAGGAGCTCTTACAATTTGCGATGGGGAGGGGGGTAGATAAAGGTACATTTTGAGGCCTTAGGCCAAAAGAAATTATGGAGAGGGGGGTATTAGCAAATTTTTTTTTTTACAGAAATATAGAAAATATTGGCGTCATAATATTTTTTTACTCCTGGACAGGTTTGAGAGCCGCCATATTTTTTTCCGGCTCCCACAAATTTGACGGCTCCGGCTCGACGAGACAAAAATTTTTGTAATTGCTCCATGCTAACATGCCGCTGATTAAAAGTTAATCAAATTTTGCCACGTTCACCCCCATAGTCAGGAACTTGAAAAATATACGCATGTCGGTTTTACTAAAAAGAAACCATTTTAGTGCATCCAGAAACATATCATTATGTTCGATCAAGGTTTCACTAGTCGTTATTGTCATAAGTAATAAAAAGGTATTTCAGTGATCAAAGAAGCTAATTGTAGAATGATACATTATTTAAAATATTTTAAAGACTTCAGTATTTATAGTTATTATTTATAAATTCGAAGTGACTATTCGGATACGGGTACCAATAAACTCCGATTTTTATTCGGACACCGTCCCAATAAAGTCTGATTTTTTTCGGACCCGTGGCAAATATGCACTTAGCTTAGCTATAAATACATTTTATTGTTGATTTTGTTTATTTTTTTTTAAATTGTTTGAATTGTATGATTTAATTGTTACTCAGGGGGTAGGGCAGTGGCGTCATTTGGGGGGGGGCGGGGAGCCTTGCCCCCCCCCTTCGAGTTTCTTAAAATAATTAAATTAATTGGTTAAATCCATTGATTTTTATGACTTAATTGATCGGAAAATGAAAACCAGACGCTATCCCTATATTTGCCCCACCCCCAACATTTTTTTTGCCCCCCCCCACCATTTTGGTAAAAAGACGCTACAGGTCTAGGGTTCCACTAAGCGGACTCTGTATTATTATTTTTTCGGGTTCCGTCTAATAAAGTTTGTATATAGCTAAGCTTAGTGCATATTTGCCACGGGCCTGAATAACAACCGGACTTTATTGGGACACGGGTCCGAATAGCCACAACCTTATAAATTTATCTACTCTATTTCAGACATTCTGTTTGTAATAAAATTGTTAAATACAGAAAGCGACAATTTTGTTTTTAGTCTATTACAATTTCGCAGTCAAATAATAATACGAAATGACGCGTTCTATTTGTCGTCATAGTAAAAATTTATTTTAAATGATTGATAAAATTATTTTTTGAAATAAAACTGTTTTAATTTTATATATAACAAAATAACATGCCAGTAAAAAATTAGGAGGGTAAACAAGATTTCAAACGAACACAAAACAATTCCCCATGAAATAATTCTTATGGTGATGTGCGTGCACGCTATCATTTATATTCTGTTACTGTTGTGGCGTTCGTAAAACATGACAATATTTCAAATTGTAGGAGGCAAACAATCAAACAAATTTGCAATTTTAAAGGTAAAAATAACTCTGCTGTAAAAAAGATAAACATTAGAGAGCCGTGGAGCCGCCACATTTTTTCGGCTCCGGCTCCAGCAAAATGTAGCGGCTCCCGGCTTCTCGGCTCCAGCTCCGCAAGCCTGCTGCTGGAGCCGTTATCTTTTTGGACCCGGAAGCCCACTTCGTTTAATATAGACTGAAAATCGTTTCATTAAACAAAATACTTGGCGTTCAACTCGTAAAAACTTGGCGTTCAACTTACATTTTCTTAGGCGATGTAGAAATTATATACAGATAAAGTACATGAGTGTTAAGTGTCCTGGCTATAGGGGAAAAATGAGAATTGACTTGGCTTGGTTACGTGTCACGCCACAATACCCTCAGCAATACTTTATTGAAAAGGAACCCCTGAGGGAGCGCGGCAGTTGGCCAACCCCAATAAAAAAATTGCATTACAAACATTACGGAATGGACTGGTCATATTGTAGTGACTTTATTTCATATCAAGTGACAAATAGAGAATTGGTGAGACTTATCAATGACAGTGTACCGAAAATATAAGGAACAACTGGATATGATGATTTACATGTACGAAATTAATTTAAAGAATATATTTAAAAGAATGATACAATCCTTTATTTTGATTCTATTTACAGTATTTTGATGTGGGCCACGAACTTCAATATGGAAACTGTACATTTTGCGTTTGTTCGAAAAGTGGCGTAATGATTTGTGATTATGATAGACAGGTTAAATGCAGAGGTAAATGCTTGAAGTAGACATCACAGGTTATTAATTAGTAATGTGCTAGAGCTAACGGGTTATATAATTACAATTAAAATATTGCATGATGGTTCATTGCTGTCTGAAAACATGGGCTTGGTGGGCATACACCTGGAGACCAGTGACGTCATCATAGGTTGATTTGTGTGCTATTTGGGCTTTAGAGGTCTCTGACAGTTGAAAATAAATGTCAACATATAACGTTTTGCTTCTGTGCTACCAAGTTTATAGTGACGCATATGACATAAATATTATGATAATAATTCCATTTAATTGTCATTATTAAATGTCATTTCATTAAAGCAGCTCATGCCGTACGAATAATTCATGTCACTTTAGTAATTCATGTCATTAATTTATAACATTCAAGTTGTTCTTGTCATTCGAGTAACTCAGGTTATTTTAATATTGCATGTTATTCAAGAACTTCATGTCATTCAAATAATTCATGTCTTTTGAGTAATTCAGATCCTTAAAGAGATTCATTATTTCCAGTAATTTATGTATTTTAAAATGTTCATAAAAAGACAAACCGGAGGGGGTAATAACAATTAGATGTGGAGAAATGGAGAGAATATAGTAGATTATAAAGATAGAGACAGAGAATGTGGTAGATTATGAAGATATAGACAGAGAATGTGGTATATTATGAAGTTAGAGACAGAGAATGTGGTAGATTATGAGGATAGAGACAGAGAATGTGGTAGAATATAAAGATATAGACAGAGAATGTGGTAGATTATGAAGATAGAGACAGAGAGTGTGGTAGATTATAAAGATAGAGACAGAGAATGTGGTAAAATATGAAGATATAGACAGAGAATGTGGTATATTATGAGGATAGAGACATAATGTGGTAGGTTATGAGGATAGAGAGAATGTGGTAGATTATGAGGATAGAGACAGAGAATGTGGTAGATTATGAGGATAGAGACAGAGAATGTAGTAGATTATTGAGATACAGGGAGATTGTGGTAAATACGTAAAATATAATTTTGAAAAGATATCTACCGATAAGTCAATGCTATAAAGAACAATGTTTCTCAAAGTGTTTAATGCGCCCACCATTAGTGGGAGTACGTGCTGCACCAGGCTGAGAGCCTTGGGAAAATCTGCACGATTAAAGTGAAAACAATGAAATGAGGGGAAACATTGACTGTAATATGTTGACCTCGGTTATACAATATTACGAAAATAAAAAAGAGGCTACACAGATATCGAAAGTTTGGAAAACACTGTTATAAAATTATCCAGTTACCGAAATCACTAAAATATTTTTTTTTTCAGATTGGTACTATGCAATCAAAAACAGTACAAGGTATTCAAGTAGAAAAACTACTTCGCCGTCTCAGTGAATTATATTTCCAATCGTTGAATCTCTACTTTATACATCCCCAGTTCAATAAAAAAAAACAAAAAAAAATGAATTCTCTAATTATAATGTATTTGGTTCATTTGAATTTTTTTACATTTCATTTTTTATGTTTGTCATTTTTAAAGAAATACTTAAATAAACATATACATGTGGCTTTTATGTAAATAATTATATAATACATAATTTACTATTAAATTAAGATGGTATTAGCACAGGCTTAGGTACCAGCTGACATATATAATTCAACAAACAACGCAACCATTACAAGGTCAGATTGCGCACTCAACCCATCAACACATTCAAAATAAATGAAAACACATAAGTTATGAAGAAATCAATGTGTGAAGTTTTAAACTGACTCACTGTTGTATGTCAAACGATGTCTGTTAGAAAATATTTTAAAATTTGTATACAACCTTAGAGGTGAAATTAGGGAAGGTCTAGTCACTAATTCATTTCTATACATTTTAACATCGTTCCGCTAAAGGTCTACTCACATATTCATTGCTATACATTATAATACAATTTCGCCGATGTTTTAGTCACATATTCATTGCTATACATTTTAACATTATTCCGCTGAAGGTATAGTCACATATTTATTGCTATACTTTTTAACATCATTCCGCTGAAGGTCTAGTGAAGTTGAGTCATATATTCATTGCTATACATTTTAACATTATTCCGCTGAAGGACTAGTCATATATTCATTGCTACACATTTTAACATCATTCCGCTGATGGTCTAGTCACATATTCATAGCTATACATTTTAACATCATTCCGCTGATCGTCTAGTCACATATTCATTGCTATACATTTTAACATTATTCCGCTGAAGGTCTAGTCACATATTCATTGCTATACATTTTTTCATCATTCCGCTGAAGGTCTAGTCACATATTCATTGCTATATATTTTAACATCATTCCGCTGATGGTCTAGTCACATATTCATTGCTATACATTTTAACATCATTCCGCTGATGGTCTAGTCACATATTCATTGCTATAAATTTTAACATCATTCCGCTGATGGTCTAGTCACATATTCATTGCTATAAATTTTAACATCATTCCGTTGATGGTCTAGTCACATATTCGTTGCTATACATATTAACATCATTCCGCTGAAGGTCTAGTCACATATTTATCGCTATACATTTTAACATCATTCCGCTGAAGGTCTAGTCACATATTCATTGCTATACATTTTAACATTATTCCGCTAAAGGTGAAGTCACATATTCATTGCTATACATTTTAATATCATTCCGCTGAAGGTCAAGTCACATATTCATTGCTATACATTTTAACATCATTCCGCTAAAGGTCAAGTCACATATTCATTGCTATACATTTAAACATCATTCCGCTAAAGGTCTAGTTACATATTCATTGCTATACATTTCAACATCATTCCGCTGAAGGTCTAGTCACATATTCATTGCTATATATTTTAACATCATTCCGCTGAAGGTCTAGTCACATATTCATTGCTATATATTTTAACATCATTCCGCTGATGGTCTAGTCACATATTCATTGCTATACATTTTAACATAATTCCGCTGATGGTCTAGTCACATATTTATTGCTATAAATTTTAACATCATTCCGCGGATGGTCTGGTCACATATTCATTTCTATACATTTTAACATCATTCCGCTGATGGTCTAGTCACATATTCATTGCTATACATTTTAACATCATTCCGCTGAAGGTCTAGTCATATATTCATTGCTATACATTTTAATATCATTCCGCTGATGATCTAGTCACATAGTCATTGCTATAAATTTTAACATGATTCCGTTGATGGTCTAGTCACATATTCGTTGCTATACATTTTAACATCATTCCGCTGATGGTCTAGTCACATATTTATCGCTATACATTTTAACATCATTCCGCTGAAGGTCTAGTCACCTATTCATTGCTATACATTTTAAATTCATTCCGCTGATTGTCTAGTCACATATTTATTGCTATACATTTGAACATTATTCCGCTAAAGGTCAAGCCACATATTCATTGCTACACATTTTAACATCATTCCGCTGATGGTCTAGTCACATATTTATTGCTATACATTTTAACATTATTCCGCTAAAGGTCAAGTCACATATTCATTGCTATACATTTTAATATCATTCCGCTGAAGGTCAAGTCACATATTAAATGCTATACATTTTAACATCATTCCGCTAAAGGTCAAGTCACATATTCATTGCTATACATTTTAACATCATTCCGCTAAAGGTCTAGTCACATATTCATTGCTATACATTTCAACATCATTCCGCTGAAGGTATAGTCACATATTCATTGCTATACATTTGAACATCATTCCGCTGAAGGTATAGTCACATATTCATTGCTATACATTTTAACATCATTCCGCTGAAGGTCTAGTCACATATTCATTGCTATACATTTTAACATCATTGAATCATGTGTACATTACGGTCTTCTGACAGTCGTTACCATAACAACATAATAAACAGTTGTCATAACTTCGATAAAAATAATTTTAAAAATTCTGCATTCAATGTTATTTATTTATTTACTTTTTTTTAACTAGAGTTTGATTCTTTGCCCGTGGATACAGGGCCGGCAATACGAATTGGGGGGCCCAATAATATGGATGCTTGTGATGCCCCTCTTCTAATATATTTTGACAATAACAACTATTACTACTAATATAAATGTAAATTGAGTGGTCCCGTCCAGTCGTGGGGCAATCGGTCAAATCGGTCATGGCTGAAGTTTCCGCTATGTCTCACGTGGTGCCTCCATGGGCATTGCACTATCGGCTATAGTGGGGGATGAAAGTAGGGCACATTAAAAACCGTCCCATTAGTGGTTTATAGAATGTAAGATATTTCACCTCATCCTTACAAGGACTTCACACACTGTTAAAGACAAATACTCTTTAACTCTGCAGTGCTACGTGAAATTCATAATTTTTAAACTGTTACCATGTGTTTATGTGTGTTTGTTTGTGTGTGTGTTGGTGTGTGTTTGTATGTGTTTGTGTGTGTGTGTGTTTGAGTGTGTGTTTGTGTGTGTTTGTGTGTGTGTTTGTGTGTGTTTGTGTGTCTGTTTGTGTGTGTGTGTTTGAGTGTGTGTTTGTGTGTGTTTGTGTGTGTGTTTGTGTGTGTTTGTGTTTGAGTGTGTGTTTGTGTGTGTGTTGGTGTGTGTGTTTGTGTGTGTTTGTGTGTGTATGTGTATGTGTTTGTGTGTGTGTGTGTTTGTGTGTGTATGTGTGTGTATGTGTGTGTTTGTGTGTGTTTGTGTGTGTTTGTGTGTGTTTGTGTGTGTATGTGTGTGTGTATGTGTGTTTGTTTGTGTGTGTGTTTGTGTGTGTGTTTGTGTGTGTGTGTTTGAGTGTGTGTTTGTGTGTGTGTTTGTTTGTGTGTGTGTTTGTGTGTGTGTGTGTTTGAGTTTGTGTTTGTGTGTGTGTTGGTGTGTGTGTTTGTGTGTGTTTGTGTGTGTATGTGTGTGTTTGTGTGTGTTTGTGTGTGTGTGTTTGTGTGTGTATGTGTGTGTATGTGTGTGTGTTTGTGTGTGTGTTTGTGTGTGTTTGTGTGTGTGTTTGTGTGTGTGTTTGTGTGTGTTTGTGTGTGTATGTGTGTGTTTGTGTGTTTGTGTTTGTCTGTGTTTGTTTGTGTGTGTATGTGTGTGTGTTTGTGTGTTTGTGTGTGTTTGTGTTTGTCTGTGTTTGTTTGTGTGTGTATGTGTGTGTGTTTGTGTCTGTTTGTGTTTGTGTGTATCTTTTGTTGCCCGGCACACCGGAGTTCAACAGTAAAATAGAAAATGAAATAAGAAATCCAACCCAAAACAATCCTCAGTTGACCACTGGCTAAGTCAATAATGACCTCCACTGTCAAGATGGTGTGTGTGTGTGTGTTAGTGTGTGTGTTTATGTGTGTGTATTTGTTTGTGTAGGTGTGCGTGCGTGTGTGTGTTTGTGTGTGCTGTGGAGGAAAGGGGTGAGAGGACATATTAGTATGTCGCATTCCAATAAAATACGAAAATTGAATACGTGCATCTATTCAACGGATAAAACTGTGATTTTTAAAATGCTTTACAATATTTTATTTACATTAAAAGATTTTTTAGTAAATTTAAGCTTCGCATCGTTGGTCCAGTTATAGAATACACGCCTGCGGCCTGCCACGCGGGTGACCCGGATACGATTCTAGGTCGATGCATCTTTCTTTTTCTCTTAATAAACGTTGAACGAGGTTCTGTTTTTTCTTTATAAACGTAGAAATATTTTATTGAATTAAATGACATCTCGTTGAACGAGGTTTTATTTTCTCTTTATAAACGTAGAAATATTTTATTGAATTAAATGACATTTCGTTGAACGAGGTTTTTTTATTTAATGAACATAACAAATTGTTCCGTTACTGTGATCAATGGAATGACAAATTATTTGATTGTTGGCTGGATGGAAGGGGTGGGGGGGGGGGTAAAAATAAAGTGCATTAAGGCGGCAGATATGATAGATACGGAATCGTCTAAATATGAATATGTTCATGTATATCAACCATATATATATACACAATATAGACACCCGAGTTTTTATTGACAATACTACAAAGATAACATTAATAAGGCTTGAAATGAACTGTGTCTGCATGATTCAGCTACTGTAAGTAAATGATATTGCTGGAACTAACATGTTATTAATTTATCTATTTGTAAAGCGTCACTTACTTTGAACTGGAATATAACGATTGAATGTGTCGCTTAATACATTCAGATTCATCTAAAGTAAAATAAAAATACCATTCAAAACCCGAGTAATCTTGGTAAAGTTTATACCTCAATATACCATACTTATACTGTTACCGATACTGTTACTAATATTACATTGACAGTGTACACATTTTCTTAATTTATTCATTGACTAGCTGTGATTCCCGGCATTGCGCTGGAAAAGCTGGTGCCATACGACATCTCCTTTCTGCTGTTAGTGGATAATCTCACGAGACCCAAGATTAACCGCCGACAGTCCTACAGTGAAAGATGACAGGATACAACGACTGACGGATTAGCTCAGGGGTGGGGCAAACAACATTAGTGTCATCGGCGGGCCGCATCTATATATTGTCTACTTTAAATACAATTTACAACGTATGAACATATGAATTAATGATAATAGCCATGTATTGGTCATTTTATTTCTCATATTTACACTCTATACACATTCACACTCTATTACACATTCACACTCTATTACACATGATCGTACCACTTTAAAATACGAATTAAATCAGTTGATAATTTGATAATAAGACTTTACTATTTATAATTATTTCTGTCATATTAATTATTAAGACGAATAAACTTAATTTACATACAGGCTGACCTGTATAATTATAATTAACGAGAAGTTTGTAACAGTTCAATATTTTTGATAATTCTCTTGAACTGTAGAACCAGTTTTATTGGTGATTCACATGACTGAATTTAAATTGCAGTCACTCAACATCTATCTGTTCTAAAACTTGTTTATTTTCATACAAGAAAACTCTTGATCATAAATGTATGTGGACCCAAATAGTGACAAATGCTTGACCGCAAAGTGTTTAAGGTGTCGAGAAGCCGCTGCTGGCAAAATTCTTTAAAACTCCAGCAATAGAACTGACTTGAACTGCTCCTTCAGGTCATAATGTGTTAGTAGGTGGATCCATAAAACAGATTTAATATTCCTAAAAATATAGCGAAAACTGTAAATAAAAAAAAATTAACATCGTCAAAGGATCGCAACATGTACAAGCTTAAAATACTCTTACGGGCTGCATGCGGCCCGCGGGAAGCAGTATGCCCACCCCTGGACTAGCTGAATGAGAAGATTGTCGGAAATATTTGTTTCAGGACTTGTACCACCACTATAGCCTGGCTGGGAAACACGAATGATCATCCCCAAGACAAAACTTGACCAGGTAGTGAATGGCAACTTGAAACATGCTATTCGAGCCACTGAGCCAGAATTAAAATCAACTAAACAGAGTCAACCAAATTGATAATATTTAATTACTCATACTAATATCATAATACATACTAATAATTGATCATATGAACACCTAATGTTCATTATAAATTTGTGAGAACCATTTCAATAACAGGTAAGTATCGACGCTATTACATAACGGGGTTTAAAAAGTTATCCTTTTATTGTTTTTATTATTTTAAATATTGTGTATTTTATAATTTGAAATCATTGGCCTTTACATTGGCCTTTCACCGGTACTTAACCGTTTTAAAACATGTAGTAAATTTTTTTTTCTGAAGACACAGCTGTCTGGACAGCACACCCATAGGCCCCCCACGTGTATAACCAGGCCGGTGAGGCCGCAGCGAGTGGAACTGTAAAGAAGAAAATAATGGAAGATGTCCATCTGTATACCAGCCTTAACCTCGTTAGAAAAAACAAACAAATACATTTTTTTAACACTTGACAATGACAAACAACTGACAATGACTAACAGCTGACAATGGCTAACAACTAACAATGACTAAAATCTGACAAAGACTAACAACTGACAATGACTGACAACTGACAATGACTGACCTTTTTATAACCTATGACTTTTTTTTTGTTCTTAAATTGATGATCTGATCAAATAAATTGTTTAACTGTTCAAGTTCTTTATTTGTATAAATTGTTTGTCAAATAATAAATATATTTTAAAAAGTTGACCATTCTTGCTTAGTACCGAGTGTAGCGGTGGGCAAAAGTTTTAAACCGCGGGCCAAATCAATTTCTTAAATTTGACATTAGCCTAATACAAACATAGCATTTCAAAATTTCTTTCAAAATAATCATCACTGTAGCCTAAAGCTTAGGGCCGTAGCAATAGCAGAAGTGAAACGTGTCAATATGAAATAACGAAAAGTGAATGGAAACGTCGCTGATGTGAAAGAGCGGAGGGGACGGGGAGGGGTGGGGGGGAATCAAACCACCTGGTGGGTTGTCGTGTCCTGCCCTCGGGTCGTAGTTTCCCAATGTGTGACTTAGTGCATTGACCATGGCGGCCTACTTTTTAAGTCATTATTTCAACCCTTTCTCTCCAATACAACCCCCCCCCGCCCACCAGGCGAAGTAAGGGAAGTGTCTGACAAGGTAAACTCTAATGAACTATTTTAACTGGATGAATTTGAAACAAAATAATTAAATTTCAAACCTAAAAGTGAAGTATCGGTGGTCTAGTGGTAGAATACTCGCCTGCCACGCGTGTGACCCGGATTCTATTCCCGGTCGTAGCACTTACTTTTTTTTTATATTTTAATTAATTATGTCTAGGTCTAAGAGACCGTACTTGCATTTAAAATAAAGTAAGATTTTTTTGGTGACACATACCTTGACAGACATTAACAACCTTTAGGAAAAAAAAAACATGTGACAGACACTTGACATGCATGCCGCTAAAACTTGACGCACATGTAATTAACACTTACACGTTTGGTTTACATACTATCAGCCACCATGTAATAACGAAGGATGATGAAATGTTTAACCTTTGACCCTTAATCCAAATGTAAGCACGTTTTATCTTTAAAGCCTCCCCCCCTCCTCGCCTTCTCGTCCCCTTCCCCAATCCCCCCCCCCCCCAAATTACGGAGATTATTTTTAGTTTGAGTCGCTGGGGTTTAAACCCCTGCCCGACAACTCGCAGAGAACGCAGCCTCACCATAACGGATTCACCTTCCTTGGGGTCAGACTAACATTTCCGGAGCCCTAGACTTCAGGATGCATATATATATATATATATATATATATATATATATATATGTGTGTGTGTGTGTGTGTGTGTTGCGGATACTCCAAATAATGTTGAGTAATCCGTCGGATGTGCCAAATAATGTTGCGGATACTCCAAATAATGTCGATTAATCCGTCGGAGGTGCCATATAATGTTGCAGATACTCCAAATAATGTTCAGTAATCCGTCGGAGGTGCCAAAAAATGTTGCGGATACTCCAAATAATGTTCAGTAATCCGTCGGAGGTGCCAAAAATGTTGCGGATACTCCAAATAATGTCGAGTAATCCGTCGGAGGTGCCAAATAATGTTGCGGATACTTCTAATAATGTTGCGGGACTTCTTTTAATAATACTTGTTGTAAATGTTAAGAATTTCAGTCAACACTAATTAAAGAAGTCGACTCAGTTGAAGTAACAATGTTAATAGTATTTAATTCTTGAACATGAACTGACATATAGTGGTGAATTCAGGAGGAGTACAATAAGTACAAGACAACATGGTTCAGTGAGGACGTTGCAGGACCATGTGGATTTCTCTGTGCAGCAGAAGCAGAGTTGAGAGCCATAAAAGAGGCGGTTGCGCACATTGACAAGAGAATCGAGGATGGGGCGATTCCGCCTTCGGAAGACGTCATTCTGACGGATTCTAAGTCTATTCTCCAGGCTATAGTGTGGTTAGGGGAATGGCCGCAACGACTGGAAGCCATGGTGGGGGCTATCCAACAACTCATGACCAAACGCAGTGTAGCTGTGACGCTGCAGTGGATCCCGGGCCACGGGGGCATACCCGGGAACGAGAGGGCCGTTGGCCTAGCAAAGCCCGGTACACGAATGGACTCCTCTGGGAGTTTATTGCAGACTGCAGATGGGGCCTCTTATCATCGCCAAGTTACGCACCCTTGAACAAACTGTATGGCTTTCGAACTGGGAAAGAGGAACCACAGGGCGAGAGGTAAGAGGGAATATGGAGCGACCTTCTAAATCCGACCCGTGGTGGAGGCTTCGGAGAGACGAACAGGCACTGAAAGCCCAGTTCTGAACTGGGCATTGTCCGATTGGCGCCTATTTTGAGAGTATGAGACCTGAATACGACTCACGTTGTCGACATTACGGTGAGGAAGAGGAAACAGTGGATCACTTGTTGAGTGAATGTCCACGTCCGGAGGCTTTCAGACTGGACGAGTCGGGAACCCCCGCTGGCCATCGGGCTCTATGGCAGTCTCCAGATGTTGAGAGACACAGCAGGTTTCATTTCACGAGCCCTAAGGGACCCAGTCTCGGTTAGTTAAACATAAGAGTGTTCAATCAGACTGATAATATAAAGCACATGCTCCCCACCGTCAGTTTAGTATATGTCATTTCTACCAGAATGACGTATACACTAGAACTCAGAAGAAACTACAACACAGATGGCGGAATGACGCCATGGAGACTGTGGTGGGCGGAGCCTACCGGATTGCGTCACCAAACTTAGACTATACTATTTCTCCACAATATAGATTGTGACCTCATGCGACGTAATCAATGTCACAGGTTTTAACCTTGTTGACACTGTTATGGCTCTAGTGGCGTTGCAAACGATACACTGATAACAAAACTAAATTTCTATCGTCATAACAATGAGATGAAAGGCTCTATTCAATTCATGGGGTGAACCTATTCTTACTCCTGGTGTCCCGTGGTGCCTATATAAACAGTGCGCACTGAGCTATGGTTAAAATTTAAAAAGGCCTTTACAAAAGTCCTTAGAAAAGATATATAACATCATATCCTTGCAGGGAATTAAACAATACTCTCAATTAAGCCCATCATATCATATCACTAAATCTATCTATCTATCATTTTATCAATCCATCCATATCTCCATCAATCCATCCTTTCATTTATCAATGCATCACTCCATCCATCATTCAATTCTTCACTCAATCCATCCATCAGATGTTTACTAAATTATAATGCATTATTTGTTTGTTTCCTTTATAATCTTGAGCACTCTTTTTTATTAAACTCACTTTTTTAAAGAATTTGTTTTATTTCGTTTTTCGTATTCCCACCTTTTTATTTTAATGAACTCCTTTATTTTATTTTCCCCATCAACAGCCCCTAAACTAGTTCACAGTAGTCATTTTGATGGCGTTGGGCCGATGATTTGTTTACCAAGGTGTGTTGTTTCAAGTGAACGGTGGTCAGAGTGTACCGAAGAACCTCAAGTTTCTGACAGTTACTATATATCCGAACAAGACGGATGAAATTTACGGTGACACATTTAGTAAGCAAAGGTCGGGGGCAAATTGCGGCCCTCGGCCCAAACACGTCAGGACGGATGGATGGATGGACTGAGTGATGAATGGATAGAGTGATGGATAGATGGAGATATGGATGGATTGATGGAATGCTAAATGATAGATACACAAATAACACATAGATAGATAGATTGATATACACTGATAAACTGATACATAGAGATAGATAGATAGATAGATAGATAGATAGATAGATAGATAGATAGATAGATAGATAGATAGATAGATAGATAGATAGATAGATAGATAGATAGATAGATAGATAGATAGATAGATAGATAGATAGATAGATAGATAGATAGATAGATAGATAGATAGATAGATAGATAGATAGAAGGTGGGCCATGGATGTAGATAGATTTCCAATCGAAGGGTGGGGGTATGGGGGAGGGGCGGATTAATAAAGGCTCGGGGTGGGTGATGGTTATGAGCGATACCTATGCTAACTTATGGCGATGTTAAAATTGTCTAAGATGCTTAAAAGTTGACAATGCAAAATTGTACATCCCGTACAAAAGTGGAAAAAAAAAAGACAACTTGTTGATTGCTATCACTTGTTCATCGACTGAAAATCGTTGATTTCTGCTTTTTCTCTACAGCATCTAACTTATTCAAAATTATCGTAAAATCAACAGTTCAATTTTAACACAGGGTAGGCAAACTTTTCGAGCCATGGGAAACTTTTGGTATCCTCAGTTTTGGTCAAAGGGCCGCACTAGAAGAAGGCGGTTGGAGTGTTAATACGAGATGACGTAAATGAACTGTCAGTGTAGTTGATAAAGAATATAGGAAAAGAGCAGAGCGCGGGCCGAATAAAACAACCTAAAAGGCCGCACATGGCCCGCGGGCATTAGTTGACCCATGCCTGGTAAAACATAAATGATTAGCTTTATATTTCTTGTGGCATAATCAATAGGTGTATAATTTAATGATATTAAACTTCACATTTTTTTACCCCCTCCAGGTGTTTAACGGTCATCCGGCAGAGTGCGGAATCACTTTAGACCTGTACAAGGACCAAATCACTGTCATACTTGGACACAATGGGGCAGGAAAGACAACTCCGATCAACATGATTACAGGTGACGTGCGAGAATTGTCTCCCATTAGTCTGTTATTCAATAATTCTATTTAAAAGATAATTAACATGAGTAAACTCTTAACGGCTGAAGTAATTCAATTTATCATACGGATAGCAAAAATAAATCACAATATTCAAATATAATAAACCTGATAAATTAATAGTAAAACATGTCGTTATAGTGATAACTTAGTTTTGTCGTTCTCGTTACTATTTTCAGCACTTTGTTGTCCACAGGTTAGGCTAAGGGTGTGCGCACTTTTTAAATCGCGGGCCGATGTCGTTAATTTGACCGGTGGGCCAAAGGTTCATAGAGCAGAAGGATTGAGTGTAGACGTGAACAAATATAAATTAGCGGGCCGCAATGAACACTCCGGCTGGCCGGATGTGACCTTTGGGCCGTAGTTTGCCCATGGCTGGGCTAGAATTTTTTTTTTTTTTGTTAAATGGAAGTTTTATTGAAATTTTAAGTTTAATTTTCGGCCACTAATGATAAAAAATGCCACACAACAAAATGCCACTCAACGAAATGCCACACAACAAAAATGCCATAATATTTTATTCTGTCCGATAACAAAATGTATTCTGTTCCACCCCCCGGACACGGCCATTGTGAACGGTTTCGATATAACAAAGAACCTAAAGGAGGCCAGGCGGAATGTCGGACTGTGTCCGCAGCATGACATTCTGTTCCTTTCACTGACCTGTGAGGAACACCTGGTCTTCTACTCTAAAGTAGGTCACATCGTTAAATAACTCACTGTGCACTGTCTTTGTCATTTTTTTTTTAATTATATATAAGAATGAAACGTTCAATACTTGATCCCATAATGGAGTCATTCACTTATTACGTACAGCTTTTTTTCCCCCTTGATTTAGAACAACCATCCCCCCCAATCCTTCATTCCTAACCACCCCACCCCTTATATATAAATAATTTGTGAAGTCCCCCCCACCCTGTTTGGGTGAGATGTTGATCTCTTAGATCTTGTAAACCGACGTGAGTATGGTCGTCGAGCGATAACGTGTGCAGCTGTCCGAACTAAGTTTTACTGGTTCGCTCTTCTGAAAGTATCGAGGCAATTTTTCAAGTTCCCCCCCTCCATGTCTCCCGTGGTGCCACCTTGGTCATTGCACTATCGGCTACGGTGGAGTATAGGACCTAAAGGGTAATCATGTCATCCTTACATGGGGCTTCACATACAGTAAATAAACAGCATAAACTCGTTTATAATACGATAGTTGTGCGCTATTACTAATATTTTTCTTATTATGTTTTTTTTAATGTATCGACTCAACAGTTGAGGGAACAATACGACAGGGTCAACACAAAGAAAGAAATCCACACACTGCTGGAAGAGGTCAGCCTCACAGTGAAGAGGAAATGTTACTCCACTGTTCTGAGCGGTGGACAGAAGAGGAAACTGTCTGTCGCCTGCTCGTTGATAGGGGGGAGTCAGGTAAAGTTAATGCCAAAGTGAAAGATATAATTTACAGCAGTGGTCTTAACGGAAGGAGTAAGTAAAGCTCTTCCAAGACTGAAGAATTGTGCAGGGTGTATACTTTGAACGTAGTTATGTAAAACATATCTCGAAATATCTGGGTGGAAGAAACATATAAATATATCATTGTAAATTTTCTAGATTGTATTTTTGGATGAACCTTCTTCTGGACTTGACCCCAGTGCACTGAGAGAGCTGTGGAACTTCCTGAAGAAGAAACGAGAACGACGAACCATACTGCTGACCACTCACTACATGGACGAGGCAGACATCCTGGGGGACAGGATCGTCATCATGGCAGAGGGTGTGGTCAAGTGTTACGGGACGTCCAACTTTCTGAAGAGGATTTACGGTAAATACTGGACTGTAATCCGATATCGTGTAAAGAATCTACCGTAAACAACTGTCATGTCCTCTTTCTGAAGAAGATTTACGGTAAATACTGGACTGTAATCCGATATCGTGTAAAGAATCTACCGTAAACAACTGTCATGTCCTCTTTCTGAAGAAGATTTACGGTAAATACTAGACTGTAATCCAATATCATGTAAAGAATCTACCGTAAACAACTGTCATGTCCTCTTTCTGAAGAAGATTTACGGTAAATACTGAAATATGCTCCCATTTCATGACAAACATACAATTTATTTATTTCTGCTTGAACAAATAGCAGGGGAAGAGAATAATACAAACAGATATCAAACTTAATTCTGTGATAAACTGTCACATGAAATAATAACAAAAATATGAGCAGAAGCTACAAGCAATGTTGATCCACAGTGTAGTATTGAACTAATAAATTGATTAAATCTATTTCGTATAAAATACTTCATGTCATTTTATTCTCTTTTTATATAGTACATTCTCGGGTAAGAAGATATACGAATTTTTTGTGAAAAAAGTTAATTTAATTTTTTTGTTATGTATTCTTTGATAGTTGCTGTTGATATTGTTTTCAAATACACATTTGAGTCATTCAAAGACAGAAAGAAAGACAAACTAGGAATCAGCTTACACTGAGATAAAAGACAGACAGACAGACATATAGATAGACAGAGAGACAGACGGACAGATTGATAGATAGATTAATAGATAGATAGATAGATAGATAGATAGATAGATTGATTGATAGATTAATAGATTGATAGATTGATAGATTGATAGATTGATAGGTTGATAGATTGATAGATTGATAGATAAATAGATAGAACGACAGGCAGACAGACAGACATATATATATATAGACAGAGAGACAGACGGACAGATAGATATCTAGATAGATAGATAGATAGACAGACAAACAGATAGATAGACAGAGAGAGACAAACGGACAGATAGATAGATAGATAGATAGATAGATAGATAGATAGATAGATAGATAGATAGATAGATAGATAGATAGATAGATAGATAGATAGATAGATAGATAGAGAAGGAAAAAGTTAGACAAACAGATAGAAAGATAGATAGAGAGAGATACTGACGAACAGTTAGATAGATAGCTGAAAGCCATTTTCATCAAGAAGACCATATTGTTTACACGTAATAAGCTGTTCTCCATTGTTCTGGTCCTCGTGCCCGTCGTTCTAGTATTCATCGGGATAGAGTCCGACATTAGGGCCACCGTGGTCAACAAGTCCAAAGATCTGCTCTTCACACTGGATCGTTTCCCCAAGGACCTGGCGTTCCCCGTGTTTTACCCTGAAGGTTATAAAAACTGTTCTTTTTGTCAGAGAGTACTCAGCGTTGGTTGGTCAACAGGGAACTGTGAAAGAATTTGAGCTAAAGCCAGTAAGTAGATTCGCGTGAGATTGATACAACAGACAGACATACAGGCATGAACAGATTGTGTGTGATAGATAGACACGCTAATAGAAAGAGACGTAGGTAAGTATCTATGACGCTTTCAAATAGATAGGTAATTGTCTTCAGAGCAGTTGTTATGTAAAGGCGAAACAAGGCAATTGTCTAGGGCCCCGTTTGCAAAATGGGGCCCCCTTTTTGAATTTTTTGTGACAGTGTACGGAGACAAAAGGGGGGCCCACTGTTACCTAAGCGTACCAGGGCCCCAAGATTTTTAACAATGCTCTCAAACGTAACTTTGCCTATGTAACCTCATACTGTTTAGTCGGACTACATTGAACATGGTGGATTTGTATGTTAGTTCAATTCACCGCGTCCAAACACAGTGTCGGACTACATTGAACATGGTGGATTTGTATGTTAGTTCAATTCGCCGCGTCCCAACACAGTGTCGGACTACATTGAACATGGTGGATTTGTATGTTAGTTCAATTCGCCGCGTCCCAACACAGTGTCGGACTACATTGAACATGGTGGATTTGTATGTTAGTTCAATTCACCGCGTCCAAACACAGTGTCGGACTACATTGAACATGGTGGTAGGGTGATAACAAAAAAAATATTTTTATGAAACCACTTGCAATCGAGGAACTTTTATGTGTAATTTAAGAATATCAATTGCATTTTTGATTTTTTTAAAAAAAGTTCCCCCTCCTCCCCCTTTTTCGGAAGAAAAAAGTGGAAAAATATTTCTTTTTTCAAAAAAAAGGACATTATTTTTTTTAGCTTAACTCAAAAGAGTAATAATAATAACTAATCAACTTTTATTAAAAAATAAGATACAGATCAGTTAGTAATATGTACAGAATGTACAAGAAATGTTTAAAACATATTTTTTCCTATGAACTTCAGATTCAAAAATTGAAATTTTCTCGATTTTGCATGAAGTTCCTCCATCAGTTTCACAGCACGTTCAGCAATTTGGTTAGATCTGGGAATGTCAATTAATGACTTTTCGACTGACCAATGGGTCTTTAAACACTTAATTGCCTTCTTGCATTTTATCCTGATGAGTGATGAGTTCATTGAGGGACGCTTCATTATAGTGTTGAGAATGGAACCAAGCATTTGCCCATTCGTAGCAGATGAAGTTGCAGGCAGGCGTGAGATGTTGCGCCACTCTGGTATCAGAAAAAATGATATAACAGTGGTATCTGCTCGTGAGTTCCATCTTGCCTGGTGTAAATTTGGTAGTTTCTTCCAGTTGATGCGAGGCCAACGTGAAGTTGTTTTGTAATGACGATATGCCTGACATAATTCATATAAGAACTTGAAATCATCTCGCCATCCAGGGTTCTCGTCTGTGCTAACATCATCTGTCGCAACGAGGCGGTAATCAGCCTAAAGAGTGACATAGTTTTGTGTTAATTGGTCAATGAAGGAATAGTTGAGTTTTGGTTTGCTCGTTGGCTCTTGGATAAAAAAATTCATGACATGTTTCAAAAGGAGGTCGAGTACATGGTGCTGACACCCAATATATTGTGGCTTCGACAAGCCTCTTGCTCAAAGACATCATCCTGTATGAGCTTTACAATCCCATGCAAACGACCAGTATTTACTGCGGTCGTGTCGCATATTATCATGCCAATATTTTTCCAAGCATCATATTCATCAAGTAGCTGATGTAGTTCCTTGTGAATGGCCGCGGCAGAACCACTCTCACATTTAATAATACCAAGTTTGATTTCGGTTGTCATATTTTTCAGCAGAACTACTTGATACTCTCTCCCTTGAACTCTTTTACCATCAAACTGGAGACAATAGAGTTCTTTGCTTTGAAAGTTTTTGAACAATTTGGTTTTCATTTTACGTCCCACAGAGATTACTCGTTTCCAGACACCCGCCTGACTTGGAACTGGCACATCGTGACCATGTTCAGCAATGGTTGCAAGAACATCATATGCTTTATGTGTAGAAATGTTGTTTTGCAGTACTTAGCAAACCCGCTGTTGTAGTGCTTGCTCTTTTTGGTATTTCGGTTTGCATTCAGGAGAAGATGACGTGGAAGAATAGGTTGGCAAGTCGGGTGAAGAAGCAGAGGTTTCAGAATCCGAAGATTCTCGAGTATACAGTTGTATGTGTTTGTTATAGGTTGCGATTTGAGAAGAGCTGGCTTGTGATTGGTTTTTTGATAGTCGGATTCGTTTTCTTGGGTGGATTGATTCCAAAGGGGCTTGTTTGACCATTGAATAACCAAATCTTTCCTCCACTCTTAACTTACCTCTGAGCAGGGTTCTTTATCCTCCGTGCTTTTCCATTCTCCATTAACGTTGGTGACATCAAATCAACTAGAAAGTGTTTGTAGTAAATTTATCAGACTGGATTCTTTTGTTTTGTCATATAAATCAATCAGGCAATTGAGTTTCTTTCCGATGAGTGCGCTGGATAATAGTGGAAGGCAGTCTGGAATTTCCCCTCCAAAGCTAATTCTATATCCGGTAATCATAATTTTGATTCGATCCAGTCGCCGTTTCTGGCTATTGAACAGAAAAGTGAAGTTTCCAAGAATTTGACGGTTTGTAGGCATCCGTGTGAGATTGTTTAGCCTATCTGTCTATCTGTCTAACAATATGTCTTTCTATCTATCCATGTCTATCTACTTTCACTATCCTGACAGTAAGACTTGCAATCTTGCACTGAAAACGAGATAGTTTATCCAAAATATTCAAAAATATTCCACAATGTTCTAAAATATTACAGAATATATATTATATATTTGCACCTGAAACAGAAAATAAAAGAAGTTATAACAATAATGAAATAGTTATATATTGTGAACTCACCCCAAGCTGGGGCGAGTTCAAACTGCGCGATATGTGAACGAAAAATTAAAAATAGGGGGAACTTTTTTCAATTAAAAAAAAAATTAATGTTGCTACTGTCATCTACATATAATTGTTCCTCGAATGTGAGGGGTTTCAGTTTCGTTACGAAAAATAATGAAAATAGTTATCACCCTAACATGGTGGATTTGTATGTTAGTTCAATTCGCCGCGTCCCAACACACTGTCGGACTACATTGAACATGGTGGATTTGTATGTTATTTAAATTCACCGCGTCCAAACACAGTGTCGGACTACATTGAACATGGTGGATTTGTATGTTAGTTCAATTCGCCGCGTCCCAACACAGTGTCGGACTACATTGAACATGGTGGATTTGTATGTTAGTTCAATTCACCGCGTCCAAACCCAGTGTCGGACTACATTGAACATGGTGGATTAGTATGTTAGTTCAATTCGCCTCGTCCAAACCCAGTGTCGGACTACATTGAACATGGTGGATTTGTATGTTAGTTCAATTCACCGCGTCCAAACCCAGTGTCGGACTACATTGAACATGGTAGATTTGTATGTTAGTTCAATTCACCTCGTCCAAACACAGTGTCGGACTACATTGAACATGGTGGATTTGTATGTTAGTTCAATTCACCGCGTCCAAACACAGTGTCGGACTACATTGAACATGGTGGATTTGTATGTTATTTAAATTCACCGCGTCCAAACACAGTGTCGGACTACACTGAACATGGTGGATTTGTATGTTAGTTCAATTCACCGCGTCCAAACCCAGTGTCGGACTACATTGAACATGGTGGATTTGTATGTTAGTTCAATTCACCGCGTCCAAACCCAGTGTCGGACTACATTGAACATGGTGGATTTGTATGTTAGTTCGATTCACCGCGTCCTAACCCAGTGTCGGACTACATTGAACATGGTGGATTTGTATGTTAGTTCAATTCACCGCGTCCAAACCCAGTGTCGGACTACATTGAACATGGTGGATTTGTATGTTAGTTCAATTCACCGCGTCCAAACCCAGTGTCGGACTACATTGAACATGGTGGATTTGTATGTTAGTTCGATTCACCGCGTCCTAACCCAGTGTCGGACTACATTGAACATGGTGGATTTGTATGTTAGTTCAATTCACCGCGTCCAAACCCAGTGTCGGACTACATTGAACATGGTGGATTTGTATGTTAGTTCAATTCACCTCGTCCAAACACAGTGTCGGACTACATTGAACATGGTGGATTTGTATGTTATTTAAATTCACCGCGTCCAAACACAGTGTCGGACTACACTGAACATGGTGGATTTGTATGGTAGTTCAATTCACCGCGTCCAAACCCAGTGTCGGACTACATTGAACATGGTGGATTTGTATGTTAGTTCAATTCACCGCGTCCAAACACAGTGTCGGACTACATTGAACATGGTGGATTTGTATGTTAGTTCAATTCGCCGCGTCCCAACACACTGTCGGACTACATTGAACATGGTGGATTTGTATGTTATTTAAATTCACCGCGTCCAAACACAGTGTCGGACTACATTGAACATGGTGGATTTGTATGTTAGTTCAATTCGCCGCGTCCCAACACAGTGTCGGACTACATTGAACATGGTGGATTTGTATGTTAGTTCAATTCACCGCGTCCAAACACAGTGTCGGACTACATTGAACATGGTGGATTTGTATGTTAGTTCAATTCACCGCGTCCAAACACAGTGTCGGACTACATTGAACATGGTAGATTTGTATGTTAGTTCAATTCACCTCGTCCAAACACAGTGTCGGACTACATTGAACATGGTAGATTTGTATGTTAGTTCAATTCACCGCGTCCAAACACAGTGTCGGACTACATTGAACATGGTAGATTTGTATGTTAGTTCAATTCACCGCGTCCAAACACAGTGTCGGACTACATTGAACATGGTGGATTTGTATGTTAGTTCAATTCACCGCGTCCAAACACAGTGTCGGACTACATTGAACATGGTGGATTTGTATGTTAGTTCAATTCACCGCGTCCAAACCCCCTCCCATCTCCCATCCCCCACAGTGTAGGAAGTAGGAAGTAGATTTTGACTGTCAGGTAAATGTTGATTGATCCCAAACTAAAAAATAAAAACACCTGAGAGTCTTATTGAATAAAATTCATTTTTTGAACCGGTGATTGTGTAGCATCGGTGGTCTAGTGGTAGAATACTCGCCTGCCACGCGGGTGACCCTGGTTCGATTCCCGATTGAAGAAAGTATTTTTTTTATTCATTTCAAACATAAAATTTAATGTTTGTAAGTTATATCGGAGCTCGTGGCAAAGAAGGGCATCCTATACTTTAGGACCCCCTTCACGGACAACTTAATTTTTTTTTCACCAGTAGCCCTACACAACAGCGTCCACGACACTAACATGTATTCCATATTTTTCTGTGTTTTTCTTTTCTTCTCTCTGTCTGCTGTTCGGACAATTGATACACGTCGCAATAGAGACACTGCTGGACATTGAGATGTTGATAGGGAACTATGAGTACATGAAGAGATATTTCTTCAGTCTAATCGATCCCTGAAAGACACGGACAGTGTCATGCTCTATCAGGACAATTCGGTTATTCACGCTGAAGGGATAACGGTAATTGACTGGCTGCTCATTGACTGAATGGTCATTTATTGACTGATCATTAACTGGAAATTGACTGACTGGTTATTGACTGGTTATTGACTGACTGATCATTGATTGGTTATTGACCGACTGGTAATTGACGGACTGATCATTTATTGACTGGTCATTGACTGGTTATTGACTGACTGGTAATTGACTTACTGGCAATTGAGTGACTGGTCATTTACTGACTATTAATTGACTGACTGGTTATTGACTGAATGGTAGTTGTCTGACTTTTCATTGACTGAGTAGTCATTTACTGACCATTTATTGACTGGCATTTAATAGACTGACTTGTTATTGACTGACTGGCCATTGACTGACTGGTCATTGAAAGACCGACCATTTATTAACTGGCCATTAATTGACTGACTGATCATTTATTGACTGGCCATTAATTGACTGACTTGTTTTTGACTGACTGGCCATTGACTGACTGGTCATTGACAGACTGACCATTTATTAACTGGCCATTAATTGACTGACTGATCATTTATTGACTGGTCATTGACTGACTGGCAATTGAGTGACTGGTAGTTGTCTGACTGTTTTTTTTTTCTTGGACTGCTTGTAAGATGCTTTTATACATCTCTAAGTCTTCTAATTGTTGGTGATTTTTTATTGTTTGTCTAATTGAATTAATTTGTCTCCAATGGTAAGCCTTACTCTCTCTCTCTCTCTCTTTCTCTCTCTCTCTTTGTCTCTCTGTCCCCCCTCTATCTCTCTGTCTCTCCCTACCTCTCTGACTCTCTATCTCTTACTGTGTCTTAACACCCCCCCTTTTTTTTCTGCCTCTGTATTCCGTTATATATGTCGTACTAGTGACCATTCTGTCTAGTGGGTCTACATTGAACGTGGTGGGGGTTGTTTATTAGTTCACTTAGCCACGCCTCCCCTCCCCCAACACACCAACCCACTAAAGACATCAGTATAAACACGTCACAACCCTTACAGTGCAGGTAGTAGATTATGACTGTCAAGGTAAACTTTGATCCTTATCTCAGAAGAACACCTGAAGTCTAATGTTAATTGATCTTTCTCTGATTATAGCACCGGTGGTCTTGTGTTAGAATATTCGCCTGCCACGCGTGTGACCCGGGTTCAATTCCCGGTCGATGCAATTTTCTATTTTTTAGAGCTGCTGCTCGATTTAAAAAATTGATCGAAATTAACGCGTGATTAAAAATTTTAATCGCAAATTAACGCACATTTTAATCGACATAATATAATACAATTCTTTGTATTAAAACTTTTATGTCATAATATCAAAGCATAATATTGATAATATTGACATAATAAACAAGTCATTTTAATATACGAAAGAGATATAATTAATTATAACATATTTTTTAAGCATTAGCATATATGTCTATTGAATTAGTTATTGAGATCAGTTTATGGACATGTATCAATCACGTCAATGACGCGAATTGTTTTCTTTTTATTTTATAACACTGCCTAACTTTTTTTTTCGTACCGTAGTTTCCGAAATAATGACGTAAGTGAACCCCTCTTCCCTCCCTCCCTGTCATATTTTGCTTAACATCGCCCACACGTAAGTCTTGTTTGCCCTACACACGTCATTTATATCTCAAATGTAACTTTTCTTTCATAAAATAATACCATAGCCAGAAAGTTGTCGCTCACTTATTATTAACGCGTTTTTTATTTCATTATTCCACCCCCCCCCCCTTTCCCCACCAAGTCACATTTTAAACACACTCTCTCTCCACTTAAAGATGTCCCAAAAACAGGTTGACACCGGTTCCATTGTTTCAAACT
>JAGDYQ010000126.1:494918-664918 GCA_021962125.1 Bulinus truncatus | reverse complement strand
CCCCACCACCACACACTCTTTAAACTAAAGGTACACCTTATGGCCCAAGGGTGTGTGCAGAACCCGTGTCACGGTCGGTCGGACGTCGACCCACGAGGACGAAGACGTCATCTGTGAGAGGATCAACATCAGTTTGACGCCCGTAGATCAAGTGGGTGTGTCTAGGTTTAGATAGATCACACACACACACACAGACACACACACACACACACACACGACCTAACAAGAATTACAAAAATTGAAGATTATCATTTAGTGAAATAAATAAATATTTAAAAAAAAAAACCCACAATGAGGTAACAGTTTACCTGCCCAGACCACACGTGCATCAATTACATGAATTAATTATTATTACCATTCATTTTACCTGTGAGAGCTCATTTCATTTCTCAAAGCAAGCGGGGATAACTCTGATTTATCGTCGCTCATTAACTATCACATAGAATAGACTCCCTTGTTTAAATTTGATTCGTAAAACTAAAAAAGGGGAAGGGGGGGGGGGCGCTAGAAAGTTTTGGTTTGAGGCTATAGATTTGAACAAATGGGAATTTAATTTTTTAGCTTATGACGCATTTCGGTTACACAAGTGTTTACCTAGAAAAGAAAGATACTCTTTAAGTAAAATGTTTTAGCTATAAACGAGACCTGGATAGTGTTATGTGGTTTGTAGGTTTTATTATCTAACGGATATGCATGTCCTATTTACCACACTACTAGCTTGGCGGCGATTGCCTGGCTAGTATTGTACGGTTTGTATGTTATATGGTATAAGGGATATACATGTCCTATTTACCACACTGACACTAAACCCGGAGTCGAGATAACAACGTGTACTAGCTTTAAGTAATGTAGACGTATGTTTAGTAATCTCTGCATAGTTTGTCGCGTCTCATTAACCATCTACTACAAACAATGTCTTGAAATGTATTCAGTTTGTAAAATGATCAGTAGGTTATAGTTTAATTTCGTGTTTTATCATTTATTTCAATTTGCACCAAGTGATATTTCATTTTATTCAAGAAAAATTGATTTAATGCATGCATATAGTTTATATATATAACTCATAATAATGTATTCGCATAATCTGCTTTGATTAGATTTACGCCAAGCAGGAAGCTTACACGGACATCCAGACACCAGAAAACATTCCTCTGTCGTTCATTTTTGAAGTTTTGGAAAAACCCAGAGGTCAGTTCAAGTTCCAGTATTACACCATCCAGCAGACGTTACTAGAGCAAGTGTTCCTGAGGCTATTGAAGGTCGAGGAATGGCCAACTTATATTTTAGTATTCGATTTTTCAGTAAAAAACATTAGATTGTTAAGTGACAAGATTAAATAAAAGTTTATTACTTTTATTAGGTTAGAAGATTGTATTAAAGGATTTCATTATTGTAATGTGAGAGGCAAAGCAGAATATGCAGATCTTTTATTTCAATAATAGAATAATAGTTAAAGTTGTTGTTTTATCAGTATTACGATATAGTGACATTGTTAGCCTTAAATAAAAACTGTATGTTGGGTGTCCTCAGAGTTATCTTACCTTGTATGGGGGATCATAAGCATGTTGTGGGGCTCTAGATCAGTGGTTCCCAAACTTTTTTGACCCGTGGACCCCTTTTAGAATAAAAACTTTCCCACGGACCCCCAAGTGAAAAACCTACATAAATGCATAATATACCAATCACAAATGAATGAAGAAAAAAAAACATTTTGATGAAGAAGTATTCATTGAAATTATAATTTCTGTTTAAAATAAAATAAATTAATGACTTGGATGAACTTGATGAGATGCTATGAGTGTGTTTATGTCCGGCTCAAGGTTTGTGAGTAGCAGCCGCAAATCCCCACGAGCACTAATTTCTAGTCGGTTTCTTTTTGTTGTGATGAGATTCATAACAGCACTGAATCCACGTTCTACCAAATAGGAAGACGGAAAGGCAGTCAATAACTTCTGTACAATAACCCGTAATGCGGGATATAAAATTGGTATCTGTTTTTGTAACCAGAATTTGTGATATCCTTGTTCATACAATGGTTTAAGTTCCTCATTTGTGGATATTTCAATAAGCTGCTCCTGTATTTCTACGGATTCATCTGAGCTAGGTATGTGAGTTTGTCCACGTGCGAAAGGGTTCAGCACCCAGTCGGGAATATCCAATTGAAGAATGTCTTCAAATCTTTGGTTTATGTCTGCATGAAGAGCTGTTAAGTGCTGACAGTAGGCAAGCAAATCTTTATCCCTGTTTTGCGATTTCAAAAGATTTGGAAACTGAGAACATTCTCCTCTTGCCAAGTTTTATTTGTACAGAAAAAGTTTTGCGACAAACGCAGACATCACACTTTTAGTTTTGATTAAATTTAATTGGTCACCTTGTAGTTTCAAATTAGTTTCGTTAAATTTGTCAAATAAATCAGTCAAATAGGCTATGTCATTTTTTGAGTTTATTAAATTGTGTCGCAAATCATTGTCTTTGCCTTCCAAGAATTCCAACACAAAATCAAAGAGGGTATAAAAGCGATTTAAACATTTACCCTTGGATAACCAACGTACTTCTGTGTGAAGTAGTAAACGATTATAATCTTCATCATTTTCCAAACAAAGTTGAGCAAATAATCTCTCATTTAAAGCATTCCTTTTGATTTTATTCACTGCTTTAATGACATGATCTAGTGATCCATGCAAACGTTCACTAAGATTTTTTGCGACCAAATGATGTCGATGAATGACACAATGTACTGAAAATGCATTTGGTACAGTTTGTTTTAAGTATGCCAGAAAGCCTCGGTATCTTCCTACCATTGCCGCAGCACCGTCAGTAGCAACAGAAATGATATTAGTTAAGGGTATAGCTTTTACATCAAAATAATTTTTTAATTCAGTAATAACGTTTCTCCTTTTGTATCGGTTTCCAAACATTTAGCAAATAACAATTTCTTTTAGAAATCTTACATAAGCTAAAAGTAAAGCTTCGTTTCCTGGTAAAGTTGACTCATCAAGCTGTATAGAGAATTCAGATGTTTTTAAGTACTCACATAAAGAATTTTCTACGAACTGAGCCAATTCGTCAATCCTTCTTTGTACCGTATTATTACTCAGTGGAATTCTTTTTATAATGTCGAAAGCTGGTTTGTGCAACACGGTGCGTATCACCTCACTTACAGCTGGTAATATAAGTTCTTCACCAATAGTATGTGGCTTTCCGGACTTTGCAATCAATAAAGAAATGTTATAAGAAGCAGCAGTCCATCATCATCTCGCTTAGCTGTTGTCCCAATGAGTTTCTGCAGTGACGGTGTTTTCAAATATTTTTCTTTGACTGTTTGAAAAAACGTTAAATCCTTATCTTTTTTATCAGTGTGCATTTTTATTAAATGCTCCTTAAGCTTGGAAGGTTTCATGGAATCATTAGACATAGTTTTATTACATAGAAGACACATAGGTAAAGTACTATTTCCAGGTGATGAAATAAATCCATACTTCAAATATTCAACACTGTATTGTCGGCATTTTTTCTTTGGCTCACTCATTCTGTTATCTGTCAAAAAGGCACAAAACGATAAAGAAAATGTGGATATCAAATTTTTTGTTTGCAACAAACCACTGTTAATTATTAACATTTTCAATGGAATGCTACAGACCTGCAGTAAAGACTTTTAGAATTATTTATATGACGTAATGAAACGATTTCCTGTAATTTTTAATAAAATATAATTTCAAATAATTTACTACTTTTAAATAACATCTGTAAACAAAAAAACTTAATATCTCTTCCTAAGTTTTTAATAAAAAGAGGCATTACTATATTGAAAAATGTGATAGATAATTTTTTTCAAAATTGGTTGAATTTTTTTTTCAAGACAAGACTGTTGATAAAATATGTGGATACTTACATGCACTGAAGTTGTACTTTCTATGTCACTGTATTATTACTTTCCTGTGTGCTGCCTATTTTCATCAAGCTGTATGTCTGTCCCTCTCTGTTGTATTCTTTCTCCTGTTCTCTCTCTTCCAATCTATCTGTCAGAAATATCTGCTAGCTTCTTTTATAAGACCCTAATTACAACGTCTTTAAACACACATCCTTGTCTCTGATTGGTCGGTCCCTAATAGGTGATATTCTGTTATTTCAGTCAAAACAGCAGTATCTCTGGACTTTTGTAATCCCTGGAATTTTGTATTTTAATGACAAACTAATTAATTAACTCATCCCTGACCTAATGATCCATATTCTTGAAAATACAATGTTTGACCTATATTCTTGAAAATACAATGCTCAACCTAGAAACTTTGGGTCTTTGTATCATTAATCAAGCCCATGTAGAAGTTCGGCGCCATACATACGAGACCAGACAGTAGATAATTAGGTTACCACAACATTTTTCTCTTGAAAATAAAAGGGTGCTTAGCATTGCTTTTGATTACAGCCTAACCAGGTCATCTTTTTTTCCCAGGTATGTGTCACCTAAAAATACAAACTCTCTATAAACATGACCGACATTATAATCTCAGAGAGACTAAATATGGCGCATTTTCTGCATAAGCGTGTTTTCTGCCGCCTGTCTCTTACCATGCCATGCTTGTTATTAACTTTTAGCTGGCGCTTTTAGTTTATTTATTGTTTTTATTTTTATTTCCATTAAAATAAAATGGATTTTAATTTTACTATTTTACATTTAACCTTTCGCGGACCCCCTGGAGTTGTTCAGGGACCCCCAAATGAATAAAAAATTTCCGCGGACCCCCTGGATGCTACCAGGGACCCCTGGGGGTCCGTAGGGACCACTTTGGGAACCACTGCTCTAGATGAAGGTAACTTTTTTGTATCCGACACCCTTACACCTTACACCGTCACGCTTACATCTTACACGGACATCCTTACACCTTACACCGTCACCCTTACATCGTACACCGACACCCTTACACATTACACCGACACCCTTACACCTTACACCTTCACCGTTACACCTTACACCGACACCCTTACACCTTAAACCTTCACCCTTACACCTTCACCCTTACACCTTCACCCTTACACCTTACACCGACACCCTTACACCGTACACCGACACCCTTACACCTTACACCGACACCCTTACACATTACACCGACACCCTTACACATTACACCGTCACCCTTACACATTACACCGACACCCTTACACCTTACACCGTCACCCTTACACCTTACACCGTCACCCTTAAAACTTACATAGACACCCTTACACATTACACAGACACCCTTACACCTTCACCCTTACACATTACACCGTCACCCTTACACCTTACACCGACACCCTTACACCTCACGCCGTCACCCTTACACATTAAACCGTCACCCTTACACCTTTCCCCCTACAGCTCAAACGTACATTTTCGGTCCATTAAAATAATTCGTGGTCAAAAGAATTGAACCATTGTACCAAGCTATAGGTCCTTTTCTACAAACTGTCTGGCTGTTTGTAAAAAGTCTGTTGTTATATTCCTCTCCTTGCCGTCGGAATAGATGGATGAATGTATGGGAACAAGCAGCCCCGTAGCCAAGGGGGGCACTGGTAGGCCGTGCCCCCCCCCCCCGGCTAGGTGTGAAGTGCCCCCCCCCCGCTTAAAAAGAAGAAAAAGTTGAAAAAAATAAAGAAAATTAACTAAAATGAGAAAGTACCCCCTTGCTGGGTATTTGTGCCCCCTGCTTACTTTGACCTGGCTACGGGCCTGCGAACAAGGTAAAACATAATAAGGTACAATTTGGGCTCTTGCATGTATATTTGGGGGCTATTTGACAAATACATTCAGAAGCCGTGAATATTTCAAATAATTAAATAGTAAAACAATCATGCACATATTTAATCAAAGTTAAAACTAATATTTTAAACAATTTTATAAATAATTTGAACAAAGTTAATAAACATACACAGAAATAATGATTCACACACTTTTAAAATAGTTTGACAGGGGTCAAATAGTCCGGGGTCAACTGTCCGGGGGTGAAATGTCCGGGGTCGAAATATCCGACCACCAAACGAGACATACAGTGATACTGTATTGTATTGAAATAAATTAGAACAAAAGATACAGTGATACTGTATTGTATTGAAATAAATTAGAACAAAAGATACAGTGATACTGTATTGTATTGAAAGAAATTAGAACAAAAGCTACAGTGATACTGTATTGTATTGAAATAAATTAGAACAAAAGATACAGTGATACTGTATTGTATTGAAATAAATTAGAACAAAAGATACAGTGATACTGTATTGTATTGAAAGAAATTAGAACAAAAGCTACAGTGATACTGTATTGTATTGAAAGAAATTAGAACAAAAGCTACAGTGATACTGTATTGTATTGAAATAAATTAGAACAAAAGCTACAGTGATATTGTGGGATAGCAAAAAATATGCAATGGATTTACATCATAATGTTAATATGGCCACAAAATAGGGGGGGGGAATTAAAACATATGTAAGGGGGGGGGGAGTTCAGAGTCTAAGTTTGTCAGTAGCCCCAGAATGGGTAAACAATCAAATACTGATGAGTTATTCTTGAGAGATGATGTTGGGCCCCCCTATACACAGGCTCATTTCTCTTTTTTATTGTTTAAAAATTTTTGGTGAGTAGAATTTGAAATAGTCACTAACAGTACTAACACTTTTCATAAATACTTGTTACCTAATTATATTTAAATTAGCATTACTCCGATTTACATACACCATAATGTTGTTACAATATTTACAATGTTGGGTTTGGATTCTTTGTTTTAACAAGCCTGGCGGCAATCGTGCACCGCAGACAAATCAATACGTGCATAACATACTATGAATTTAAGTCACTGTTGTAATAATTGAATAACGTTTTCTGAATACAATTAAATATATATATATCTGTATAAAATAACGTTTCCCTCTTAATGCCTCTCTATCTCCATATATATAAAGTTACTAAAGAAATAATTGAATTAAAATTATTGTCTGAAATAAACAAAAGGATGCCCCATCTCCCCCCCCCCCACACCTCTACCAATACACATTAAACAACCGACGTGATTAATAAACTTCATATTTAACAAAACGCTGATTTTGAAAAGGCTAATGACCCATTCGTTTCCCTGCAGGACATCTAATCTACTTTCAGTCGCCTACCTGTAAGACCTATCTCTGTCGCCTACCTGTAAGACTAATGTCAGTCGACTACCTGTAAGACTAATGTCAGTCGCCTACCTGTAAGACTAATGTCAGTCGCCTACCTGTAAGACTAATGTCCGTCGCCTACCTGTAAGACTAATGTCCGTCGCCTACCTGTAAGACTAATGTCAGTCGCCTACCTGTAAGACTAATGTCCGTCGCCTACCTGTAAGACTAACGTCAGTCGCCTACCTGTAAGACCTATCTCTGTCGCCTACCTGTAAGACTAATGTCCGCCATGAAAATGGGGTAGAAAAAATAAACATTATAATTTTAAATGGTTTTTATTTTTGCACAATAAGACTTCAGCCACGGGCTTCGTTAGTGTATGGAGGGGGGGTCGGGCATTGATAAAAACAAGGGTTCCCCTGTCCGTGATGTAGACCCTGACTTGATACTGTGAGGTATTCAAATATGTTTGAACGAGACATAATGTCTAACTCTAATGGATATACGTCATCATGTCCATATGGCCATAAAAATGAGGAGGACAATTTAAACACATGTCGGGGGGGGGCAATTTAAACACATTTCAGGGGGAGACAATTTCACCACATGTCAGGGGGGCAATTTAAACACATGTCAAGGGAGACAATTTGAACACATGTCAGGGGGGCACTTTAAACACATGTCAGGGGGTACAATTTAAACACATGAAAGGGGGATACAATTTCTCCACATGTCAGGAGGGACGATTTCAACACATGTTGGGGGGGGGGGGCAGCAATTTAAACACATGTCAGGGGGGGCAATTTAAACACATGTCAGGAAGGGGATAATTTCAACACATGTCATGGGGAGATAATTTCACCGCATGTCAGGAGTGACAATTTCAAAACATGTCAGGGGGGACAATTTAATCAAATATCAGGGCTCATAGGTGGATGGGTTCTGAGTCAAAGTTTGTCAGTAACCTTAGAATTTCTGCTACCTTGTAAGTGGGTCACTCACATACTTATGAATTTTTCATGAGAGATTGTGTAGCGTCCCCAATAAACAGGTCCATCTCAGTTTTTTTTTTTAGTGTTTCAGGTGAGTAAAATTTGAAATATTCACTAACAGTACTAACACTTTTCATACAATAATCACCCAAACCTTCATATTTATTGGCAAACTGTCATGATTAATTCTGTCTGGCCCCGTGTAGAATAAAAGACAAAGTCTAAGACTACATCAACCTGTAAAATCACTGGTAGAAGTCTTTTCAATGTTTTTTTTAAATTCATTCTCTTTTATTTTTAGCTTGACCGGTGGTCAGACAAACATCAATCAGCATATTTCATTACAGCAAACACTATCAAGCTACGGCTCTAGTGTCTGGTGTCGGACCTCACCCTGGAACGAGGGGCGTGGTGGATGAAACAGCCCTGGGGGGCGTATTTGGCCCATGGGCCATAGATAGCCATTGATGAGATAGACTGGTGGGAGGCGCGATATGAGCGTTGGTCGGTATTGTCCAACAACCCTTCACCCCCCACCCCAAGGGAACAATGCCGAATGTGTTACGTAA
Source organism: Bulinus truncatus (assembly GCA_021962125.1). Classification (NCBI taxonomy): domain Eukaryota; kingdom Metazoa; phylum Mollusca; class Gastropoda; family Planorbidae; genus Bulinus; species Bulinus truncatus. The sequence continues at coordinate 656,226 of JAGDYQ010000126.1, read as the reverse complement.
GATCGTTATGTTCTGTCAGGGGGGGGATAGTCCCCAAACGAGGTTGATTCAGTTAAGGTAATTTTTTTTTTACTTTTTAACTTAATCATTAATCCTTTGAACCCGCCTTTCTTTAATCTATAATTCTAACTAAAAGTCTACTCCTGTGTCTATCTATATAGACACTAATAGACAGGATGTGGTTGAACGCATTGCTTGTACAGGGATCAGGAAATCACAGTCAGAGTTTCAAAACCTATTGACTTACGCTGATGGAGCAGGGGAGATAATAAAAAGAACAAGATGCTGTGATAATTTTATTTAATTTATTATACATGGGGTTATGATGTATTCGTTTTTATAATTTATTTAAATTATATATTTGTATATTATTTGTTTTTTTTCAAGCGGACTGTTATAAATACATAATAAAATGGTTATTATTTAAATATGTTGAGATGTTATGAAGATAATATATAATCAAAATATTATCACTATCAGACCTTACGAATCATTTAAATAATAATTTTGACATCAGAGCATGATATTCTCCGATAAAAATCTAAAAGTTAATTCTTAACTTCAATACTTTGTACATTACTATGTTATTGGCGGAAGGATTTAATGGATCACATCCCTTGCGTATCTCTTAAATTCTATAACCCACTAGCAGACGACAGTCAGCTAGTGACTACGGTTTGATCAGTAACGAGCTATGGCACCATTGTTATAATTACCTTCCCTCCCATCGGGGGCTGTCACCGACTACAATCGCATCTTTCGTTTTTTCACATTTAGTCAGATGTAGCACATTGCTAACCCGGTCGTCTCATATCAAATTTGTTGAATCACGTCAGTGTGCATTGATTACAATTACAGAATTAAAGTTTCGCAAATTAATCAAAACGTAAACATTTTAATGGGGGACGGATGGAACTTGTGGTATTTGAGTGCCCCCCCCTGGGTATGCGGACAAGGGGATGGAGGAATCGGGTAGCTTGCTTGTCATTGACCTATATGGCAGTTCCCATATGTTGCAGACCTCTGCAAGTTTGATTTCACGGGCTCTAAGAGACGAGGTAACAGACTGCAGATAGAATTAGAGAGTTCAAATAGAAATAGAGAGATAGAGAGAGAGGGTTCAAATAGAAAAAGAGAGCAATAAAGAGAGAAAGAAAGAGAGAGAAAGGGAGAGAGAGAGAGAGAGAGAGAGAGAAAGAGAGAGAGAGAGAGAGAGAATGAGCTCTGAGATTCGTTCTGTGGGAAATGGCATACCTTTGAGCGACATTTTGCGAACATGTAACAATGTTAAATACACCAAAAACTATTCTAAATTCAGACGTGCACTTGACATAAAACAATGTTAAATACACCAAAAACTATTCTAAATTCAGACGTGCACTTGACATGAAACAATGTTAAATACACCAAAAACTATTCTAAATTCAGACGTGCACTTGACATGAAACAATGTTAAATACACCAAAAACTATTCTAAATTCAGACGTGCACTTGTTGAGATTTTTCTCATAATAACAAAACTACAACGCATTGAAAATACGATCAACCAGAATTTGACAGTTATTTTAATATGTATGACTGAAAATGCTTTCCTCGTAACATATGGCGGGATATCATTTGTTTTAAACCGTCTAATTACATCGAGTTTTATTCTATATTCATAGATACGAAAACGAGCGCAATATTTTTTTCAACATCATAAATATGTTATTCAGATAGCTTTCACACTCGACATGTTTTATTATCTAGCATTGACATTTATAGTCTATCTATAACTCAAGTTTTGATTCGGTTTTAAGTTACGTTGAGTCCTTAGTAAAGGTTGAAAAGTAAAATAGGTTTAACTATATACTGTGGGGCCCCTTTGACAAGTAAAATAGGTTTAACTATAAACTGTAGGGCCTTAGTAAAGGCTGACAATTAAAATAGGTTTAACTATATACTATGGGGCCCCTTAGTTAAAGCTGACAAGTAAAATAGGTCGTGTGCTGTCCTTCACTCTGAAACAATTGGCGGACCAGATTTGAACTGTCCGGCGGAACTGAATTGGAACATACATTGTCAATGATGAGAGAAAATTGTTTGCTGCGAGAAATGATCGTTTGACAGTTTTTGTCCAACCCCTCCTCGCCACCCACCGGCCCGCTCCCCCCACAATCCGCCCCCTGACAGTCTTCAATGGACAGCGTCCATTGTGTTAAGTAAAATCTCCATGTTGCTCTGTCACCGTAGATACGGTAGTCTTTAGATGATATGGATTCAGTTCATCCTAGTTTTACTTAGTATCATAATCTATGGACATCTTTAAAACAAGACTTTCTTTTAACCCACGTTTTCACTGGAAGTCTACTCCTCTTTGGTGGAGGGCCTTTGTGTCTATGTGGTTCATAGGATGTATCGTAACAGAAAGGATGTGTTCAAAAACTTTTCTAATACAGGAACCAGGGTTTCAATGTTTTTTTTTGTTTCGCCGCTAATGTAGCAGGGGAGATAATTGAAATATGGCAAACAATATAGTTTAATTTAATTTTATTTATTTTTTAAGACGTTACAAATGTTTTCGTTATTATAATTTAGCTTTATTTAATAACTTTATATTATTTATTATGGGAACATGTCGGAACTTATTTTCAATAAAAAAAATTTATAGAAGATGTTTTAAGTCATGAAAAACATATATGACCTACCATTCGCCCCGCCCCTACCGCCAGTCTCACCGCAATCCGTTACAACAGCGGTTCTCAACCGATGGCACGTGTACCCCGAGGGGTACGGGGGGGGGAAAACTTATGCAAGGGTACACAGTGACTTATACTCTTCAATGAACACAACCAATCATGTGAGGATCTTACGTGTGAGGTGTGCAGGCGGTCATGTATGCATGCTTGCTCAATTCATTTACGGGTGTGGGTAGAGTAGTGGGGGCAAGAGTGGTGGAAGGGAATACCTAAATGACAAGAGCCGAACCTAGGTATCAGGGGCCCCGGGGGATTTGGCCTCTTTTTTGGGGGGGGGGTGGCCTGCATTTTGACATTCGACACTATGACATATAATAATGCACTTAATATTTAATGTACATACACATTTTATGCCACCCCCCTCCTCCTCAAGCTAGGGCCCGGGGGACTTTTAAATTTTGACACCCCCTACCTCCTCCCCCACCCTGGGTACGCCTCTGTAAATGACATCACTGAACACCTTCCTTAGCTGCATCAATACAAAACAAATGCACAGACACACACACACACACACACACACAAAAACACTTATGCCAACGCAGGTAGACGCAGGTAGACAAAATGGGAGAGAGAGAGAGAGTGATGGATAAAAAAAGAGAGAGAGAGAGAGAGAGAGAGAGAGAGAGAGATTTGGCTGTTGGACTCATTAACCCTCACCCCGCGCGTCTGTGACGTCAGTTGACCACGCCTCCTTGTCTGAACCTCTCGCTCGTGTTTAACCTTGGTCCTTGACCTTGGCTAGAAAGAATGCGGTCAGCGAGAGAGCGAGAGAGAGAGAGAAAGTCATGTTTACCTGGCGAGCAAGTTCAGGGCTGGTTTAATTTTTTTTTTATCTTACATGGTTTGTGGCAGATGAATGGGAGGGGAGTCTATGAAAGGGGGTGAAGGGGGGAAGTTCTATTTTTAGATACGGACGCGCGGGTGAAAATAAAATTCTTAAAATAAACCAGGTAAAAAAAAGAAAATTATAATCTTTTGAGGCTCCACCGAGATTTGAACTCGGATCGCTGGATTCAAAGTCCAGAGTGCTAACCATTACAGCGGTACCATTACACCATGGAACCAGCGGAAATTTGTAATGCGTTTCTTTAGATAGTCAACATTAATACTGTGGAGGCGTATACAAGACTCATACTACGGTTGTAGTGTATTGTTGACCTTTGTTGATAAAATAGGACAGAGAAGTTATTCTATGAAACAAAGTAGATAGTTTGCTGGAAACAAAAATAAACTTACCACAGACTTTTTTTTTACATACGTAAATGACATTTTAAAGTTTAAAAACGTCATAAAATGAACAAAAAAAAAATCTCGTAGGGTTCGTCCGGGATTTGAACCGGGGCCTCTCGCACCCTAAGCGAGAATCATACCCCTAGACCAACGAGCCAGTTGTAGTACAAAGACCAACAGTACTTTACGGGGTGGGGGTGGAGGTGGGTGGGTGTGATCTGTTGCATTATTTCATGCACCTGTACATTAAAAAAAAAATATTAACATTTGTGGCAAGTCGGACGGTCTGGTCTGAAAAGTGACCAGAAATCACTACATTAAAATGTGTCAAGGTCGAGATGACCATATTACGCTAGAGTTACGCCTCTTGTATTCTTTTTTTTTTCCTCTCTTAGACATACCACGTGATTATGTACAGCGGTACTGACAGACAAACCAAGTGATTATGTACAGCGGTACTCACCGACATATCACGTGATCATGTACAGCGGTACTCACATACATACCACGTGATTATGTACGTCGGTACTAACAGACATACCACGTGATTATGTACAGCGGTACTGACAGACAAACCAAGTGATTATGTACAGCGGTACTCACCGACATATCACGTGATCATGTACAGCGGTACTCACATACATACCACGTGATTATGTACGTCGGTACTAACAGACATACCACGTGATTATGTACAGCGGTACTAACAGACATACCACGTGATTAGGTACAGCGGTACTAACAGACATACCACGTGATTATGTACATCGGTACTAACAGACATACCACGTGATCATGTACAGCGGTACTAACAGACATACCACGTGATTATGTACATCGGTACTAACAGACATACCAAGTGATCATTACAGCGGTACTAACAGACATACCACGTGATTATGTACAGCGGTACTAACAGACATACCACGTAATTATGTACAGCGGTACTCACATACATACCACGTGATTATGTACAGCGGTACTGACAGACATACCACGTGATTATGTACAGCGGTACTAACAGACATACCACGTGATTAGGTACAGCGGTACTGACAGACATACCACGTGATTATGTACAGCGGTACTAACAGACATACCACGTGATTAGGTACAGCGGTACTGACAGACATACCACGTGATTAGGTACAGCGGTACTGACAGACATACCAAGTGATCATTACAGCGGTACTCACCGACATATCACGTGATTATGTACATCGGTACTAACAGACATACCACGTGATCATGTACAGCGGTACTAACAGACATACCACGTGATTAAGTACAACGGTACTTACAGAATACCACCTTATTAAGTACAGCGGTACTAACAGACATACAACCTTATTATGTATAGCGGTACCAAAAGTCAAGCAAAGGTTAACATTTTTATTTTTTTTTAAATTTTCTCCCTTGTTTCTTCCCCCTTTCCCCCCTCTCTCTCTCTCTCTCTCTCTCTGCATAAGAGTTTCCTGCCCCTAATAGGTCTGTTTGTTCTTATTTCGATTAATTAACTAAATATATTCTCTGAATCTAGACACATTTGCTGTACAATTAATAGAAATATGGCATTCATTGACCTCAAATGCATAGCCACGTGTTATATATTTAATAAAACGTGTAATTATTTCATTTCCCTGTTTTACTTGAAAACTTTTTATTTTTCGCTTCTGTTATTTACGTCAATGGAACATTTTACTTCACATGTACTGGAGTAGTCAAGAAATGTACTTTCAATACAAAAAAGAATATTAGGGTTCGTCCGGGATTTGAACCCAAAGCGAGAATCATACCCCTAGACCAACGAGCAGCTGTTGTATGGAAGTACATAATATAACACACTGTTAACATAAACAGCTGCCACAGTTTTAAATTCAGAGATTATAAAATAATCAATAAAGTTCGACAGCCTTGAGTGCATACAAATATTATGTTAATAAATTATTAACACAATACCTAGATTCGGCACAGAGTAGAAATACGGTAGATGGACACACAGTGGACATACACAGAGAGAGGATGGCCAGAAAGTAGCCAGACACACAAACAGACAGAAGTCAGACTGATTGTAGACAGACATACGATAAAAAGACACACAGTAGACAAAGTAGACATAACATACAAAAAGTAGACAGTATGTATTTGGTGAATTTCACGTTGTAGGCTTTACCCTGTTTGACGTTGAAATCCCCCTTCCATTCCACCTCCTTCGTCCTTTCCCCACCTCCCTTACGTCCAACTACCTCCAACAGCTGTCTGAGCCTCCAATAAAGTTGTCAAGCAAAGGGAGGTTAGCTTCCAGTACAAACATCACGTACTAAAAATCTAAAAGGGGTGGATAACTCATGCGGCTGTTCGATCTTCCGGTTAAATCATCAACACGTTGATCAAGTTCATGTACTGTAAGGTAAGTTCTTTCAAATTTAAGTAGATAGTTTTGCCATTCCCCACAAAACTATTTAATTGTTTAAAATATTGATAGAGAATTATTTGAATCCAATATTTATAGTAATGAAATTTTGTATTTTATGAACTATAACAGGGACAGTTTTTATAAATTGGCAAATCTATGCAGTTGCTTGAGGGCTCCCCCCTCTCTCCACACCACAGCGCACGCCCCCCCGCCCCCCCCCCCCCCAATGGGCCAACCGCATGTGAAGACATTATCTGACTGCTCAACCAACGCAACGCACCCCGGCTGACTGGAAAACGATTACGTCACGCACTGCTTGAACAGTGGAAGAGATTACCTGTCATCGTAACACGTGGCCACGCCCACAAGCCGTATCAGATATGATGCATCGCATGAAACCATTGGCGTCGTTATGGGGAATAGGATGGTTGTGGGGTGGGGGGATGCGTATAACACCTCGGTCCGCTGTCCAAAACTGACCCGTGGTGGGGGCTCAGGAGGATCGAGCAGGCCCAGTTCCGTACTGGAGATTGTCCTTTAGGCGCGTAATTTGGGAGGTTGAGGCCCAATGTCGATACCCTTTTGCCGACACTGCAGAGAGCTGGAGGAAACCGTGGATCACGTGATTTTTGAGTGCCCCGGGGGCTGGCGGACCACAGGGTGGACCAGTCGGGTAGCTTGCTGGCCATTGACCTTTATGGCAGTCTCCAGATGTTGAGGGACACAGCGAGTTTGATCTCACGGGCTCTAAGAGACTAAGTCTCAGCCCGCAGTTATCAGTGAGATAGTTCAGAGAGAGAGAGAGAGGGAGAGAGAGAGGGAGAGAGAGAGAGAGAGGTAGTGGCGGAACTTTAAGGCCCCTTACAGGGGGGGGGAGGGAATTATTATCGGAAGAAAGACTATGAGGTGAAACAGTTTGCGTAAGGATCTCCCAGCCCCCCCCTCCCCCCACCCCGCCCAAGTGGTTATAGTAACGGTTATACTTTAGTTTGATTATCTGGTACTGGTGATTGTTGGGCTAGTGTATACTTATAATTTTACCGCGATTCTTATTTATGACGACAGGTACAGACGATCAGGGTTAATCTCGAACTAAGACAGCCGGAAAATAGAATAACCAGTCTAAGCTACGAATTACGTTTCATTATGTTTGTGTAATCTGATGAAACAAAAAAATAGAATTCAGCATTCATACCAACTTCGTATGATGATTATGTGATTGTTTTATACGTAAAATCCTGCCCCCCCCCTTTCCTCCCCAACTGGTTTAATAACGGATAAACAATGCAGCACCAAAGATACAACAATGGCGAAAGAATCCTTCCAAAGATTCGATCGAATCAAAGAGGTATCTGATAGAATCGAATCTCCTAATCAGTTGGTTGAGTCGCTCGTTGACTATACGAGTGCCACAAACCACAAGTAAGATATTTTTTTTTTTAAATAAATAACAACAAACTCTCTAATAATGACATAGCCTATATATATATTGAATGTGCAAGACATACGAGTACACAGAGTATAAATTATACAGAACACGCATCGGATTTTTCCGAACGCCGCCATATTTGTGTTATTGGGATTACTCTGTAACAACATTTCACTGCTATACTATTACAAAACAAAAATAACCCAAAAGGCGGCATTTGTTTATTTTCATTAGTGAAATAGCGATGCGTTTTATGTATTGTATGTATTCTGTGCACGTGATCTTGGGTTTAACGGTTCTAAAAATGTATTAACTAGGTTAATTCGTAAGAAAAAAATGATTCTTTGATTAATCTTTATTAATCTGTGATTAAACTTTTTCATTGGCCTAGGGATGAATTCAAAACTATTTAACTTGACGAATACGTTTCTATTAATTTTTTATCCTCATCTTGTTTTATTTTGGTATTTCATTTAAGCTCTGTCAGTCACGTGGTCAAACTACATAATAATCAGAAGGATGAGTAAACAAACAGGAATATGGAAGCTGTTTGATTATGTAGTTTTAAAATTTAAATTATAATTTATTCTAACCTTTTTTCAATATAAGTTCAAGGTCGATGATTAGGTTAAAGGTCAAATTAGTCAAAAAGATTGTCAACTATGTTTGGTTTATTTTGTTCCCACCACACGTATTGGTCTATCATTTCACCACACGTATTGTCTATCAGCTCACCACACGTATTGGTCTATCAGCCCACCACACGTATTGGTCTATCAGCCCACCACACGTATTGGTCTATCAGCCCACCACACGTATTGCATTATTTGTCTACCATTTCATCATACGTCTTGCTTTATCACCTGCAGCACCGTGCCGGCAAATCATAGACATTCCTCAATGCGCCAGAAACAGCCACACCGTGGTGCTAGCCGTAGCCCCGCCCACCAACTCTGACGTCATCGACCACTATGAAGTGGCGTACGGAACGAAGGAGCAGAAATATTTACATATGGGGGTGAGAGAGCATGTCATGGTTACACCAAAAGGTCTAGCCCTGATTGGCCACAATTTTGGCCCAATGAGAGATGCATTATGGTATTGTATTTTGTGTTAATTTTAATTAAAAAAAAGTAATTACCTTTAGCCTCAGTAAAACTGATAAGTAAAATCCATTGTATCAGAACCAATAGTCCGTTCATTCTGTACTCACGCTCACTGTAAACATGTTATATCCGGCGTCTTCAGACTCGAGCAATGATCCAGTGTCTTAACAGATTCTCAGTTACCATATCCACTTGGCGTCTACAGACTCGAGCAATGTTCCAGTGTCTTAACAGACTCTCATTTACCAGATCCACTTGGCGTCAATAGACTCACGCGATATACACACTAAGAAACACATAAGACTTCCTACTACCACAATCATGCTAAGACAAAGAAAATCACAACACATACACATACAGACACGTATCGACTACCCCACAAACCTTCATTCGACTCATGTTGTTTTTTATTCTTGTTTAAATGTAAATCTGAGTAACCAATCCCAACTCTGTAATTTGACCCAAAGTTGATATCTGTTTATGTGAGTTTTAATTCCCTACTGGTTTTACTGGTCCACAGATAATACATCTGTACACTTTTACATTTTAAACATCGATTTGTTTATTGTATCTATTTTTAAACCTTTCACAGTGTGAGAGATACACATACCCACTGACCTATCACAGTGTAAGAGATACACATCCCCACTCACCTATCACAGTGTAAGAGATACACACCCTCACTGACCTATCGCAGTGTAAGAGATACACACACTCACTGACCTATCACAGTGTAAGAGATACACACCCTAACTGACCTATCGCAGTGTAAGAGATACACATCCCCACTCACCTATCACAGTGTAAGTGATACACACCCTCACTGACCTATCGCAGTGTAAGAGATACACACACTCACTGACCTATCACAGTGTAAGAGATACACACCCTCACTGACCTATCACAGTGTAAGAGATACACACCATCACTGACCTATCATAGTGTAAGAGATACACACCATCACTGACCTATCACAGTGTAAGAGATACACACACTCACTGACCTATCACAGTGTAAGAGATACACAACCTCACTGACCTATCACAGTGTAAGAGATAAACACCCTCACTGACCTATCACAGTATAAGGGATACACACACTCACTGACCTATCACAGTGTAAGTGATATGCACACTCACTGACCTATCACAGTGTAAGAGATACACACCCTCACTGACCTATCACAGTGTAAGAGAGGCACACCATCACTGACCTATCACAGTGTAAGAGATACACACCATCACTGACCTATCACAGTGTAAGAGATACACACACTCACTGACCTATCACAGTGTAAGAGATAAACACCCTCACTGACCTATCACAGTGTAAGGGATACACACACTCACTGACCTATCACAGTGTAAGAGATACACACCCTAACTGACCTATCACAGTGTAAGAGATACACACACTCACTGACCTATCACAGTGTAAGAGATACACACACTCACTGACCTATCACAGTGTAAGAGATACACACCATCACTGACCTATCACAGTGTAAGAGATACACACACTCACTGACCTATCACAGTGTGAGAGATACACATACTCACTGACCTATCACAATAAAAAGTTGATCAATGGACCTAACTGAAATGTTGATATCGATGTCAAAAATACTTTAGAAGTAAATTGATGATTTTTTTTAACGATCAGTAAACGGGGCAACTTTTCACTAAAGAAGATGTTTGAAGTTTCTCGGTGTCAAGAGGTGACTTAATTAATGCGATACTTTCAACACCCGCCTCCTCCCCCCTCCCACCCCGCGCGCTTCGGACTCCCCAGCTCCCCCCCTTTCCGTCCACCCTAAACCTGTCTTCACTGAGAGGTCAGCCCGTCGGGTTAGTTAGTGTATTACGTCAGAATTAATGTGGTGCTTTCAACGCTTCCCTTTAACCCGGCTTATGACTCTCCCCCCCTCCCCCCACCCTAAAGCTGTCATCACTGAGAGGTCAGCCCGTTCGGAGATTTTGCGTACTACGTCAGAGGATCAGAACATTTTTTTTTTTATTTTTGAAATTTCGAATAGTTTTTAGTTTTATCTTCAAAACAAAAAGACAAAACACAGTAGGATCGAACCACCACCCTTTCGGCTAAAAAGCCGAACGCGCCAACCGAATGCGCCACAGAGACTTCGTTATGCAGCTTTCTCAACTAGCGTATTATTCTCATAATGTGAATTTGTTGTTATCATTATATGCTGTTATCATTTTAAGGTATTATCGTTGTTCAGAGTTGTCATTATATGCTGTGATCGTTATACGGTGTTTTCGTTATATGGTGTTATCAATATACGCTATTATCATTATACGCTGTTATCGTTATATGGTATTATTGTTATACGGTGTTATCATTATATGCTGTTATCATATATGGTATTATCGTTATATGGTGTTATCATATATGCTGTTATCGTTATATGGTGTGATCATTATACGCTTTTATCACTATAAGCTGTCTTCATTATACGCTGTTATCATTATACACTGTGTCACTATGCAATAACCTTTTGTCGTTCAACCCAATACTGCAAACAAGAACAGTAATTCATTGCAAGTAAATTTGTTATTATTGTTGTTGCCCTTTAAAGAGTTACACTTTGCCCGGCTAGGCTCAGACGGACACAAGGGTCCGAGCTTTATACTACTTGAGAACCTTTGCAAAAGGACCCAGTACTTCTTCAATGTTACAGCGGTCAACCAGAATGGCCGGAGCCCTGACAGTGACTTGATACAGTGCTCAACACTTGACCCAGTACAATGTCCACTTCTAGGTTAGTTCCAGACATCCAAATTATAAGTTATGTTTATCTTTCTGTTGGATTGTTTCAAGAGATAACTACATGTTTTCTGTTTGTAGTCTCTACCATTACTTAACCCGTCAGGGAACGGTATTCTCTACCATGATTTAAATTTAACCCATCTGGGAACGGTATTCTCTACCATTACTTAACGCATCTAGGAACGGTATTCTCTAACCATTATTTAACCCATCTGGGGAACCGTACCCATGCGATAAGAGGACCAAGGGACCACGAATAATTATTAGGCATTTTATTTTCCTTCTATATAGTTCACGACTGTACAATCACCACTTAAACTCAAACGTTATCCATCTCCCCCTTCCCATTGTTGGTTTAGGCCTACAGGTTAAAAATAAATTAAACGGGCCTCAATTACAAATTAGTTAGGGCTCCAACGTTATAAACTGTATCAAGCCCTATGTCATCTATTTTTTTTTTTATTAATTGAGCTATTTATTTTTTTCCGATCGACCGATTGCATTTAACTTTTGCATCATTCTGCTTCCACAGACTCCATCGCATTTGGTCGTTCGTCAGTTTGTGAAAGAAAAAATTACAAGAAAACAAAATATAATTTTAGGGCTCGTCTGGGATTTGAACTCGGGACCTCTCGCACCCTAAGCGAGAATCATACCCCTAGACAAACGAGCCACACATTGTTACATTGTTGTATGTGACTTACTATGTGTCTGAGTCTAAACAGCCAATCTAATGTATGTTTCATTCATTTGGGACTTTATTTGTATCTCTCCACAGCACCGGCCATTCTTGAGACATTAAGCCACGCTTCCTGTTGTTCGGCCACCGTTGTTTGTCCGATCAAAGTCCAGGGCGAAGTGACCGCCTACAGACTTCTCTACAGAGAAGATGCGGATCCGGGCATTGCATACGGTTTAGCGTGGTCAGGGACTTGGCTAAAGGAAGGTGACCGCCACGAGGTGGTCAGTCTATTATCGAACACGGAATATCAGTTTCTGGTGATGGCGGTCAGTATTCACGATGGACATTGCCAGCTCTCAGATAAGCTGTTGCTGAAAACGTTGTGCCCGTTAACTTTGAAGTGACCACTCGCTGTCCTGTCCAGTGTAATTGCAAGCTAAACTTAAACAATACAGTCCAATAATAGAGGCCTGAGCATAGTAAACTATTTGACTGGGTGATGAGAATGTCGCCCTGTGGTGAAGACTATAGTGTGCTCCAAATTCAGAAAACGGGTTGTCAACCTAGTATATTTTATTTCTTTAAAAATTTTCTCTGCATATATAACAATGGATTGGTTTATTTGAATATGAAAAAAAAAATGAATTAAAAAAATGTCTGTCTAAAGTGTGTCTAAATGTCTGTCTTTGCAGTCTTTCTAAATGTTTGTTTATCTGTCTGTCTATCAGTCTATCTGTCTGCCTAATTGTCTGTCTGTGCAGTGGGTCTAAATGTCTGTCTGAGCAGTGTGTCTAAATGTCTGTCTTTGCAGTGTTTCTAAATGTCTGTTTATATGTCTGTCTATCAGTCTATCTGTCTGTCTAAATGTCTGTCTGTGCAGTGTGTCTAAATGTCTGTCTGTGCAGTATGTCTAAATGTCTGTCTTTGCAGTGTTTCTAAATGTCTGTTCAGTGTGTCTGTCAACTGTCTATCTATCAATCTATCTACTTTCTATCAGTCTGACTATCAGTCTCTCTCTCTGTCTGTCTATCTATCTGACTATCTGCCTGACTATCTGCCTGACCATCTGTCTATCTATCTGACAGTGCAGTGTTTCTGTTTATCTGACTGTCTGTGTATCTATCTCTCTTTACAGTTTGCCTGTTTATTTGCCTGTCTGTTTATGTCTCTATCTGCTGTCTGTACCGTGTGTGTGTATAGAATAGTCTATTGAAGACACGTGATTGCCCCTTATAAATTACCGATTCTAGTCCAGGTAAGCCTAAAAGATTGTACAACCGCTCTGAGCAACCAGACCAGAACAAGCCCCAAGCCTATCTACCGACCAGGTGCAAACAGTAAACATAAGTTGAGTTGGTAGAATTTCATGTTTTTTAATTCACTGGCTTTTTAAAATTTTCCATTAAATATTTCCATTGACATGTACCAGTGGAACCACATTTATACTGTGAACTGAGTTATTCCCCTCTTGTGAAACAGTTATATTTTTTTGTCTAACCATGGGATACTTTGTTGTTATTACATCTGTATATTGCAGTCATAACATCTGGCTGTTGTGTGTCTAAATAGCAACACATTTAACAACTTCAACTTATAACAAAACTTCAAGTTATAACAAAATAGAAAAATCACAAAGGAGCGGGGGCGGGGGACGCGGGTAACATAAATATTTCCCAGCACTTGAGTCTATTGTGTCTCCTAAAGTTAAGTACCTAGACTTTTTACTAAGTCCTAAAACATTCTTACGTTAAGGAAGGTACATTTTGAGGGGCCTAGTCAATGTTGCATTTGGGGGGGGGCTGACTTAAAGGGACGGGGTGGGGGCAGTGAGGGACGGGGTGGGGGCAGTGAGGGACGGGGTGGGGATAGTTAGGGACGGGGTGGGGGCAGTGAGGGACGGGGTGGGGGCAGTGAAGGATGGGACGGGGTGGGGGCAGTGAGGGACGGGGTGGGGATAGTGAGGGACGGGGTGGGGATAGTTAGGGACGGGGTGGGGGCAGTGAAGGATGGGACGGGGTGGGGACAGTGAGGGACGGGGTGGGGGCAGTGAGGGACGGGGTGGGGGCAGTGAGGGACGGGGTGGGGATAGTTAGGGACGGGGGTGGGGGCAGTGAAGGATGGGACGGGGGTGGGGGCAGTGAGGGACGGGGTGGGGGCAGTGAGGGACGGGGTGGGGGCAGTGAGGGACGGGGGTGGGGACAGTGAGGGACGGGGTGGGGACAGTGAGGGACGGGGTGGGGACAGTGAGGGACGGGGTGGGGGCAGTGAGGGACGGGGTGGGGACAGTGAGGGACGGGGTGGGGGCAGTGAAGGACGGGGTGGGGGCAGTGAAGGACGGGGTGGGGGCAGTGAAGGACGGGGTGGGGACAGTGAGGGACAGGGTGGGGGCAGTGAGGGACGGGGTGGGGACAGTGAGGGACGGGGTGGGGGCAGTGTGGGACGGGGTGGGGGCAGTGAGGGACGGGGTGGGGGCAGTGTGGGACGGGGTGGGGGCAGTGAGGGACGGGGTGGGGGCAGTGTGGGACGGGGTGGGGGCAGTGAGGGACGGGGTGGGGACAGTGTGGGACGGGGTGGGGGCAGTGAGGGACGGGGTGGGGGCAGTGTGGGACGGGGTGGGGGCAGTGAGGGACGGGGTGGGGGCAGTGAAGGACGGGGTGGGGGCAGTGAAGGACGGGGTGGGGGCAGTGAAGGACGGGGTGGGGACAGTGAGGGACGGGGTGGGGGCAGTGAGGGACGGGGTGGGGACAGTGAGGGACGGGGTGGGGACAGTGAGGGACGGGGTGGGGACAGTGAGGGACGGGGTGGGGACAGTGAGGGACGGGGTGGGGACAGTGAGGGACGGGGTGGGGACAGTGAGGGACAGGGTGGGGACAGTGAGGGACGGGGTGGGGGCAGTGAGGGACGGGGTGGGGGCAGTGAGGGACGGGGTGGGGACAGTGAGGGACGGGGTGGGGACAGTGAGGGACGGGGTGGGGGCAGTGAAGGACGGGGTGGGGACAGTGAGGGACGGGGTGGGGGCAGTGAGGGACAGGGGTGGGGACAGTGAGGGACGGGGTGGGGGCAGTGAAGGATGGGACGGGGTGGGGACAGTGAGGGACGGGGTGGGGACAGTGAGGGACGGGGTGGGGGCAGTGAAGGATGGGACGGGGTGGGGACAGTGAGGGACGGGGTGGGGGCAGTGAAGGACGGGGTGGGGACAGTGAGGGACGGGGTGGGGGCAGTGAGGGTTGGGGTGGGGACAGTGAGGGACGGGGGTGGGGGCAGTGAGGGACGGGGTGGGGGCAGTGTGGGACGGGGTGGGGACGTGAGGGACAGGGTGGGGACAGTGAGGGACAGGGTGGTGGCAGTGAAGGATGGGACGGGGGGTGGGGACAGTGAGGGACGGTGTGGGGGCAGTGAAGGACGGGGTGGGGACAGTGAGGGACGGGGTGGGGACAGTGAGGGACGGGGTGGGGGCAGTGAAGGACGGGGTGGGGACAGTGAGGGACGGGGTGGGGGCAGTGAAGGATGGGACGGGGTGGGGACAGTGAGGGACGGGGTGGGGACAGTGAAGGACGGGGTGGGGACAGTGAGGGACGGGGTGGGGGCAGTGAAGGACGGGGTGGGGACAGTGAGGGACGGGGTGGGGGCAGT
The DNA here is from genome assembly GCA_021962125.1 of Bulinus truncatus. Classification (NCBI taxonomy): domain Eukaryota; kingdom Metazoa; phylum Mollusca; class Gastropoda; family Planorbidae; genus Bulinus; species Bulinus truncatus. The sequence continues at coordinate 640,205 of JAGDYQ010000126.1, read as the reverse complement.
GAAGGACGGGTTGGGGACAGTGAGGGACGGGGTGGGGACGTGAGGGACGGGGTGGGGGCAGTGAAGGACGGGATGGGGACAGTGTGGGACGGGGTGGGGGCAGTGAGGGACGGGGTGAGGACAGTGAAGGATGGGGTGGGGGCAGTGAAGGATGGGACGGGGTGGGGACAGTGAGGGACGGGGTGGGGGCAGTGAAGGATGGGACGGGGTGGGGACAGTGAGGGACGGGGTGAGGACAGTGAGGGACGGGGTGGGGGCAGTGAGGGACGGGGTGGGGGCAGTGTGGGACGGGGTGGGGACGTGAGGGACGGGGTGGGGGCAGTGAAGGACGGGATGGGGACAGTGTGGGACGGGGTGGGGGCAGTGAGGGACGGGGTGAGGACAGTGAAGGATGGGGTGGGGGCAGTGAAGGATGGGACGGGGTGGGGACAGTGAGGGACGGGGTGGGGGCAGTGAAGGATGGGACGGGGTGGGGACAGTGAGGGACGGGGTGAGGACAGTGAGGGACGGGGTGGGGGCAGTGTGGGACGGGGTGGGGACGTGAGGGACAGGGTTGGGACAGTGAGGGACGGGGTGGTGGCAGTGAAGGATGGGACGGGGTGGGGGCAGTGAGGGACGGGGTGGGGGCAGTGAAGGACGGGGTGGGGACAGTGAAGGACGGGGTGGGGACAGTGAGGGACGGGGTGGGGGCAGTGAAGGACGGGGTGGGGACAGTGAGGGACGGGGTGGGGGCAGTGAAGGACGGGTTGGGGACAGTGAGGGACGGGGTGGGGGCAGTGAAGGATGGGACGGGGGGTGGGGACAGTGAGGGACGGGGTGGGGGCAGTGAAAGACGGGGTGGGGACAGTGAGGGACGGGGTGGGGACGTGAGGGACGGGGTGGGGGCAGTGAAGGACGGGATGGGGACAGTGAGGGACGGGGTGGGGGCAGTGAGGGACGGGGTGAGGACAGTGAAGGACGGGGTGGGGACAGTGAGGGACGGGGTGGGGGCAGTGAGGGTTGGGGTGGGGACAGTGAGGGACGGGGTGGGGGCAGTGAGGGACGGGGTGGGGGCAGTGTGGGACGGGGTGGGGACGTGAGGGACAGGGTGGGGACAGTGAGGGACGGGGTGGTGGCAGTGAAGGATGGGACGGGGTGGGGACAGTGAGGGACGGGGTGGGGGCAGTGAAGGACGGGGTGGGGACAGTGAGGGACGGGGGTGGGGACAGTGAGGGACGGGGTGGGGGCAGTGAAGGACTGGGTGGGGACAGTGAGGGACGGGGTGGGGGCAGTGAAGGATGGGACGGGGTGGGGACAGTGAGGGACAGGGTGGGGGCAGTGAAGGACGGGGTAGGGGCAGTGAGGGACGGGGTGGGGACAGTGAGGGACGGGGTGGGGGCAGTGAAGGACGGGGTGGGGACAGTGAGGGATGGGGTGGGGGGCAGTGAAGGATGGGACGGGGTGGGGGCAGTGAGGGACGGGGTGGGGGCAGTGAAGGATGGGACGGGGTGGGGACAGTGAGGGACGGGGTGGGGGCAGTGAAAGACGGGGTGGGGACAGTGAGGGACGGGGTGGGGACGTGAGGGACGGGGTGGGGGCAGTGAAGGACGGGGTGGGGACAGTGAGGGACGGGGTGGGGGCAGTGAAAGACGGGGTGGGGACAGTGAGGGACGGGGTGGGGACAGTGAGGGACGGGGTGGGGGCAGTGAAGGACGGGGTGGGGACAGTGAGGGACGGGGGTGGGGACAGTGAGGGACGGGGTGGGGGCAGTGAAGGACGGGGTGGGGACAGTGAGGGACGGGGTGGGGGCAGTGAAGGATGGGACGGGGTGGGGACAGTGAGGGACAGGGTGGGGGCAGTGAAGGACGGGGTAGGGGCAGTGAGGGACGGGGTGGGGACAGTGAGGGACGGGGTGGGGGCAGTGAAGGACGGGGTGGGGACAGTGAGGGATGGGGTGGGGGCAGTGAAGGATGGGACGGGGTGGGGGCAGTGAGGGACGGGGTGGGGGCAGTGAAGGATGGGACGGGGTGGGGACAGTGAGGGACGGGGTGGGGGCAGTGAAGGACGGGGTGGGGACAGTGAGGGACGGGGTGGGGGCAGTGAAGGATGGGACGGGGTGGGGACAGTGAGGGACGGGGTGGGGGCAGTGAAGGATGGGGTGGGGGCAGTGAAGGACGGGGTGGGGACAGTGAGGGACGGGGTGGGGGCAGTGAAGGATGGGACGGGGTGGGGACAGTGAGGGATGGAGTGGGGGCAGTGAAGGACGGGGTGGGGACAGTGAGGGACGGGGTGGGGGCAGTGAGGGACGGGGTGGGGGCAGTGAGGGACGGGGTGGGGGCAGTGAGGGACGGGGTGGGGACAGTGAAGGATGGGACGGGGTGGGGACAGTGAGGGACGGGGTGGGGACGTGAGGGACGGGGTGGGGGCAGTGAAGGACGGGGTGGGGACAGTGAGGGACGGGGTGGGGGCAGTGAAAGACGGGGTGGGGACAGTGAGGGACGGGGTGGGGACAGTGAGGGACGGGGTGGGGGCAGTGAAGGACGGGGTGGGGACAGTGAGGGACGGGGTGGGGACAGTGAGGGACGGGGTGGGGGCAGTGAAGGACGGGGTGGGGACAGTGAGGGACGGGGTGGGGACAGTGAGGGACGGGGTGGGGGCAGTGAAGGACGGGGTGGGGACAGTGAGGGACGGGGTGGGGGCAGTGAAGGATGGGACGGGGTGGGGACAGTGAGGGACAGGGTGGGGGCAGTGAAGGACGGGGTAGGGGCAGTGAGGGACGGGGTGGGGACAGTGAGGGATGGGGTGGGGGCAGTGAAGGATGGGACGGGGTGGGGGCAGTGAGGGACGGGGTGGGGGCAGTGAAGGATGGGACGGGGGTGGGGACAGTGAGGGACGGGGTGGGGGCAGTGAAAGACGGGGTGGGGACAGTGAGGGACGGGGTGGGGACAGTGAGGGACGGGGTGGGGGCAGTGAAGAGACGGGGTGGGGACAGTGAGGGACGGGGTGGGGACAGTGAGGGACGGGGTGGGGGCAGTGAAGGACGGGGTGGGGACAGTGAGGGACGGGGTGGGGACAGTGAGGGACGGGGTGGGGGCAGTGAAGGACGGGGTGGGGACAGTGAGGGACGGGGTGGGGGCAGTGAAGGATGGGACGGGGTGGGGACAGTGAGGGACAGGGTGGGGGCAGTGAAGGACGGGGTAGGGGCAGTGAGGGACGGGGTGGGGACAGTGAGGGACGGGGTGGGGGCAGTGAAGGACGGGGTGGGGACAGTGAGGGATGGGGTGGGGGCAGTGAAGGATGGGACGGGGTGGGGGCAGTGAGGGACGGGGTGGGGGCAGTGAAGGATGGGACGGGGTGGGGACAGTGAGGGACGGGGTGGGGGCAGTGAAAGACGGGGTGGGGACAGTGAGGGACGGGGGTGGGGACGTGAGGGACGGGGGTGGGGGCAGTGAAGGACGGGATGGGGACAGTGAGGGACGGGGTGGGGGGCAGTGAGGGACGGGGGGGACAGTGAAGGACGGGGTGGGGACAGTGAGGGACGGGGTGGGGGCAGTGAGGGACGGGGTGGGGACAGTGAGGGACGGGGTGGGGGCAGTGAGGGATGGGGTGGGGGCAGTGTGGGACGGGGTGGGGACGTGAGGGACGGGGTGGGGACAGTGAGGGACGGGGTGGTGGCAGTGAAGGATGGGACGGGGTGGGGACAGTGAGGGACGGGGTGGGGGCAGTGAAGGACGGGGTGGGGACAGTGAGGGACGGGGTGGGGACAGTGAGGGACGGGGTGGGGGCAGTGAAGGACGGGGTGGGGACAGTGAGGGACGGGGTGGGGGCAGTGAAGGATGGGGTGGGGGCAGTGAAGGACGGGGGTGGGGACAGTGAGGGACGGGGTGGGGGCAGTGAAGGATGGGACGGGGTGGGGACAGTGAGGGATGGAGTGGGGGCAGTGAAGGACGGGGTGGGGACAGTGAGGGACGGGGTGGGGGCAGTGAGGGACGGGGTGGGGGCAGTGAGGGACGGGGTGGGGGCAGTGAGGGACGGGGTGGGGGCAGTGAAGGATGGGACGGGGGGTGGGGACAGTGAGGGACGGGGTGGGGGGCGTGAGGGACGGGGTGGGGGCAGTGAAGGACGGGGTGGGGACAGTGAGGGACGGGGTGGGGGCAGTGAAAGACGGGGTGGGGACAGTGAGGGACGGGGTGGGGACAGTGAGGGACGGGGTGGGGGCAGTGAAGGACGGGGTGGGGACAGTGAGGGACGGGGTGGGGACAGTGAGGGACGGGGTGGGGGCAGTGAAGGACGGGGTGGGGACAGTGAGGGACGGGGTGGGGGCAGTGAAGGATGGGACGGGGTGGGGACAGTGAGGGACAGGGTGGGGGCAGTGAAGGACGGGGTAGGGGGCAGTGAGGGACGGGGTGGGGACAGTGAGGGATGGGGTGGGGGCAGTGAAGGATGGGACGGGGTGGGGGCAGTGAGGGACGGGGTGGGGGCAGTGAAGGATGGGACGGGGTGGGGACAGTGAGGGACGGGGTGGGGGCAGTGAAAGACGGGGTGGGGACAGTGAGGGACGGGGTGGGGACAGTGAGGGACGGGGTGGGGGCAGTGAAAGACGGGGTGGGGACAGTGAGGGACGGGTGGGGACAGTGAGGGACGGGGTGGGGGCAGTGAAGGACGGGGTGGGGACAGTGAGGGACGGGGTGGGGACAGTGAGGGACGGGGTGGGGGGCAGTGAAGGACGGGGTGGGGACAGTGAGGGACGGGGTGGGGGCAGTGAAGGATGGGACGGGGTGGGGACAGTGAGGGACAGGGTGGGGGCAGTGAAGGACGGGGTAGGGGCAGTGAGGGACGGGGTGGGGACAGTGAGGGACGGGGTGGGGGCAGTGAAGGACGGGGTGGGGACAGTGAGGGATGGGGTGGGGGCAGTGAAGGATGGGACGGGGTGGGGGCAGTGAGGGACGGGGTGGGGGCAGTGAAGGATGGGACGGGGTGGGGACAGTGAGGGACGGGGTGGGGGCAGTGAAAGACGGGGTGGGGACAGTGAGGGACGGGGTGGGGGCAGTGAAGGACGGGATGGGGACAGTGAGGGACGGGGTGGGGGCAGTGAGGGACGGGGGGGACAGTGAAGGACGGGGTGGGGACAGTGAGGGACGGGGTGGGGGCAGTGAGGGACGGGGTGGGGACAGTGAGGGACGGGGTGGGGGCAGTGAGGGATGGGGTGGGGGCAGTGTGGGACGGGGTGGGGACATGAGGGACGGGGTGGGGACAGTGAGGGACGGGGTGGTGGCAGTGAAGGATGGGACGGGGTGGGGACAGTGAGGGACGGGGGTGGGGGCAGTGAAGGACGGGGTGGGGACAGTGAGGGACAGGGTGGGGACAGTGAGGGACGGGGTGGGGGCAGTGAAGGACGGGATGGGGACAGTGAGGGACGGGGTGGGGGCAGTGAAGGACGGGATGGGGACAGTGAGGGACGGGGTGGGGGCAGTGAAGGACGGGATGGGGACAGTGAGGGACGGGGTGGGGGCAGTGAGGGACGGGGTGGGGGCAGTGAAGGACGGGATGGGGACAGTGAGGGACGGGGTGGGGGCAGTGAAGGACGGGATGGGGACAGTGAGGGACGGGGTGGGGGCAGTGAGGGACAGGGTGGGGACAGTGAGGGACGGGGTGGGGGCAGTGAAGGACGGGATGGGGACAGTGAGGGACGGGGTGGGGGCAGTGAAGGACGGGATGGGGACAGTGAGGGACGGGGGGGGGACAGTGAAGGACGGGGTGGGGACAGTGAGGGACGGGGTGGGGGCAGTGAGGGACGGGGTGGGGACAGTGAGGGACGGGGTGGGGGCAGTGAGGGATGGGGTGGGGGCAGTGTGGGACGGGGTGGGGACGTGAGGGACGGGGTGGGGACAGTGAGGGACGGGGTGGTGGACAGTGAAGGATGGGACGGGGTGGGGACAGTGAGGGACGGGGTGGGGGCAGTGAAGGACGGGGTGGGGACAGTGAGGGACAGGGTGGGGACAGTGAGGGACGGGGTGGGGGCAGTGAAGGACGGGGTGGGGACAGTGAGGGACGGGGTGGGGGCAGTGAAGGATGGGGTGGGGGCAGTGAAGGACGGGGTGGGGACAGTGAGGGACGGGGTGGGGGCAGTGAAGGATGGGACGGGGTGGGGACAGTGAGGGATGGAGTGGGGGCAGTGAAGGACGGGGTGGGGACAGTGAGGGACGGGGTGGGGGCAGTGAGGGACGGGGTGGGGGCAGTGAGGGACGGGGTGGGGGCAGTGAGGGACGGGGTGGGGACAGTGAGGTATATATATCTGTGCTTTGGGCTCCGGAATATACGTTAAGGATGGCTCATCCCATAAAAACAGCTGTGATTGAAATAACTTTAGCTGGAACACACACACACACACATCTTAGATAGTAAAATGAACGTATACATTAATACTAAATCAAACGTATCTAGTGTTCCCTTGGAGTGGGGGTGGGGCGCATACAAAATACAAATTTAGCAAATTAATATTTCTGTCACCGCCTACAGCCTACGGACATAATGAGTTGAAACCAATCATATGATAATTATGACTGCACAACTAGTGGACATGGGAGGGGGGGTGTATAAACAAAGCTTTACAAAACATAATGCTACTAATTAAGGGTACACACAAAGGATGTCGGGATTTTCTATTAGGTGTTAAATTATCAATAGGAAGTTATCGATCGCACACATAAGCCAGACATCGTCTCGCATTGACCGGAGCGCGCTCTAGGTTTGTAATTATCTTTCTTAGCCTTTCACAATAAAGAACACTTGTATGCATATCAAGCCGATTGAATAGATCACCACCATACCCCTTCAATTCCCGCCCGTGCAGTAAACGCCCACAAATAGCTGTTTTTGAAGTATTCACAAAAAACGTATTTCTTTTTATACAAATGATAACATTTGTGCAACTTGGGTAGCTATTTCAAAACGTTCACAAAATAATATATTGATGCACGTACAATTAGATTTGCCCGAAATATTCTAACACAAATAATACGTTCGATAGAAATGTTATTAATATGAATATTCTAATGCTAGTCATATGTCTGATAGAAATGTTATTAATACATGTTTGTTACGTGAATTACTAATATGAATTTTTTTTTATTTCTGCGGATGAGCCCACTGTTGGCCTTAAGCCGATTAGATCTGCGCCTAACTATGCCCCGTATTGAATGGGGCCCACTCACAGCGACGTCTTCGTCTACTCTAGGCTTTTCATGTGTTTACAACAGCTACTACTTTCCCACACTGGTCCCCAAAATATCTAACTTTGGCCCTTGTAACAAAATCTTGCTTTTAATTACTTTATTAGGGCATGGTTTTGATGGACTTAACCAAAGGCATTCTGCAAAATAGTCAAACCTGGTGGCTATCTAGGCCACCTTTTAAGGGGGTGTCTCTATGGGGGGATCTTTATTTTATTAGTCTCAATGAGTAGCAGTCTGGGCCCAGGGCTAAATTAACCTAGATTCATAGGACGGAGCACTTTTCAAAGATGATCATATTATATAATATTTGCAGCTGCGACCTTTACATCTTTTTAGCCCAGGGGGCCCCAAATATAACTTCGACTAGGGCCCCTAATGCAACTTGGACAAGGGCTCCCATAATGTACCTTTGACTAGGGTTCCCATAATCTACCTTTGACGGGCCCCCATAATGTACCTTTGACTAGGGCAGACCTAAACGTAAGAATAGTTTAAGACTTGGTCCATATCCTAAGTACATAACTTGGGAGACACAATGGACTCAAGTCAAGTGCTGAAAATATTTATGTCCATTGTTGTTGACGATGCTATCAGCTATAAAACAACATTTGATCCTCCTGTTAAGATGTCTTCAGTTTGAAGTAATAAACTATTACTACAGAGAATTGTGTTAGTGTGTCTTTATCTTTGTCCTCAATCTTTTATTTTTATTATGGTTACTAAAGTTTGTTGAATTGAAGAGGGGGAGAAATGGGGGGGGGGAGGGGCGAAGACTCAGTGTGAGGGGAGGAAAGGGGAAGTTCAGTGGGCGGTGACTTGAGGCAATATTGACGACATCAGACACGACCAATGGTACGTGTTGTGGTGTCAGCATAGATTAGTTTACTCATGTTCTGTGACAGATTTTTGTGTTGTATAAGACAAACGGTGGCCAAACACGGCTGTTATAGACACGGCTGTTATAGACACGGCTGTTATAGACACGGCTGTTATAGACACGGCTGTTATAGACACATTCGTCTTTTAGCTTGGTTCGGTACGACTCTCATTTAATATTATAACTTATTTTCTCTTGTATATTCCATTACACATTTTTTATGAAATTTTGTTAATATAGAAGACTATCACACACCTATAGATATATATATAGGTGTGTGTCAGCACAATCTTCTGGAGCTGAAGGCTGCTCGGAGAAAGGCACAGCAGACTGCCCGTAGATGCGCAAATGACTACTGGCTTCAACTGGCACATAGCATCCAGCAAGCGTCGGAGACTGGCAACATAAGGAGGATGTATGAAGGCATCAAGCAAGCAACTGGCAAATCATCAAAGAAGACTGCACCCTTGAAGTCCAAATCAGGGGATATCATCACTGACAAAAACAAGCAAATGGGCAGGTGGGCGGAACACTATCTAGAGTTGTATTCCAGTGAAAACTCTGTCACACAGAGAGCATTGGACGATTTAGAAGACTTGACCGTCCTGAAGGAGCTGGATGCTGAACCTACCATGGACGAACTCAGTAAAGCCATTGATGCCCTGAACAGTGGTAAATCGCCGGGTGAGGATGGCATCCCGCCTGAAATCATCAAATGCGGAAAACCTGCCTTATTAGAGCCACTTCATGAGCTCCTCTGCCTATGCTGGAAGGAAGGCAGAGTTCCGCAAGACATGCGCAACGCCAAGATAGTCACTCTGTACAAGAATAAGGGGGATCGCACTGACTGTAACAACTACAGGGGTATTTCATTGCTGAGCATTGTAGGCAAAGCCTTTGCACGCGTGGTACTCAACCGTCTTCAGGTTCTCGCAAACCGCGTGTACCCCGAATCACAATGCGGCTTCTGACAAGAAAGATCCACTGTTGACATGATATTCTCAGTGCGTCAGCTCCAGGAGAAGTGCAGAGAACAGCAGATGCCGCTTTACATCGCCTTCATCGACCTAACCAAGGCGTTTGACTTAGTAAGCAGAAGCGGCCTGTTCCTGCTACTGAAGAAGATCGGATGTCCACCTCAGTTGCTCAACATTATAACCTCCTTCCACGATAATATGCAGGGAGTAGTCAGCTACGATGGGGACACTTCAGAACCCTTTACAATCAAAAGCGGAGTCAAACAAGGATGTGTTCTAGCGCCTACACTATTCGGCATATTTTTCTCTATGATGCTGAATTTTGCATTTAAAGACTCTACAGAAGGTGTCTACCTACATACCAGAAGTGATGGGAAGTTGCTGAACATGGCTCGCCTAAGAGCAAAAACCAAGATCCGCACTATCCTTATCAGAGACATGCTGTTCGCTGATGACGCAGCCCTGACAGCACACACAGAGGAACACCTACAGCTCCTGATGGATCGCTTAGCTCAAGCATGCATAGAATTCGGACTGACCATCAGCATCAAGAAAACCAACATCATGGGTCAAGGCATCCCAGCTCCACCCTCAATCACCATCGACAACGAAGTTCTGGAGGTCACCGACAAGTTCACATACCTGGGCTCCACCATTACCAGCAGTCTGTCCCTGGATGACGAGATCGACAAGAGGCTTGCCAAAGCAACCAGTGTCATGGCCAGACTAAGCAAACGAGTATGGACTAACAAACATTTGACACTGAACACCAAGCTCAAGGTATACCAGGCATGTATTCTCAGCACTCTTTTATATGGCAGCGAAACCTGGACTACCTATACCAAACAGGAAAACCGACTCGAGAGCTTCCACCTCCGCTGTCTCCGACGCATCCTTGGCATCAGATGGCAGGACAAAATCACCAACACTGCCGTACTCAAACAAGCCAGCTCACTGAGCATGCATCTCCTTCTGTGCCAAAGACGTCTATGCTGGCTGGGTCATGTGCATCGAATGCAAGATGGACGCATACCAAAGGACATCCTATATGGCGAGCTTGCCACCGGACATCGCCCCGCTGGTCGCCCGCAACTGCGGTTCAAGGATGTCTCCAAACGCGACCTCAAACTGACCGGCATCAGCCTCGACAATTGGGAACAGCTCGCCGACGACCGGAGTGGGTGGCGTCAGGCTGTTCACAAAGGCATCCTCAATGGTGAACAAGTAAGGAACCAACAGCAGGAGACCAAAAGACAGAGAAGGAAGACCGCACGACATAAACAGGCCCTCGGTCCCCCACCCAGCTTCATTTGTGGCCACTGCGGACGAGTCTGCCAGTCCATGATCGGTCTGTTGAGTCACTCAAGAACCTGCTATCAAAAAATGACTAGATGACTAACTAGAGCGCTACCATCATCTTTCGAGATGGACGGTTTGCCTACTATATATATATAAAGATAGATAAATAGATAGATAGATAGATAGATAGATAGATAGATAGATAGATAGATAGATAGATAGATAGATAGATAGATAGATAGATAGATAGATAGATAGATAGATAGATAGATAGATAGATAGATAGATAGATAGATAGATAGATATAGAGAGAGAGAGAGAAAGAGAGAGAGAGACATTGGCTTTTATGATCAAAACCACACTTAGTACTTACCATGTGTAACAGGCTGTAGGCATGTTTGAAGATACCTGGATTCAACTCTTGGTTAATTAATGTCCACACTTGACCTTATATACTGGCTGAACGCTTGACTTCATTGACCACTGGCTTGCATCTGTTTCAGTCATGTTGTCAGTATAGCCCGAAGCATTTACCGTTGGGGGGGGGGGGCTTAGCCCGTGGGTCAAACGCTTGGCCCAAGTACAGTGACTGTAGTTGTTATATCGTAAAGAAAATGGTGCTACATTGGGTCATTTCCATAGGCATGTGGGATCGAGTGGTTTCATCAGTCTCCACAGCAAAAAGCCACTACTGCCTGTGTGATTTGGGTAAGGCTTAGGCACAGACTTCCACAGATAATTTTGGGGTCTAGGCAGAGACTTTTATAGATATCTTGGGGGCCCACGAAAGAGACATATTGAGATATGTTGGGGGCCACATGCAAAGTATTCCAGAGATGTAGAGGAGCCCCTGGCAGACACTTCTAGGGATATTTTGGAGGCTAAGTAATATTTTTGGGGCCCCTTGAAGAAACTTCAAGAGACAAGATGGGGGATCTCCAGGAAGATACTTCTCGAGATATTATGAGGGGTAGGGGCTTAGAGAAATTATTCCAGAGATATATTGAAGGCCCCAGGCGGAGATTTATAGAGATATTTTGGGGGGCCCAGTGAAGAGACTTCTAGAAATATATTGGGGGTAGGGGCTTAAGCAAAGTATTCCAGAGATATATTGAAGGCCCCCGGCGAAGATTTATAGAGATATCTTGGGGCCTAGTGAATTACTTCTAGAGATGTGTTGGGGCCCCATAAAATAATTTTAAAGAGATATGTTGGCAACCCTCTGGAAGAAACTTCTTGAGCTATGTTGGGTGTCATAGGCAAGATATATTGAGGGCCCCTGACAGAGACACGTGTAGAGGTATGTTGGGGCCCAAGGAAGAAACTTCAGGAGGTACGTTGCGGCTCCTGGAAGAGAATCTAGATATATATATATATATATATATATATATATATATATATATATATATGGGCCCTAGGCAGATACTTCCAGATATGTTGGGGGGGCCCAGGAATAGACTTTAAATATATATATATACAGATATACGTAGCTCTAGTCAGAAAATTTTAGAGAAATAGAACCTGTCACGGCTCTCTACAACAAATTTGAATAAAATTAACACAGAAGGTGGTCCCTTAACGGTTACCTGATTATCATATTAATAGGAACGACCCTGCTTCAATCCCCGGGTATCTTAATATCTGCACTAACCCCCGCCTCCCCCACCCCACCCTTTCCCTTGAAACTGCCATCTTAACAAATAAAGGAAACAATAATTTTGTTCTCTTCACACCAAAAACTTAAAATGCCAAGGGCGTTATTACAGCTTTTTTAAACTCCTATCAGCGTTAAATGGTCTATTTTTAGAGTTTGGGTCAGATATCTGGGTCGAGCTCTGGTTTACATCCTAGATGCGGAATTGTGCTACCTGTTCATCTCACTGAATGCAAATGCCAGGTGTGCCTCTAAAAGCCTTCTTCGGATCATTTTACCCACTCCCCCTCTCCCTCCAGGGTAGGGATTATACAAAAACCGACTTTTAAAAAAACTGGTTGTCGAAGGTCAATTTCTCAAAAAAACCTGCGAAAACCGGTTTTCGGTTTTACAATAAAATAAGTGAAAAAAACGATTTTTAAAGTATTCTAGCAATATTTTTTTTCAATGTATACCGTATTTAATTGACGGGCATGAAAATGAATAAAGTTTGATGTAATTATGTCAACCAATTTTTTAAGTAAAATAATAAATACAAGAAAAAAATTATCAATATGACAGTAAAAATATTAATACTGCCTATAGGGTACATCTATCTATCTATCTATCTATCTATCTATCTATCTATCTATCTATATATATATATATTCCCGAATAATTCCCGAATTATTCATTAATATATATAGATTTGTCGCGTTTGTAGAATTCCCAAATAGGTCACAGAAAGCAAGACGCGTTCAACTCCTCGCAATGTTTTCTAATTTCTTTTATAAAGCCAGATTATTTTAATTTCTCATTTATCCCCAGTCGCGGTAAATTCTGTAGCCTTTTAACCGCGGAAAATGAGGGAATACTGTACATAAAATAGAATTGTGTAACCACATCCGTCACCACCGCCAGCTGTAAATACTACGGTCTGGGATACTCCTCATTGACCACAGTTCCTCCACCCTCGCACAAATGTTTTTTTTTTTAATCCCGACTAGAGAAGCACAATGATCTAATCCCCGTGGATCATTTTACGTTTGACACACAAGGAAGGAGAGTTCATAAAAATAATTTGTATGATACTCTTTTTTTTTTTTTTATTTTTTTTTTAACGCCGCCATTGCCAGCATGGTAGGGTGTAGTGTGCCTACCACACCAACATTGTTGGCGGCGTTGATGCACGTCTGCCATGCCTACAGAGCGGCGGGGTGAGTGTGCCCGCTATCATCTGCAGGGATGGCAGAAAGATGGGTTTTAATCCTTGCCAAACCGGCCAGACCAGCAGGGTGTGTGTACTGCCGAACGGCCAGAATGGCAAGGAAAGGGGTTTTTCCTGCCACTCGGACAGAGGGGAGGGTGTAGTGTGCCTGTACCCTCAGCCGGAAATGGCAAGCTGCGCAGGTGTGCTTGAGTGGGACGGAGTGGAAGGGTGTTGTGTGCCGACCACATCCGTCACCACCGCCAGCTGTGAATACTGCGGTCTCGGATAGTCCTCATTGACCACAGTACCAGTAATGGTTTTTTTTCATGACTAGAGAACCCCTATGATCCATCCCCCGTGGATCATGGTATGTCTCTCAGACCAGGAAGGAGAGATCACAAAATATTTTGAAATACCAAAACACTTTGTGATACTCTCTATAAAGATTTTCCAAATAGTCCTAACCAACGGTCATAAAATTAACATCCATATTTATGTATATATCCTAGGATAATGTAGTATTTATGGTGTTTGTTAAGTTATTATTTCTATAAAATGTCTATATCCGGTCAATAATGTACAATTAGCTTCCTTTACCTACAGAATCTTAAACTACGTAAAAATCGATTTTTCTTCGTCAAAAAAAATGAATGGTATACGGATATACGTTTATCTGTGTTTCTTCTTTACGGCGGTGTTATAAGAGACTTATTTTTATTGTTTCAAACGTTTGTTGCCGTTATTGTAAATACTGTATACTTTTATAAAGAATGTTAAAGTGACAAATATTAAATATTTATATTCCTTTAAATTGCATTTTGACTTATTACATTTCTATCATGACCTTTATTTGGCAGTCACGAATCCGTGTTTCATTCATATTAAGCTCTAAATATACGTGGCTGTGAAAGACACGAGGTTTGGTTTGCCGCTCACAGACATGTTCAGAAATCAGCCGATGTGATGTAGACCGCAGTATAGCACTTATTTATCTATAGTCTAAAGATATTACGGTTCTTTTTTTACTTTTGGTATTCTCTTTGTCTTTTGGTATTCTCTTTGTCTTTTGCTCTCTATCTCTCCCGCCCCCCTTCTCTCTCTCTCTCTCTCATCCTTTGTCTGTTTCTAATGTTATCTATGTATGTGACACAGTACACAAACATCTCTGCACCTCTATGGACCCACGGGCCACGGCCACATTGAACGCCCATTTCAAAAAAATTTCTCCACTGAACTCTAAATTCACTCCTCGCCCCTCCCTTCATACAATTGTCTCCCCACCTACCCCCTCCCATCCCTGAGATGTATTAGTTACACCAGTCATTACAACGGCTGTACGACGGTCCTGCCTTGTTTAGGTTAGAGGGTTGGTGGTGGTGGTGGAGGTGTTGGATGACGAACATAAATTTAGTCAACTTGAAAAAAAAAATAGCCCCATTCTGTCTATTGTTTAGTAACGAACTAAGGAGATACCAATACCCCCCCCCCCCCAACCTCCTCTCCCGTCTCAATGAGATGCTCGTTTCAAGTAGTTTACTTCTAGCAAGTAAACACTATATTCTTGCGCTAAAAACATCGGTTGTTCTGTGGAATTAGTAAACGACCTGAGTTTAGCCCTCTTTCCAGGTCGAGGAAACGGATGCAATAAATCTTTCTATGTGTTTATACACTCCCCTCCCCCTCAAGTTACCCATGAACAACTTGGTCACGCCTACTCTCTTGTATCGCTCAACAATTACTTTCTAACAATGACCAAGTACACGGACACGGGTCAGACTGATGAGGGAGTTCATTGGGAAATCACAGCTACCTTGATTTCTCTGTAATTTAGCTGAATAAATCAACATTTTTTTCCCCAATTGTTAAGTTCTAGGCTAAAACCGACTTTACAAGCCCAAAAATCCGGTAGACGAATGCTTCGAGATACGTTCAAAAAACCGGTTTTTCGCCGCCGGTTTTTAAAAACCGACAATCCCTACTCCAGGGCAAGCCAGTGTGCTGGGGGAACCCATACGTTAACTATTCTAAAAGGATTAAATATGCAGTATTATGATCTCTTTTGTAAACAGGACAGAATCAAGTGTGTGTGTGTGTGAGTGAAAAGGGGGGGGGGGAGGGGGCACAAATATTATCTGGCGGCATCACTACCTGTAAACGTGTGTGTGGGGGGATGGGGGGGTCAGGCTTCCGATAAATGCCTGGATTGGCCCATACATTAATATTTCCAGGGCATCTGCCATCAACAGACTCAATGTAAAGGTAGGCAATGGTCAGTCGTGGTAAAAAAAAAATAATCACTAAGAGACAATTTTTAAATTGTATTATTTTAATAACCTTAAATTGTCTTGATCATTGCTTCTCACCATTCACTCATAAATTAAGACAACGACTGATCCGTGGTCAACATTTATTATAATTTTTACAGCACAAATAATAATAAAGAATAAAAATGTAGCGTTATCTACCACGAAGTACTATATCTCTTCAGCAACTCTGCGATCTAATCTACCACGAAGTTCTATATCTCTTCAGCAACTCTGCGATCTAATCTACCACGAAGTACTATATCTCTTCAGCAACTCTGCGATCTAATCTACCACGAAGTTCTATATCTCTTCAGCAACTCTGCGATCTAATCTACTACGAAGTACTATATCTCTCCAGCAACTCTGCGATCTAATCTACCACGAAGTACTATATCTCTCCAGCAACTCTGCGATCTAATCTACCACGAAGTTCTATATCTCTTCAGCAACTCTGCGATCTAATCTACCACGAAGTACTATATCTCTCCAGCAACTCTGCGATCTAATCTACTACGAAGTACTATATCTCTCCAGCAACTCTGCGATCTAATCTACCACGAAGTACTATATCTCTCCAGCAACTCTGCGATCTAATCTACCACGAAGTACTATATCTCTTCAGCAGCAAACGATCATCCACTACCATGTTAGCCATCACAGTCCACTCTCTTGTCATCTGACCACAACAACCAATCACTTGTCTTTCTCCTTTTGACCTTTCATCCATTCATTCTCCACGATCACACTCAGCACGTGAAAAAATCATTAAATACAAAACATATCTACGACAATCACCAGCAACGAATTAATTAAAAATTCTATCTATATCTATCTATCTATCTATCTATCTATCTATCTATCTATCTATCTATCTATCTATCTATCTATCTATCTATCTATCAACATATAAATATACGTATAGTAATGAGTCGTTGCTATACGTATTAAACAAAGATTACTACATATCACTATACCGTACAATAAATCATAAGGCCTAAAATTGAAACATTTAAATCAGTAGGCCTAAAATAGAAACATATAGATCATAAGGCCTACAATAGAAACATATAAATTTTGAGGCCAAACATAAAAACATATTAGGTCTAAAATAAAATCCTATTGATTATTAGGTATAATATAAATACACTTATAAAACATTAGGCCTAATATACAAAACATATAAATTATTAGGCCTAATATAGAAACATATAAATCATGAGGCCTAATATAGAAACATATAAATCATGAAGCCAAATATAGAAACAAATAAATCATGAGACCTAATATAGAAACACTTAAAGACAAAACTTTAAAATGCTATTGAAAATTGTGCATGCATATAGAAATAGATTTTGTCACGCAGTGTTTTTTTTTAATATCAAAGTCATCATTTTGTTATACACACTTCTTGTTATGCACGGTTATTGTTATCCACGGTTATTGTTATGCACGGTTATTGTTATGCACGGTTATTGTTATCCACGGCTATTGTTATCCACGGTTATTGTTATGCACGGTTATTGTTATGTACGGTTATTGTTATCCACGGTTATTGTTATGCACGGTTATTGTTATGCACGATTATTGTTATCCAAGTTATTGTTATCCACGGTTATTGTTATGCACGGTTATCGTTCTGCACGGTTATTGGTTTTATGCACGTTATTGTTATGCACGGTTATTGCTTTTATGTTCGGTTATTGTTATGCACGGTTATTGTTATGCACGGTTATTGTTATGCACGGTTATTGATTTTATACACGGTTATTGTTATGCACGGTTATTGTTATGCACGGTTATTGCACGGTTATTGTTATGCACGGTTATTGTTATGCACGGTTATTGTTATGCACAGTTATTGTTTTATGCACGGTTATTGTTATGCACGGTTATTGTTATGCACGGTTATTATTCTTTTATTTGTTTACTTAGGAAGCGTTTCCTGTGTGACATTTATTTTCACATTCAATCAATTAATGTCACCTAGTCAATTATGATTCAGTTTCTTTATTTTGACTTCACACAAAAATAAATCATTTTAAACAATAAATCAAACCTAACTGGTTCTACACTGACTCGAAAGATGAGTACACTAATAAATTGATGTATATTCAAACAGAACTGCGTAATAATACACTTCTTTGTATAGTTTTCAAGTCACATAACGTCTAGGTCCTGTTTACAACTTTCTTACATGCTCTTTCCGACGTCATAGTCTACTGTCCTTATTCTCGACCCCAGATTCGACTTATCAATTGTCTTCTCTGCCCACTACTCTCTAACTGTCCTCCTCTCTGCCCACTACTCTCTAACTGTCCTCCTCTCTGCCCACTACTCTCTAACTGTCCTCCTCTCTGCCCACTACTCTCTAACTGTCCTCCTCTCTGCCCACTACTCTCTAACTGTCCGCCTCTCTGCCAACTACTCTTTAGCTGTCCTCCTCTTTATGGTTAAAGGAGATTGTGATTCCTTTCCACGAACAGGTAGGTCATTGTCTCGGAGTATGAGAGAGTTTGATGCTAGCGGTCTGATGACAATATTTATATTTTCACAGTTCACGTTCAGTCTCCGCCTATAAAGTCAAACAATAAGCGGTTCTTTAGCTGATATAACAAGTTCATTAAACGCAGATATTGGACGCCAGTTGTTCTCTAATGCACTTACGTCTCGATATCTCGCTCTCTTCTCTCTGACTAACTAGCAAATCATACAGCTCATATACTGTAAACGATTGCCTTGACATCAGTGATTTATTAGCCATAACCTCTGCTAGCCCCAAATAACTGTCCCCTCGGATGGGGAAGAGATTGACCCGTTAACAGGGTACCTATTAAATTTTATTGTTAAACATTCCCCCCGCCCCACCGACGTGTAAGTTCCCCCGTGATTGCCTTTCTAAAATAAATCTACCCCCTCCCGCCGCCGCCACAATCAACTGACGGATCCATTGAAACTAAACCTGCACCTCACGTATCACGGTCCTTCTTCTTCAGGCATTTGTTTCCCCCTGAGTCCCAGTGCTCACCCATGCCCACAATAAACTGTGCCTCCCCCCCTCCTCCCAGTGATCTAACACGGTCGCCTGTCGCTTGAATGATTCCGCTAATTGGTCACTATGACACCAGTGCCGACCCTAGGGATTTGGAGGCCCTGGGGGGGGGGGGTTTGGCCTCTTTAGGGGCCCATGAATTTTGACATTCAACACCATGGCATAAGATAATGCACTTAATATCTAATAAAATAAATTATTTAGGCCCCCTCAAGCTGGGGCCTTGGGATTCTTTCGAATTTGGATCCCCCCTCACCCTAGGTACGCTTCTGTATGACACGCCATCTTCCCTAGCTGACGTAAACAGTAGTCATTACTAGCAGGGCCGGACTTAATAGGGCCCTAAGCTATTTGATAAATGTGGGCCCAATATAAGGGAAGATATTACATGTCATTACCAAATATTTAAGACTGTATGACTATTGCTCACTAAGACAATAGGAACAATGTATTCATGAGAACGAAATAATATTAATTTAATAGATCAAATCCATAAAAAAGTATGATGACAAAATAACAATAAAGTCCAGACAAATAGTGTATCAGTATAGTCACCAACGGCCCAACTTTTACACTCGTCAACTAGCATACGATGGACTCTTTATTGTCCGCCTCACTTCTCCACGTTCCCCTACAACCACCTTTCCTCCTAACGGCCACCCCCCCTGATCTCCTCACCCAAATACAGCCATGCTCCACTGGTCACACTGGTCACACTGACACTGGTCACACTGACACTGGTCACACTGACACTGGTCACACTGACACTGGTCACACTGGTCACACTGACACTGGTCACACTGACACTGGTCACACTGACACTGGTCACACTGGTCACACTGACACTGGTCACACTGACACTGGTCACACTGACACTGGTCACACTGGTCACACTGACACTGGTCACACTGACACTGGTCACACTGGTCACACTGACACTGGTCACACTGACACTGGTCACACTGGTCACACTGGTCACACTGACACTGGTCACACTGACACTGGGCACACTGGTCACACTGACACTGGTCACACTGGTCACTCCGGTCACTCCAGATGATTCACGACTTTGATCTTCCCCCCTTTTCACGATCAAACCCACGCCATGCCATTCAAACACGCTAACTGACCCAACACAGCTCTCACACCAGAGATGAGTGGACAGCGGACGCGTCCGCTTGCGGACGCAGATCCGCAGACTTTTCCGAATCCGCGGACTGACAGCGGACGCTTCGTACGGTTAAGTTGCAGACTCGCGGACTGACGCAGATCTTCTTTAGCGTTACCATACAAAAATTTCAAGTCATTTAAACCGCTAAATTTCAGCAATGCGGACGCGTGGACTGACTGCAAATCAATGTTGTAAGATTCCGCGGACGCGGACGCGGATCATTGATAGAAATCCATGGTCGGACGCGGACGCTAAATTTCAAGATCCGCACACCTCTGTCTCACACCCACATATAATATTCTGACAGCAGATATTCTGCTGCGCAACTGACAAACTAATACACAACACCTTCACTTTCTTGTGTTGGGGAAGGGGGGAGGGAGGGTGATACAAAGGCCTGAATCCATCAAGGGTCTGTACAGAAAAACTAACGATGGATGCGATTGTTAAAATTGTCAACAACTTTCCATACTTCTGCAAAAAAGAAAAAAACAACAAAGAAGTTAGACCAGAACATTCGGGTACAATTGATGCTATTGAATGATGATGATAATCGATAATTATTTTAAAAGCAATGTTTCATTTCCGTTAAAGGTTTTTCGGCTGGGGATTTGGTCTGGATACCCTATTAGGTACAGTTGAGATAAAGGTTTAGAACCGCGGATATGGAGGATGATATTTCTTAAGAACTACCATATACCTCAATTTTTTTTTATTAAATGACTTTTGTATTAATCTTCTGTACATTTGCATAAGAGTTATACCCCCTTAGGCTTGATCGGTAGACTAGTTATTTTTGGTTTCGGGCAGATCCGATTTTTACGTACTTTTATTTTAAACTGGAATACTGTTGTATTAAACCTTTATCTTTGTTTGTTTGGAGTTTCCTCGTAATTACCTTGTGACAAGTGTGTGTGTGTGTGTGTGTGTATACTATAATAACCCTCCCTTAGGCAAGAATTCTCACGTGACCCCTTGGTGACGGCCATGTAGGTCGTTGGGATGCACAGTGTTGGACCCATTCATATACCTGTTCTACAACCATTTCAGGTACGGCTTAAAAGGGATGGGGTGCATAGTTAGAAAAATGGCTACCACCCGCCAAAAACTTTTTTGGCGTTTTTTTCTTCTTCTAATTATTAAATGCGTTTTCATGATTTTTGATATTTATAAAAAAAAATATTCGATTCTTTGGTTGAAGGTGGGGGAAAGGGGTGGGGCCCAGCTATAGGCCCAGCTGTAGGCCCCGCTATAGGCCGAGCTGTAGGCCTAGCTATAGGCCCAGCTATAGGCCCAGCTAGTCCATAATGTTTGATTGTTTTGAATCATATTGTCTAATATTACCTTTTCTCCAATATTTACATAGTTTTTGTTCCAACTTCTATGATGATTTCGCATGTCCGTTGCAGTCTTATAATGTTTTCGGCAACACGGCTAAAATGTACAGTCGTTAGAAATGAACAAGTAAGTAACTAACATAATAGAAAAATGAAGAATGAACTAAATAGCTACGGTGAAAATTTAGTTCATATTACGCAGCGAAATGATCATATTGTCTCCCATGTCTTCACAGTAAATGGAACTATTTTGACAAAATCTGTCAAGCTATAATTTATCAAGCTATATTTCTAGTCTGGGTTGGTGCAGTGCCAAACTAATGGATTTAGGGGCCCGGGGGGCTTGGCCTCTTTGGGGGCCCCTGCATTTTGACATTCGACACCATGACATGAAATAATGTACTTAAGATACTTAATGCAAAAAATTGTTTTGGGGTCCCCTAAAGCTGGGGCCGGGGGACTTTTGAATTAAGACCCCCTTACATTCACTTTAGGAACGCATCTGGGTTTGTGTGATGATTAAAGCTCTCACGTATGAACGAGAAAATTAATTTCTTGTTCATGTAGACAAGTCGCCTTAGATCAAACCTGACACTCCAGAAAATGAAAAAAAATTTCACGCCTAAAAATAATATACAAGTAAAATAAAATACTTCTTTTATAACGGCAATTTTCTCAGTAGTGGATGATTCGTCTGGTACTCTAGCAAACAAAGAAAATGATTTTTTTTATCTCTTAAATTGTATTTTCACATCCGTTAGCCAGTTGAATATCCTAACACTACAGCCAGAGACTGGCATTTTACAGCACTATCCTAACAATACAGCTAGAGACTGGCATTTTACAGCAATATCCTAACACTACATCTAGAGACTAACATTTTACAGCAATATCCTAACACTACAGCTAGAGACTCACATTTTACAGCAATATCCTAACACTACAGCTAGAGACTCACATTTTACAGCAATATCCTAACACTACAGCTAGAGACTCGCATTTTACAGCAATATCCTAACACTACAGCTAGAAACTCGCATTTTACAGCAATATCCTAACACTACAGCTAGAGACTCGCATTTTACAGCAATTCTGTCATGAAACCTAAGTTCTAGTCTGTGTGTGTGTGTGTGTTTGTGTTTGTATATGCATCTGAGTGCCTTTATAAACAATGATATTAACATATGTCTCGGAAAAGAATATCATCAATCGCGGACCCTCGGGAAAACAGTGGATATTTCAGGTCATATCTCAAACACCCATATTAAATCTCCCGTGGTGCCACCATGGCCATTGCACTATCGGCTATAGTGGGGATGAAATAGGGCCACATAAAAGCCGTCTCATTTGTGGTTTTTATAGGATCTAAGAGATTTCATCTCATCCTTACAAGGACTTCACACACCAATGAATGAACTAAAGATAGCCGCGTCGGATAGAAAACTATTGAGAAACATATTTCTGTTGATGTGCCCACGCTTTCGTCCCAAAGATGACGACATCGGTTAAGGTGTATGATGACTAATGAAACTCCAGTTTATGAATGAATTAAAATAAAAAAACAGGGATTATTGAAATATTCAGGGATTATCAATACGTAGTGCACCCCACACACACACACCCACATACACACAAACACCATATCATCTTTAAAAATTCACAGCCGACGGCGGCAGCTCTGAAAACACAGATACCATTCACTGCAAAGTACTATACCCGACGGGGTACCCATGGGTATGCGTCATGGACACGTGTGTATGTGAAGTCCCTGTAGGGATGAGACGAGATCTCTGAGATCCTACAAACCAGTGTTTCCCTAACTACAGGTCCGTGGATCTAATGGTACTGCCTCCTTAAAACAGTTATTTCCTTTGTATTTACTGCGGTATATTTCTCTCGGGATAGTACGACATTCCATGGACAAGTGGTTAACCTGATATTTACTGTGGTTTATTTCTCTCGGGATAGTACGACATTCCATGGACAAGTGGTTAACATGATATTTACTGTGGTTTATTTCTCTCGGGATAGTACGACATTCCATGGACAAGTGGTTAACCTGATATTTACTGTGGTTTATTTCTCTCGGGATAGTACGACAAGTGGTTAACCTGAAAATTCCTTTAGTCCTCACCGGGATCGAACCAGGGGCCCTCACAAAAGTGTTCTGGTTGCGATTGCCAATAACGTGAGAAACATTTATTTTTAAAATGAAAACTACACGGATTACATGCAAGCAAAGGACACTATACTTTTGAATCTACACTTATCTGACCTGCAATAATTCTTCACTTATTTGCCAGAAGTCCAATACTTTTTTTATCT
Source organism: Bulinus truncatus (assembly GCA_021962125.1). Classification (NCBI taxonomy): domain Eukaryota; kingdom Metazoa; phylum Mollusca; class Gastropoda; family Planorbidae; genus Bulinus; species Bulinus truncatus. The sequence goes on along the minus strand of JAGDYQ010000126.1, from coordinate 616,807 downwards.
TTTCAGTTCACCTGGACTGACAGAATAATAAATAGGTTGTATGCATCGCTTCATTACGAATAGTACTATACAAATACCAATCAGTTGCTATCAAACTATGGCAAACGATATAGAGACACGCTGGTACCACCATTTCTATGATAGGACTAATGATGTTACACATACTAACCCAGATACTGAAACTACCATTTCTACGGAAGTATATGATTGAGCTAGTGATGTAACACATACTAACCCAGATACTTAAACTACCAGTTCTACGGAAGTATATGATTGAACTAGTGATGTAACACATACTAATGCAGATAATGGAGCTACTTGCTTTATAGAAGTATGAAGCTAGTAACTAAGGTACTATTTCTACTCTGTCCTACTAAAGTATTTGTGGAGCTACTGACATTAAACACAGCTAACCAAGCTGTAGGACTTTCCCACCATATAGAAGTCAATTTTAACAGTTGAAGATTTAAATTTACCAACGAACCTAAGACCACACATGCTATATTAAATGATAGAGCTAATAATGAAACATAGTCTGTCAGACAAACTGTACTCACCTGTCCTATACAGGTCTAGCACATCGTCAAATAAAAATGGACTACTGTAGAAATTATACTGCTCTTGAGCAGTTACTCCAGCCTCAGCCAGCCGGCCTAGGCGAGTGTCTGTAAACCTTTGTAGCGTTTCCAGACACGTCACATGGCGCATACCTCCGACCATTATCACTAGGCTGGTGGGGGCCGCTGGTGGGGCCACAGGTGGGGGCCGCTGGTGAGGGCCGCTGGTGGGGCCACAGGTGGGGGCCGCTGGTGGGGCCACAGGTGGGGGCCTCTGGTGGGGCCACAGGTGGGGGCCGCTGGTGTCCGCTGGTGGGGCCGCTGGTGAGGCCGCTGGTGGGGCCGCTGGTGGGGCTGGCCGGGTCACTGGTTATAACTCCCAATGGCAGATCCAGTGTCCATAGAAGCCTTCTCCATAATAGATAAATGGAAAAAAGGGGGACAAAAATCAAATACGTAAATTCAAAATAGTAAAACTCTATATAGTGACAAAATAAATTTTAAATTATGTGTAAATCGCATTTTCCCTAGTTTGGAACTTGGACATTTCTTTAACCTAATTTAGACTTGGACATTTCTGTAACCTAATTTAGACTTGGACATTTCTGTAACCTAATTTAGAATTAGGACATTTCTGTAATCTAATTAAAACTTGGAAATTTCTGTAACCTAATTTAGACTTGGACATTTATGTAACCTAATTTTGCTGAACATGGTCGTAATGTGCCGGTTCCAAGCCAGGCAGGTGTCTGGAAACGAGTAATCTCTTACAGACGGAAAATGAAAACCAAAATTGTTCAAAAAACTTCAAAGCAAAGATTGTCTCCAGTTTGATGGTAAAAGAGTGCAACGGGGGGGGGGGGGGGAGTATCAAGTAGTTCTGCTGAAAAATATGACATTCGAAAGCAAACTCGGTATTCTTAAATGTGAGAGTGGCTCTAACGCTGCCATTCACAAGGAACTACTCAGCTAATTGAAGAATACGATGCTTGGGAAAATATTTACATGATAATCTGCGACAAGACCGCAGTAAATACTGGTCGTTTGTACTGGATTGTAAAGCTCATACAGGATGATGTCTTGAGCAAGGGCTTTCAGAAGCCACAATATATTGGCTGTCAGCACCATGTACTCGACCTCCTTCTGAAACATGTCATTCATTTTCTTATTCAAGAGCCAACGAGCAAACAAGAACTCAACTATTTCTTGATTGACAAATTAACACAAAGTATGTCACTCTCGTGGCGACAGATGATGTTATCATAGGCGAGAACCCTGGATGGCAAGATGATTTCAAGTTCTTATATGAACTATGACATGCATACAGCGGCGTAGCGTGGGTATCGGCCGCCCAGGGCGGAAGACGATTTTGCCGCCCTCTCATTTAGGTATTTCAATTTAATCTATACATTTTTGCCGCCCCACCCCCAAAAAAAAGTAATAAAAAGTGCCGCCCGTTGCGGACAGCACCCACCCCCCTAGGTACGCCAATGCATGCATATCGTCATTTAATACATACATACATACATACACACACACATACATTACATACATACACACACATACAAACACATACATACATAAAACATACATACATACATACATAACACATACATACATACACACATACATACATACATACATACATACATACATACATACATACACACACATGCATACACACAAACATATACACACATACATACACACATACATACATACACACATACATACATACATACAAAAACACATACATTTACACATACATACATTTATACATACATACGTACATACATACATACATACATACATACACACACATATACACACATACATACACACATACATAAATACACACATACATTTATACATACACACATACATTTATACATACACACATACATTTATACATACATACATACATTTATACATACATACACCCACACACACATATATATAAAGTTAAAGTTATCATTTCATCTCTCAGCTTACAATCAACCCACCACCACCACCCCACTCCAACAATCAACAACTTCATTCACGGTCATTAAACAAAACTAACACAAATGTCCCGGGCCTTTGATTCTCAAACTTTTGGTCGCGACCCACTGGTGCATATCAAGAAGATTTTGAAATCCGACAACAAAATTGTTAACCACTGCCCTACGTCATCAATAAGATTAAAAAAAAAAAACAACCTATTATAGTTTTCCTTTTTGAATCATTTTTTTTTCTTTTTAAAATTTCTCTACAAGTCGGTCACACCACGGAGCATGTTTTATTAAGTGGGTCACGTATCACACGAGTTTGAGAACCCATGGTCCCTGAACTACGGAGACTTACTTACTTTGATGAAGTTATCCGTTTATTGAATTACACAATTCACGTGATCGCCTGCCTCAGGTATCACCTTGCGAATGGAACTAACAGAAAGAACGCAATCGTTTCCCCCCAGAGCTTTCCTGAGCGGTTTTGATTGGCTGTTACATTTCTCCCCTTTTATTTTGCGATAGATAAGACAAAGAATCGAGGCGGGTTGCATCTTGACTAACTAGCCCCCCCCCCTCCTCCCACCCCTCACCTCTTCTTCTACCTCTGAGCAACTTGCACACACGTACACACACACACACACATACCTACATACACACACATACATACACACATACACACATACACACACACATACATACAAAGGGTGTGAGCTGACAGCACCGATGCATCAACGTGGTGCCAGTCTACAGTTCAAGATACGAAAGCTGTGTATGGTGGTGGGGGGAGGGCGGGGAGCGAGGGAGAGAGGGGCACACGATAATTGAGAAAGTCTGGAAGATAAAGCCTTTTACTTGGACCCATTGTGTTTTGTATAGGTAAGTGATGAGTTGACCCATCGTGTTTTGTATAGGTAAGCAATGAGATGACCCATCGTGTTTTGTATATGTAAGCAATGAGATGACCCATCGTGTTTTGTATAGGTAAGCAATGAGATGACCCATCGTGTTTTGTATAGGTAAGTGATGAGTTGACCCATCGTGTTTTGTATAGGTAAGCAATGAGATGACCCATCGTGTTTTGTATAGGTAAGCAATGAGATGACCCATCGTGTTTTGTATAGGTAAGTGATGAGATGACTCAACCGTAACAGACCGAGTACAATTATCCATGTGTATGTTTATCTTTAAACTGTAAACTTTGAACTTTGAACTTTCCTGTGGGCGTACACATAAGGCGGGAGATCATTTGAATTATAAAGGTGTGTGAACATTTCAAAAGTCGTTTAGCGTCCATGTATTTCTTAATATGGGGGGGGGGGGGGGCTGCGGGTAGGAGGGTTGGGATTGGGGGTGGGGGGGTAGTAGTTGAATGAACTTAGTTGCCATCCCATTGGCGCGTAAAGTAAAACTACTAAAGTGCGACTGATGCCGCACATGGTTTTGACAATAGAGACCCCATTGCATCAAAGAGAGTTATCGTTGCAGTAGGAACAGAGAGGAAGATAGAGAGAGAGAAAGAGAGAGAGAGAGAGTGAGAGAGAGTGCGGGTGAGAGAAACAGAGAGAGAAAGAGTGAGAGAGAGAGAGAGAGAGAAAGATAGAGAGAAAGAAAGTTTGAGAGAGAGGGTGAGAGATAGAGATAGAAAAAGTGTGAGGGTGAGATAGAGAAGAAGAGAAAGAGAGAGAGAGAGAGAGTGACAGACAGACAGGAATATATATATATACTCGTACTTCCCATCAAGATACATTTATACTGGGTTAAACTGTTTGACATAGCCTTGCTGTGCCTGGCAGAGTGCACCACTCCATAGCCTTGCTGTGCCAGGCAGAGTGCACCACTCCATAGCCTTGCTGTGCCTGGCAGAGTGCACCCCTACTGCAGATGCACATTTTTTTTAAAGCAGCCCCCTCTGACGATTTGCATTTCCCCCACTCCCCATCCTTTGTCTATGTATGAGTTCTGCTTCAGCTGTCCACTGTGGTATTGACCATTACTTTCGCTTTTACCGTGCCCGTATCCATGCCATGGTCATTTGAGTTCGGTGAAGAATATTTAGGTCAACAGTGACCTAGTTCACCAGTAAAAAAAATATTTGTAGGTGGCGATTCAGAAGAAAATACATATAGAACAACAGATGGAGAGGTCCAGGGTTCGAGAACCTTGGGATTTTTTTCAAGTTCTGGTGAAAGTCCCACAAGTCCATCCAGCTTTGAATGGGTGGTAAACAGCAGATGTTGGAAAACCAGTGAACAAAATTTATGCCACAAACTTTTAATGCGAACACATTTGATGTTCAGTATATTGATGTTTTCGTTGATATGTCTTGTAAAATGGCATCTGATGATAACGTCTTTAAGATAACATAATCAATGTTTTTCTTCATTGCACTTAACGGAATTTGGTTGTAAAACTTTATAAGGTTAATTTCACTGTAAATACATGTTTTTAGAGCATTTTCGAAAAAAAAATGCTCTATTGTCCCCGTTTTGTCTGTCAGTCTGTCATCACCCTAGATCTCAACAACCATAAGTCCTAGACCCATGATGTATATATCATTTTGTAGGTCTTGGCCTGCTAAGAAATGACTTTTTTCCATTTCGCGATCTGACTTCTCAGGGCCGTAAAAGGGGCCTTAGTACCGTTTTTTACTATATAAGCTATATTAATAAAGAAGCGCTATATCTCAGCAACTATAAGTCCTAGACCCATGATGTATATATCATTTTGTAGGTCTTGGCCTGCCATGTGTACATCAAAAGTTCATTTTGCGATAGGACCTCTGAGGGCCGGGATTCAGGGCTCCTAAGAGGCTTATATATTATATATACACCTTGTACGTTCAATAGCCCGTTCATTTGGTGCGAAATACTGCAGCACGTAGTTTCACCAAGATTTATTAAGAAACTCATCAAATGAAATAGTAAGCTTGTGTTCTGAGTTTAATTGAAAGTATCAGAGCTATGCAACAATTGACGGAGTTTTCGGACGTTTAAATTTCTATAATTTCGAATGTTTTCAATAATGAGTCCTATTTCAGTAACCTCAAACCACTTGTAGTTAGATTTAAGAGACAATAATTTTTTTTCAAATATAAAGAAACGTCTTTATAATTTTTTTTTACAAATATATGCATTACACAATTGAATTTATAAACATTTCCAAAATTTACAAATATTTACTGAAAGATAGCATACGTACATACATAATACGAAAATGCGCTAACACGTCCTGTGTTCAGAATGGAACAGGCTTAATTGCTTGTTTTTTTTTTGTTTTAGTTTTTTTCTGGCCCAGTGAAATGTATAGGGAAGAATTTGATATTTCTTTTTGTTAATAAATATTGTAATGGTTAAAAGAGTGAATGATTTAATGCCAGTCTAGAAAAGTATATACAATTGATGGGATACATCGATATCAAATCGAAGTGTTTTCAACCTAAATTCTCCATTCCAAAATCAATTCCGGATGTGTCTTGTATACAAAGTGGACTACGTGTGTAAACATCAAATGTTAGTGTAGTAGTGAAATGTGTCGTTTCACCTTTGCACATTAGGGTGCACTAACATCGTTAAATCTTCTATTTCAGTATTACATCAGTACTTTTATGACCAGTGCACATGATGACACTAAAGTACAAGATCACATGTAAAGTTACCTTAGTAGTTTAGTAATGCATCTTGCTTTCAGCTAATTACATGTACACGGTGCACAGTGATCAGCTTTACAATTCGTATGCACACATCACCATTCGTATGCACACATTACCGTTCGTATGTGCACATTACCATTCGTATGTGCACACATCACCAATCGTATGTGGACATATTAACATTCGTATGTGCTTATTACCATTCGAATTAGTTTCATCACGCGTCCTTTATCTTTTTCCAATACTTCAAGCTCTGTCTCTCTCTCACTCTCTCTCTCTCTCTCTCTCTCTCTCTCTCTCTCTCTCTCTCTCTCTCTCTCTCTCTGACACACACACACACACACACACACACTTTCTAAAGATGTAGTCTGTGGCACAATGCCGTTTGAACAGTGTACTTCTTTATTCGTTAACAATTTCAAACCAGATAGTAAACCTTCCCACCCCCTTCTCTTCTTCCTATCCATCTATGCCTGGAAGACGCCGTCCAAAAAAACGCATCCGTAGATCCCCCCCCCCCGCATCTCTCTCTTTCCCAGGAATTTCCCTTAATCTCGCCCCACTCCCTCCCCCTTTCCTCACCTGCTAACGCGACAGTAAATGTCGGAAGCTGTTGTGACTATTAATCAGTGAGAGTTGTTTCCCACTCACAATGCCGCACAGGTTTTACCTGCAAAGTGTCAGATACGGTCAAGCTAAGGCCCGCGGGCCACGTTCAGCCCGTCTTGCTCATTGAACCGGCCCGCTCACTGCTCAACTCCGTTCGTTCACATCTATGGCGTTTACATTTGATCTATATCATACATAGGTAATGGAGGGGGGGGGAGCTTTGCAAAGATATAGAATTTGGGGGGGGGGGGGGGCGGGGCGTACTGGCGATACGGTGCTGTACTTTGCCCTAAAACTGTTCCGGCGATAATGTTTTACGGTGTTGTACATTGCTCTTAAAATTGAATCGGTGATACATTTATAAATCGGCATGTTTGCTTTTAAAACACAGTCATCCGATATGTGGAAAGGTTGCACAAATTATAAAGAACAAACTCACACGATGACACTAATAAAGATAATATCTATTCGAAACATTCCCCCCACCCCCTTCCTCCACCAGAACAACCAACACAGGATGTAAATAGAAAAAGTAAGAAGTGACTGAGATATGAATCTTATTGAACTTGACAAAATGCAAGATCAATATATTGCATACAATAAATTCATCATTATCATTGTACTTGACCCTTTGCAGGGTGTGGGGCCACCAACTACACATCTCCAGAGTCCTATGTCAGGGTATGGGGCCACCAACAACACATCTCCAGAGTCCTCTGTCAGGGTATGGGGCCACCAACAACATATCTCCAGAGTCCTCTGTCCTTTACCATATTTTTCAACTGATTCTGTGTCCCATCTTTAATGTGTATGAAGAGCCTTCTTCTCCCAGGATACACATATCTGGTTTTTCTGTTATTCGTGTTTTTGTAGTAAAGAGTGTTTTTACACGGTTGGGTTGCTAGACCCCCACACCCAACCCTCTTTCTTTTTTTCAGCCGGGCATTGGATCTTACTTGGCAAAGTTATGAAGTATATTGAGACTAAACATAGTTGTTTTCAAATCTATACATATCTTTCAGTGAGTTTTATCTTTTTAAAGTGCGAACTCTTTCCATATTTCGTCGAATAGACCTATACCTTTTTTAATTGGACTTGTTATAAGGGCAGCTAAATAAATAAATGTATTTTGAAACTCTCTCTCCCCCCACCCCCACTCTTTCCCCTCCCACATTAGCTTTAGGCCCCTGGCACTGATTTGTGTAGCCACCTTTTCTCTCTTTCTGAATCAGTGATCGACGATCGCATTGTCAACAATGTAATATTTTTTTTTTGTATGTGCTTAGAATGAACAATTTCTGTAGTTGTTTTATAAACGTTCTTTCTATTCTACATACGTCAGTGTGTGTTTTGTTTTCAAAGTCAAAGAGTTCATTCTCCCACATATGCAGCGGAAACATTAAAGTGTAAATATTTTTTTTTTGCACAGAAATAATTACTGATGAGATGAAATAAATGGAAAGGGGAGAGGCAGGACCGGAGCCGGGCGGGGTTGGGGGGGGGTGGTGTTGGTGAGGGGACTGGCTAAGGCTGAGTTGACCTATTTAGGGTAGAAATTCTTGGTCTGGGTGAGTGTTGATGGAGGGAGGGAAGGCAGGGGAAGAAGTGCATCGCGGAAAGATTAGAACAGGTTCAACAGCAACAATTGAACAATTCACATACTCACTACAAGGTAGTAAGGTGGAAAAGCATTATAAAAGAAAGTAAGAAAGTACAAACAAATACGTCAACACACACACACATATATATATATTTATATTTATATATATATATATATATATATATATATATATATATATATATATATATATATTAGGGTGGGTAAAAAAAAATTTTTTTGGAGTTGGGAATTTGAAACATATTCAAAAAGATGCCTATGGTCCTACTGATTGTAAAAATGTAAAGTTTGTAAAAATCAGATAATGTCTTCTACTCCCAACTTTTAGTTCAAGGGGGTACGGGGCGAAAAAAATGAACTATGTCTTAAAAAAAAAACGATTTTTTTTTTACATTTTTAGATACTAAAACATGTCAATAATAACTACGAATTAAATATATTGCAGACAAAAATTTTTTAGATCAATTAAAATGTATTTTCAGAATGTTACTCATTCAGAAACTTCAATAATTTAAAAACTTAAAAGTCATTTTTCTCTGAAAAAATATTTTTGACATTTTGCTTCACTATGGCAAGAAAATCTCAAAAACCACCTGTCAGATTTTGATAAAACTTCTAGTTTTTATGTAGAAGAGGTGCATTTATAGAATGTCAGAGGCTTTTCAAGAAATTTTAAGTCCTTTTTTTTTTTTTAAATTTTCAAAATTAGCATTTTTTGCTTATTTAAACCATACAAAAATTTAAAAATTCATAAAAAATTTATTTATTACATTATCAAAAAAGTACTTTGACATTCCCTAAAGTAAGCTTTTCTGATTATAAAATTGTACATTTTATATGAAACAGTCTATAAATATTTCAGAAATATTTGCGATCTATCCGGCACAGTTAATTTTTTGCACCTGAAAACTCTTTTCGATGCTGTTTAACAATTTGGAGCAAGTAATGCTTTTCTTCCTCTGATTTGGTGAGAGATGATTTGAAAGATGACGCCTGTGCAATTTCCCGCTCGGCACTGTCATTGACAAATTTCAAGGTAGAGGCCACTACTGTTGCCTTCTGAAAGGATGGAGTTTGTTGCCAGGCGGAAGCATCAGTCATGAGAAAATTTGTGGGAAGCCGAAGAGCATTAAAGAAGAGCATTATGAAGTGCTGAAGTATCTTTTGTGCTGCGGATGCACCTTTCTTCTTTCAGATCATCAGAAGATTTCTCCACGAATCGCCTCAAGCAAGCAGCAAGATTGTTTTTCTCATCCACTGAGACACGTTGAGAAAAGATAACCAGAGGAATGAGTTTTGCAATAAGGTACTAGAGATGTCGGCTAATCGTTTTCAATGCAGTTTGAGAAATGAAGGGAGAAACATTCTTATAATCAATAAGAAGCTTGATGAAATCCAGATCATTCAGAGGTGCGTCTGCTGGAATGGGACATTGAATCCAAGCTTTAATGTAAACCAAGAATGCAAAGATACCAAATTCTGCAATTGATCTGTCTTTATGCTAGTCATCTTGAAATGATGACGGAAGAGATAAATCTTCATGATTTATTTATACATCCACCTTGCATGGTGATAAGCTCCTAGAACACGAAAACGCACCCCAAGGAAGGGGGGGATTCCTCTCAGGAAATAGGATGATTCAGAGTCGGTAGTTCTTTGTAATATTCACGTAACGAATATCTTGAGTTGTCTTTCATTTGGAGAATATTTGAACAAAATGTGATGACTTCTTCTTTTTAATGGCTTGAGATTTAGCTACAGTGGAACATCGTGGCATATACTAAATTTTGCCTGTCTTATTTTTGGCCAAAACGTCGTAAAGCGCTTGAATAGCAGGACATCCGGTTCAGCTGTACTATCCCTAAATGTCTTATAGAAGACGGCAGTGTTTGTAAATATACCATTGGCCAGTTGGCTCAATTAGGGGAAGTACTTAGCTCAATAAACATTGGCATGTCCACTGGACAGTACACAAGCAAAAAAATAGGTCATGAAAAAATTGTACCAACTAACTGCCAGACGGCCGTGTTTTGTAAACATACCATTGGCCAGTAGGCTCAATTAGGGGAAGTACCTAGCTTAATGGACATTAGTATGTCCTCATGAAAAAATTCTATCGAATGTCAACCAGACGTCTGTATTTGTAAACATACCATTGGCTAGTAGTCTAAATTGGGGGAAGTACCTAGCTCAATAAACATTGGCATGTCAACTGGACAGTATACAAGCAAAGAAATAGGTAATGAAAAAATACTACCAACAGACTTGATCTTTTAACGCTTGAATTTTACAACTAAATTGAAATGCACTGGGGAAACTGGCTATTTATATTAAAAAAAAAACTTCTATACATTTCTAGAAATTTCCGGAACTTTCTCAAGTTTTCCACGTATTTCAAGAAGTTTCAAGAACCATCTAGAGTCTAGAAATTTCATAGAACCTTTTAGAACCTTCTAGAATTGTATAGATTTTTTCTAAAAGTTTCCAGAACCTTCTAGCATTTTCTGTGTGCATTATATATCCATACTCCCATTCAAAATTCATTGAAAATGATTTAAAATTTTAGTGTCGATGAGGGAGTACTAAGTAATGTCATATATTCTTGAAATATTTTCTGTGCTGTTTTGAAGTCACAGGAAACACAAAACAAAAAACAACAAAAAAAAATGCTCAAAATAATTTGACAAAAAGTTATTTTGGGCCACCTTAATATACATATACATACATATATGGCATGATACATATGCCCAAATTATAGTTCTAAACTCAATAATGAATATATGTAATGAACAAACAATGGAACATTCCAGTTCTTGACAAACTCCACCAAGTAAATGATCACTATAGGCTATATATATATATATATATATATATATATATATATATAGTATACAATAGTATTTCAATTGTATATTGAAACATATCAGTGAACAAATAGATTGAAAGCTTGTTCAATCAATACTATGCTGATAATAAAACAAAAATATTCGGTCCAAAAAAAGTAATCCTATATATATATATATATATATATATATATATATATATATATATATATATATATATAGTTCATTGAAGACAAAGAGCAGTTCTTGTGGAAACAGTAAAATAAAATTAACTACTTACAAACGTGTGTGTTTTCATCTGTGTACGCTGAGTTGGTCAATTTAGGATCATCTCCAAGCCGTCCGAGGCTATCTAAGTAAAATAGGTCACTAGGTGCGTCTTCTCTGGTTGCTGCTACTTGTGTCCCAGTTTCAGCAGATGTCCTTGTGGCCTGTGCTTGTCATGAAATTCGGGCCCTATCACGATATCCTGAATCGTCTAACGGTTTGGCTCAAGGCAGTCCTTATAGTAGGGATATTGAGCATGGGACGGCTGTTAAAATTTACAAAAATATATAAATACATATAAAAACGATACCGCTCGCTGTAGTTGGTTGAACCAAAAAAGAACAGTGCCTATGAGCTCAGGTATTTCTTAAGCCCTAACGTTGGCTTGATAGTACAAAAGCACTCCTACATTGCATTAAGGAGTAGTTGGTACCAGCGATAAACTGGCATCAGTGAGAGTGACATAATGACCTCAAGGAAAGTTAAAGACTGGCTTAAGTGAGAGTGACATATTTGCATGAACAACAGTGAAAGACTGGCATCGGTGAGATTGACATAATGGCCTCAAGGAAAGTTAAAGAGTGCCATCAGTGAGAGTGACATACTGGAAATAATCGACGTGACAGACTGGCATTAGAAACAGTGACATACTGACTTCAGTAAACGAGTCAAACTGTCACAATTTTCAATTACAGACTGACATCAGCATCCGATGAGACTAGACTGACATTAATATAAGTGACAGACTGACATCAGTATCAGAAACAGACTGGCATCAGCAACAGACTGGTCTCAGTATCTAGGACAGACTGGCAATAGTATCAGTGACATAATGCCATCAGCAACAGACTGATATAAGTATCTAAGACAGACTGGCATCAGTATCAGTGACAGACTGGCATTAGTACCAGTGATAGATTGGCTTCAGCAATATACATGTCTCATTATTTAGGACTTACGGGCATTAGTATCAGTGACAGACTGGCATCTGCCACAGACTGGTCTCAAAATATTGGTCTGTCATCAGCAAATGACTGGCATTAGTATATATAACATCAGTATCAGCGACAGATCGGCATCAGTATCTTTGACATCAGCAACAGACTGGTCTCAGTATCTAGGACAGACTGGCATCAGTATCTGTGACAGTTTGGCACCATCAGCAGACTATAATCAATATCAGCGACTGTTTGGAATCAGTATCAGTGATAGATGGACATCAGAATCAGTGATAGATTCTCATCAGTAATAGTGGTATATTCTGGCATCAGCAACAGAATGGAATCTGTATCTAGGACATACTGGTATCAGTATCAGTCAATATTTCTTTGTCTCTACAGCCCATTCAGCGCCTGGCCTGCCATACTATTCTTCACCAACTTTCCCGATCCACGGATATCTTCCTTCACTCTTTTACTCATATGGCTTTAAAGTCTGTCTCCACTTCTTCTAACCAACTGCTTCTTGGTCTGCCTTTAGGCCTTTTCTCGTTGGGTGCTGGCTTAAATATTGCTTTTGGACCTCTGTTGTTTTCCATTCTTTCTAAGGGCCCTACCCAGCTCAATCTATTCATTTCGATCTCAGCTGTTATATTTGGTTTTTCCTATAATTCGTACAGTTCTGAATTTGTTCTACTTCTTCACTCATTAATGTCCTGTACTGGCCTATATATTTTCATAAATATTTTCATTACCCAAATGTTTGGCCTATTTTCTGCTTGTTTGCTGATGGTCCATGTTTCACTACCTTATGTTACGGTTGTTCGGATCATTGTCTTGTATATGATTTTTTTTACGTTTTCTGGAGATCTGTCTGTTTTTCAGTATTTTATGCTGTGTGTGATATTTTCTTTTCCCAAACTTCTTTTCTGTTCTTTTATCTCTATCATTAAATTATTTTCTCACTTATGGTAGATTCCAGGTATTTGACGCGACTGCTCTATCATTGATTTTGAATGCTTTTTCTTTTCTTTCTATTTCATTTCTTTGTAATAGTATGCATTGTGTCTTTGATTCGTTTACTGTTAAACCTGCTTTCTGGGCTGCTGTTTCTAATTTTATGTATGCTTTTGCTATATCATTGCCTTACTTTCTTATCAATGTTATATCATCAGCATATGAAAGTTGCTGGATGGGTTCTGTAAATATTGTTCCTGTTTTCATAGCCTTTGTTTTTTCACTTCTGAGGTAATGTGTTATAGTTCCTAGGTTATCGAACCGGATGTTTCTTATGACTTTTTCTAGGGTTAAGTTGAATTGTATGCCCGAAAGAGAGTCTCCATTTCTAAGTCCTTAGTTTACTTAAAATTACTTTGAGATTTCCCCTTGTATTTTCACTTTGCCTCTTGAGTTGTTTCATGCCATATGTACTAGTCTAATGAGCTTGTTATGGGTACACAATTCCCGCAATGGTTTGTAAAGATAATTTCTATTGATGCTGTCATATATTATCTTTAAATCTATGTAGAGATGGTGTAGGTGTATATTATGTTCATAACTTTTTTCTTTAGTGTTTCGAAGGGAAAAGATGTGGTCTGTGGTTGCTCTGTTCGGCCTAAAACCACATTGATAGTCACATAAATCTGTTTTACTGAAATTCCCTATTCTACAGGCAAATATTTTTGTTAGTATTTTGAACATGGTGTTGAGAAGTGAGATTCCTCTGTATTTGTTGCAGTTTAGTTTCGAATCTTTCATGTGGAGTGGAACTATTAAGGCTGTTTCCCATTCTGTTGGCATTATCTCTTCTTTCCATATTTCATTTACCATCCTGTGTATTTCTGGGTGCAGTGTGCGTCCTTCATATTTGACTAACTTAGCATTTATGTATCTTCCTCTGGTATTTTATTGTTTTTGCTCTTTTTAATAATATTGTTTTTTTCTTCTATGGTTGGTTCTTCTATTTCTTCACCATCATCCTCTGCAATGTTTGGTACATCTCTTTGGTTGTCAGTATTAACGTTCATCATTTCTTCGAATTATTCCGCCTAGACTGACATCAGCATCAGTGACAGATTGGCATCACCAACAGACTGGCATCAGTATCTAGGACAGACTGACATCAGCGTCAGTGACAGATTGGCATCACCAACAGACTGGCATCAGTATCTAGGACATACTGACATCAGCGTCAGTGACAGATTGGCATCACCAACAGACTGGCATCAGTATCTAGGACAGGCTAATCGCAGCATCAGTGACAGATTGGCATCACCAACAGACTAGTCTCAGTATCTAGGACAGACTGGCATCAGTATCATTGTCATACTTACTCAAATCTGCAGCATGTGTGACATGAAGACATCAGACTTTAAAAAAAAAATTCAACAGCGGCTTTTTTATTGAATGATCGGTTAGAATCGCTGTACATCACATTCGGTACATCGAGTGTATAAGTAAAGCTTTCGTCTTATTGATGTCAAAATAATAATATTGTAAGTTTCTTTGGTTGGAACCTCTAGTGATACGTAAAGTATGTCGTCACAATTGCACACCAAAATCTTTAAGTGTTAAAATAATTGTGGAAGGCATCTTGAATAGTAACGTTTGTCGCGTAGCAATTTTATTGTCAATAATAACACACAAGATATGAGCCAAACATATACATATATTTATATATATAATGAGCATTGTTAAATATAAGCAGTGGCTCGGCTTAAAGCTGGTGACATTTTCTGCATGAAGGAAGATTGTGAGTTGCATTCTGGTGCTCTGGTGTTTTTTTTATCGATTCAAACCCAGAAGCAAGCTAATCTTTTCAGCACACTCCATTACCTCTGGTTTGCATTCGTGTTTTTTATTTTTTTAATTGTGATATACTGAGACGTTTCTTCTTATAATTGGGAAATGTTTGAGCAGCAACTATGTCTTCTTATTAACATATTCATTTTTAGCCACTTATCATTTCAGCATGAGACAAATGTAGGTCGAAATTTCAGAGAGTAGATGAACTTGATATACTTTTCCGAAATGTTTGGAGCAAGAAGAGGTAACAACAGGTCAAGTGAGTGGGAAGAGATAAGTTACCAGTTTTTTTTGTTCTCTATATGCAAGTAACTTATCAGAGAAAGCATCCCCAAACATTTTCCAACTTCTTCAGTCGGCAAGATTGGCTGCGCTTCTTCGTCAATTGGGCCGGTTTATTCGAGGCTTTATGTATCTTGATCAGCCTTCAGGGCAGGTTTTACGAAATGTCCATCTTTCCATTGCCTGTCGTGACACTATCACAAAAAAAGGAATGGCCACAACGGACCAAGATCTCTGAGGGGGAAGAGCAACGTCACGTGGAAGCCGCTGATAGAGCATAAGAAAATGATCATGCCATCACTGCACATCAAGTTATGACTGAACAAGCAATCGGTCACTGCACTTGACAAGGAAACTGCAGCTTTCAAGTACCTAAGAGATTTTTTTTTCTGAGTTGTCCGAGGCAAAGTTCAAGGCTGGTATCTTCATCGGACCGCAGATCAAGAAGGTCATAGAGTGTGACCAGTTTACATAGCTGTTGAACAGGACAGAGAAAAACGACTTGGGACAGTTTCATAGCAGTTGTTCCTGGCCTCCTGGGTGCAACATTCGAATATTGATAATTATGTTATTATCGTTGTTCATCAGCAGCCACCGTCTGCCTCTCTTCTCCCTTTTCTTTGACAGTGCGTGGCGAAAGATGTATGCTTTTAGATTGACCATACAAAAATGAGAAGTTGTTGGATAAAATTGGAAGAGTCAGGGCAAATAAAAGCATGCCGCACATCGCGCAAACGGCGCCCACGACATATCTGAACGGGGTGGAGGGCGTCACGTCTCCGTACCCCACGGTCGTCATGGTGATGATGGCCCGCCACAACGCCATGGGGCTGGACTTGAACTGGCTATTCTCCCCGACGACGTTGTTGCGCTCGGTGAATAATACTAGTGTTGAAAACAAAACACAAGCAATGGAAAGAAGGATGAAAATCATGGTGAGCTCCTGAAGGCTAGTCTTGAGTGTGTAGATCAGAACAGTCATAGCCTTGTAATTTTTTACTAGATATACTAGTCTAAATGCTCTGAGTGTTCTAAATCCGGATATATATTCTTGTGCTTGCCTAATCGTCGGGTCGCAGCTCAGGTCGATCGTTTCGAAAATGATATTTATCACTGGCTGGATGAGGATAATCAAGTCAAGTACATTCATTAAGGACTTGAAAAATCTGCCTTTCTCCTTGGACACTAGGAGCCGCAGGAAGAGTTCCACAGCAAAAAACACAAAACAAAAGCCGTCTAAAACTAAAAGGGTTATAAAGAACTCCTTTTGTTCTACGAAATTCCTGCATGCTCCTAAGGAGTCAGCTGTGATCCGAGGCGTGACTTCCGGAATAGTCTCCAGAAACAGGCAGACGATTGAGAGCAAAACGAAAAAGAAGTACAACGCCCCGTAGATCTGCAACGTGTAAAATGTAAAATGTAAAAAAAAAACCGCATCTGTTCAGAGCAATTGGATATAAATGTTGTGTATTAAGATGGGGATTATCAATTTATATCATTAAAATAATTATGTTTGTTGGACGGACGACATATAACGTAAAGCCCTTAGGACAATTTCTCCAAGAACAAAAGCCCATATGACGATTTCTCCAAGGACAAAGGCCCATATGACGATTTCTCCAATGACAAAAGCCCCATAAGACTTCAGGCCCCAAATATGTGAGATTTTTTCTCGAAGGTACATTTTGAAGGCCCTAGGCAATAATCTAAGGGCCCTTAAGAAAGGTTCAAAAGAGGGCAGATATAAATTTGGGATTACTAGACGAATAGTAAATTTGGGCCTATAAAAAAAATTTCATCCATTATAAACCTATCCATTATAAACCTATCCATTATAAACCTATCCATTATAAACCTATCCATTATAAACCTATCCATTATAAACCCATCCATTATAAACCTATCCATTATAAACCCATCCATTATAAACCCATCCATTATAAACCTATCCATTATAAACCCATCCATTATAAACCCATCCATTATAAACCCATCCATTATAAACTTATCCAATGTAAGCCCATTGATTATAAACAATATATTATAAAACCCCATCCATTACAAACCCCCATCTATTATAAACCCCCTTCCATTGTAAACCCCCATCCATTATAAACCATCCATTATAAACCCATTGATTATAAACAATAGATTACAAACCCCCATCCATTACAAACCCCCATCCATTATAAAACGCCATCTATTACAAACCCCCATCTATTACAAACCCCCATCCATTACAAACCCCCATCTATTACAAACCCCCATCTATTACAAACCCCCATCCATTATAAAACGCCATCTATTACAAACCCCCATCTATTACAAACCCCCATCCATTACAAACCCCCATCTATTACAAACCCCCATCCATTACAAACCCCCATCCATTACAAACCCCCATCCATTACAAACCCCCATCCATTACAAACCCCCATCCATTACAAACCCCCATCCATTATAAACCCATCCATTATAAACCCATCCATTATAAACTTATCCAATGTAAGCCCATTGATTATAAACAATATATTATAAAACCCCATCCATTACAAACCCCCATCTATTATAAACCCCCTTCCATTGTAAACCCCCATCCATTATAAACCATCCATTATAAACCCATTGATTATAAACAATAGATTACAAACCCCCATCCATTGCAAACCCCCATCCATTATAAAACGCCATCTATTACAAACCCCCATCCATTACAAACCCCCATCCATTATAAAACGCCATCTATTACAAACCCCCATCTATTACAAACCCCCATCCATTATAAAACGCCATCTATTGTAGACCCCCATCCATTACAAACCCCCATCCATTATAAAACGCCATCTATTACAAACCCCCATCCATTACAAACCCCCATCCATTATAAAACGCCATCTATTGTAGACCCCCATCCATTACAAACCCCCATCCATTATAAAACGCCATCTATTACAAACCCCCATCCATTACAAACCCCCATCCATTATAAAACGCCATCTATTGTAGACCCCCATCCATTACAAACCCCCATTCATTGCCAACCCCCATCCATTATAAGCCCACATCCATTTCCGACCCCATCCATTATAAACCCCTTCTATTGCAAACCTTATCCATTAACCCCACCTATCCGTTATAAACCCCCCATCCATTGCAAACCCCCATCCATTAAGCCCCCATTCATTATAAAATCCATCCATTACCCCCCCCCCATCTATTATAAAATCATCCACTATAACCTACAAATCGTCATTTGTGACGCATGTATTGGAACTGAAGATATGCCGAGTCCCCTAACTGTTTTTGGTGATAGACATTCGGTCGATGGTCTACGGACTATCGGACTATTGGACTCGTTCAACAGCCTGCACTGAAGGGGCGTCATCTAGTGTACCCGCCCCCCCGCACCTTCCCACAGCAAACGACAACCCTGATATTCAGCCCCGTAGTGTGAAAATTCTACAGGAGGGGCCAGGCAATAGCAGTGTGGGGGGGGCAGGTAATACATTTTACTAAGTAGCAAAAATAAGCAGGGGGGCCAGACAAAACGAAGTGGGGGGGGGCGGCCCCCTGCCCCCCCTCCCGCACGCTACGGGCCTGCTGATATTTAGTTAACTAGACGTTGCGTAGTCTATATCTACTAACCTTTGATCCTCTCGACGACCCAAGGCGCTCCATATATATCCTCAGATGCCTCTTTCTTTTCCCCCACCCACTCAAGTCGACTGTTGTTTCCTCTTCTTGCTCCTTGTCGAAATGCTTTTCGAAAGCATCGATTACTTCGTTACTACCGGCCTCTTGTCGGTAGTATCTCTGGCAGCATGGCTGAAGTGTAAAAATGGAAATTATTGATTTTTTTAGTAACTAATGGAATGCGGACATTTAGAAGTGTAATAAAAAAAATGTGGGTACATGCCACGCCCCTGATAAATAATATTTGCCCCTTTAAAATCACTATCCACCGGCACCCTCTACTGATCACGCATACAAATTACTTTACCATACGGATCATTTATGGATGGGTTATTCATGATGGGTTTATTCTGGGTGGGTTTATTCTGGATGGGTTATTCTGGATGGGTTATTCTGGATGGGTTTATTCTGGATTGGTTTATGCTGGATGGGTTATACTGGATGGGTTTATTCTGTATGGTTTATTCTGTATGGTTTATTCTGGATGGGTTTATTCTGGATGGGTTTTTCTGGATGGGTTATTCTGGATGGGTTATTCTGGATGGGTTTATTCTGGATGGGTTATTCTGGATAGGTTTATTCTGGATGATTCATTATGGATGGGTTATTCTGGATGGGTTACTCTGGATGGGTTAAATAAACTGTATGGATTAAGGAACCAGGTCATTGACAAACGTTCTGGTTGCGGAGGCCCCTAACGAACGCCCGATTAAGGCCTCGGCACCGTGTATAGGGCCTACAAACTAGAAATAGGGCCTACAAACTAGAAATAGGGCCTACAAAAGTGAAAAATATATATTTCTTTTTTTTTTAAATTTACAATTTTTTAATTTTAAATTAGCTATTGTAACGGTTTTTAAAATGGTGGATTGTCTTTAAGTAACGTATTGAGGTATACTTGCTCTAAATCGCTGTCCTGACTGATGTGTGCTAGTATCTTATTGTCATGTAACACACAAATCTCTTACATGTCCACAACCAATACGTCACGACATAAGAAACTTAATTCATAATCCATGGTACATTATAATTTATTAACATCACAATAAATATGAAACAGTAAAATAAATCCAAAGTAAACTGAATAATCACTATATCAAATAATCTCCTTAAGTCAAACGAATGAACTTCTCTCTACAAAGAATACTCAACTCTCCAATGAACTGTACTTATTCTCTCTCAAATGAACACTCAAAATCTCCAATGAAATTTACTGACTTACTGTGTGACTCTAATTGACTGCAAATGACCACTGACTGACTTGTATCTCACAAACTGCCTCTTATATATCTCGCACACATCCTAACTCGAACTTTCTACCTACATCTACAATCGAAATAGCTAGACGATAAACCTTTTTATAAATACAATATCCGGAGTCCGGAAATTACCAGACTGTTGACTTCTCGCTGACCTCGCTCCAAAAACACGCACACCTGTGTGCGTAGCACACGCAACTACACTTGACAATTATAATTAATTAATCTATGGACCCATGAATCTATAGCGCCTAAGGGCCTAATGGCATAAGGGCCTAAGGGCTACAAAATCCTTCATCGGGGCCCGCCCGAAGAAAAGAAAAAATTGCATATTTTTTTTCTAATTATATGCAAGGGACACTACACTTCATAATATACGGTTGTCTGACCTTCAATAGATCTTCTTCTATCTGCCAGAAGTCCAGCTCAAGTTGCACCATCTCGTAACACA
Source organism: Bulinus truncatus (assembly GCA_021962125.1). Classification (NCBI taxonomy): domain Eukaryota; kingdom Metazoa; phylum Mollusca; class Gastropoda; family Planorbidae; genus Bulinus; species Bulinus truncatus. Next base: position 595,845 of record JAGDYQ010000126.1, on the reverse strand, counting down.
CTTTATGTGTTATGTGCAGTTTACCTAAACGGATATAACAACAATCAATAGGTTATAGATGCATCGTTTCATTGTGGAGAGTATAATAAAAGTAACATTCAGTTTGGAAAAGCAAATTACGGAAAACGATAAAAGGGGACAACCAAGGTTCGTGAGCACCCTTTCCTCCAGATATCACCCCCCCCCCACCAACCACCCATCCATGCGTCGGGTCCCCATCTGGTGATATCCCCATGGAACAACCCCCCTCCTACGAACAAAGCTCTCAGCGGACAAAACCCCCAAAGTGGACGTAACCCGCAGAGGACAAAACTCATAGCGGACAAAAACCCCACGGACACCCCCCTCCCGACGGACAAAATCTCAGCGGACAAAACCCCCAGGCGGACATAACCCCCAGCGGACAAAATCCCCCACTGCCTAACCCCCAGCGGACTAAACGTCCTGCGGATTAACCCCCCCCCCCCTCCGCCAAGCGGACTAAACCCCCAACGTTTATTATGTAATTTCATATTATTATCGCTATACTTGCGCCAATTTTTACTCAAAAATGTAATAGAGATACCCAGTGGCGCAACTAGGCCAAACTTCCAGGGTGGGGGGGGGGGGCAAAAAAATCACTTGTATTAAACATTAAAGTAAAGGGGTCATGTGACATGTATCATGTGACTAATTTTGGTCTAATCTTTTATTTTTTTTTTATTTCGGGAGGGGGGGGCAAATGTCGCCAATGCCCCCCCCCCCCCTTGTTGCGCCACTGGAGATACCTGGATGTAAAAAATATTTTAAAAATACATACTTTAAATATGATTTTTTTTTCAAAGTAACCCAGTAAGCTTCGTCTCCTCGTAAAGTCACAGAGGTCAAAAGTCAAACAACACAGAAACATGCCAATAGATACTACATGTATGTTGACAGACATTATTTCTCAAATAGACAGACATTTAGCTTAGCCAAAGGTAAAGAAGATCGTATATATATATATAAGTAGGCCTATCAATAATACCGGCTTAAAATTAGGTACTAATCATCTTTAAATAGTATTTTACAGGTTTCATCCGCTGGGGGTAATGTCCGCTGGCGGTTTTGACCGTGGAAGATTGTGTCCGCAGATGGATTTTGTCCTACACTCACTTCTGGCAATGTAGGCATTAAGAAAACTAATGAACTAATTCGAAACTTAGATTGAAAATTGCCATTTGTTTTAAATTCGTGCTTAGCGCAAATCCTGTGCTTAATATGACTCAAGTCCACATAGAAAATGAAACCACAATTGAATACAAGTGTATCCGTTCTGTCAGCAATAAATTAGGATTCATGTTTCTTTTCTGTTTCGTGATTTAAAAAAAAAAACCAGAATAATACTTAGTCATCAATATCTATCTATCTATCTATCTATCTATCTATCTATCTATCTATCTATCTATCTATCTATCTATCTATCTATCTATCTATCTATCTATCTATCTATCTATCTATCTATCTATCTATCTATCTATCTATCTTTCTATCTATCATCTAAATATCTATCTATCTATCTGTATAACATTTATCTATCTATCTATCTATCATCTATCTATCTATCTATTTTTCCTATCTATCGATCATTCTATCTATCTACCATTTATGTATGTATATATCTATCTATGTGTGTATATATATATATATATATATATATATATATCTGTATATCATTTATCTATCTATCATATAAAAAAATCTATCTATGTCTATATATCTATCTATCATCTATGTATTTATCTATTTAGCATATATCTATCCATCTATCGATATATCTATCTATCATATATCTACCCATCTATTGATCTATCTATCGATCGATCTATCTACCTAGATATCTATCTATCTGCATATGACAAAGCTTAAGATGTATCATAAATATACTGACCAAACTTGAGATACTGAAACTGCCAGTTCTACAGAAGTGTGTGATAGAAGAGCTAGTTATCTATCCCAGGTACTAAACCTACTTGCTTCATATTAAGTATGGAGCTAGTGGCCAAAGTGCTAGGCATACTCTGTCTTACTGAAGTATTTGTGGAACTACTGAAAATGAACACAACCAACCAAGCTATCGGACTTGCCCCCTTCAATAGAAGTCAATGATAAAAGTTGAAGATTCCAATTTACCAACGAAACCTTACTTAAACCACACATAATTTAACAGAGCTAATAATGAAATAAAGTTTGATGGACAGAGTGTACTCACCAGTTCGGTAAGTGCAATTATATCATAGAAAAGGAGAGGGTTTCGGTCAAACTTGAAATCTCTCTCCAGGCCAGCCTCCCCGGACTCAATGGCCGCGGCCAGCCGGCCGAGGCGTGAGTTGGGCAGTGTCTTCAGGGTGTCGACAGTTGTCTCGTGGCGCACCCCTCCGACATTCAACACCAGCCACTCACCTCCGCTGGTGTGGCAAGCCGAAACGCAGGTCATGTCCTCCGTTTGCGGCTGGGGAAATCGCTTCAGCTGACCGGCAGGACCAGCGCTCTTGCCGGAACTAGTAGTCATTTCCATCGACATTAGGAAACTGAAAAAGAAAGGTGAAAAGAAAATCCAATACATAAATTCAAAACATATATACTATATATTAGGGACGTGAGGAAGTTTGAATTCGAATCCGACGACATTCGAAATTTGACGTTTTTTGAGCAAAAAATCCATCGGATTCGAATTTGAAAAATTACCGTTATCAGATCAAACACGGCCGTAGAAATCGTAACTAAAATTTAAAAAACCTAGAGACTTTCGAAAACCCGAAATAAAGAAACCAGATTAAACTAAACTCCTGGGCCCTTACTCAGCTGTCCATAGATTAGACGTCGTGTTTGGTCATGAACGTATTTTAGATACACCCCTCTCGCCAAACATTGTTTTCATCCGAGTTTTCTAAACCTCGGAATGGATAAGGGGATTGGAATAGCGGAGTTGATGTGTGGATTGGAATGGCCAGAAGCTGGTTATGTGTGACCAATTGGAATGAGTTGGAATGACATTTGGAATAATTTGGAATGAGTTGGAGGAATGACTTTTGGAATGAGTTAAAATGACATCTTGAATGATTTGGAATGAGTTGGAATGACATTTGAAATGATTTGGAATGATATTTGAAAATATTTGGAATGCCATTCTGAATGATTTGGAATGGTTTGGTATGAATTGGAATTACAATTGGAAAGATTTGGAATGATTTGGAATGACGTTTGAAATGATTTGAAAGATTTGGAATTATTTATAGATTTAGATATTATATATATATATATATACTTATAAGACGCATTTGTTGTCTGTCTGTCTGTCTGTCTGTCTGTTCCCTTATAACTCAAGATCCAGACAACCAAAAAACGCGAAATTTGTAACACATACACATAATTACATGGGGAAGGTTATAGGACAGGTTTCGTTTCATCTGGATGGGTAGTTTAATTGTAATTATTTTTTTTATTTTAGTATTTTACTATATTAAAGTAATCTCGACGGCGCCATAAATAAAATTCCTCTGTGACGTCATTTCCCGATGATCGAATAGAACTTGCGCGCTGGTGCTGTATTGTGTCTTTGTGCTGCAAAGAATTGTTGATGTTTCTTCATGCTTCCCTATTTGTACAGCTTGAGGAAGTTAAAGGACTGAAGAAGGATTTTAGAAGAAGTGTGAAGCCATAATAATAAGTATTTATATATATATATATACATATATATATATATATATATATATAGATAGATAGAGAGAGAGATAGAGAGAGAGAGAGAGGGAGGGAGGAAGGGAGAGATAAAGAGAGAGAGAGGGGGCAGGGGGGAGAGAGAGGAAAGGAGGGTAGGAGGGACGGAGGGAGGGAGGGGAGAGAGGGAGGGAGAGAGAGGGAGATGGGAGAGGGAGGGAGAGAGGGAGAGAGAAAAAGAGGGAAGGAAAGAGAAAGGAAGGGAGGGAGAGAGGGGTAGGGAGGGAGAGATTGGAGGGAGGGAGAGAGAGAGGGGGTGGGAGAGAGGGAGAGAATGAGAGGGGCAGGGAGGGAGAGAGGGAATGAGGGATGGAGGAAGAGGGAGAGAGGTGGAGAGGGGAGGGAGGGAGAGAAGGGAGGGAGAAAGGGGTTAAGGAGGGAGAAAGAGGTGAGGGAAGGAGAGAGGGAGAGAGAGGATGGGAGAAATGGGAGGAAGAGATAAAGAGAGAGAGGGGGCATGGAGGGAGAGAGGGAAGGAGGGGGGGATGGACAAGGGGAGAGAAGGAGGGGGAGAGGGAGAGATGGGAGGGTGGGAGGGAGGGAAATGGTAGAGAGAGGGAGGGAGGGAGGGAGAAGGAGGGAGGGAGAAAGGGGAGGGAGGGAAAGGGAGGGAGAGGGGGAGGGAGAGAGAGAGGAAAGGAGGGTAGGAGGGACGGAGGGAGGGAGGGGGAGAGAGGGAGGGAGGGAGAGGGAGATGGGAGAGGGAGGGAGAGAGGGAGAGAGAAAGGGAGGGAAGGAAAGAGAAAGGAAGGGAGGGAGAGAGGGGTAGGGAGGGAGAGACTGGAGGGAGGGAGAGAGAGAGGGGGTGGGAGAGAGGGAGAGAATGAGAGGGGGCAGGGAGGGAGAGAGGGAATGAGGGAGGGAGGAAGAGGGAGAGAGGTGGAGAGGGAGGGAGGGAGAGAAGGGAGGGAGAGAGGGGGTTAAGGAGGGAGAAAGAGGGGAGGGAAGGAGAGAGGGCGAGAGAGAGGATGGGAGAAATGGGAGGAAGAGATAAAGAGAGAGAGGGGGCATGGAGGGAGAGAGGGAAGGAGGGGGGATGGACAAGGGGAGAGAAGGAGGGGGAGATGGGAGGGTGAGAGGGGAATGGTAGAGAGAGGGAGGGAGAGGGAGGGAGAAAGGGAGGGAGGGAAAGGGAGGGAGGGAAAGGGAGGGAGAGGGGGGAGGGAGAGAGAGAGGAAGGGAGAGAGGGGGTAGGGAGAAAACAGAAGGTAAACAGAAAACCTTATTTTAAACCCGGGCAAAGCCGGGTACTTGCAACTAGTATATATATATATATATATATATATATATATATATATATATATATATATATATATTGTTGCGTGCTGGATTAAGTGCCACTTGTACTGTGTATTTAGTATCTTGTCTGACTAGAATTCTTTCACTCTGTAGCCACTCGTTCTATTATAGATAGTCTAAATACAGACGATTTCAAACTCCGTACAGCAGTATTTATAACAGAGGCACTTGGATTCCGTGTATATGGTAATATTTATTATAAACACAAGGTACACCACATGCAATATGGTCCAACATCAATTGCACTACGTAAAATAACATCAATATCAACTGATAATCTACTTTTGTCCACTCTCGGCTCTATCTAGAAATCTAATGTCCTTTCACTCTGGTCACTAGCTTATATCAGAGGCCGAAGTCGATACCCGCCCCCCCCTTAAATTAGGTCACGTGACTGGGATCTTGACCTTCGTCCTGATGCTAGCGCCAATTAGGGGAGGGGAGCGACAGTTGTTTCACCCCCATAAAATTAGATAAGAAATACGACACCCTTATAGCCAAGTGTTGATCCACATCCGAATCCGCATTCGAATCCGATGGATTTACATTTGCCAAATCCGAATTCGACGGATGCGGATTTTCATCAGCTCAGTCACATCCCTACTATATATAAACTGAGGGGGGGGGAGGACAAATTATGTGTAAACCGCATTATCCCATTTTTAGAATTTTGACATTTCTAGAGACTAATTTAGAATTTGGACATTTCTGTAACATATTTTAGAATTGTGACATTCCTGTAACCCAATTTAGAATTTAGACATATCTCTGACCTAATTTAGAATTTGGACATTTCTAGAACCTAATTTAGAATTTGGATATTTCTCTAACCTAATTTAGAATTTTGACATTTCTGTAACCTAATTTAGAATTGTGACATTTCATTAACCTAATTTAAAATTGTGACATTTCTGTAACCTAATTTAGAATTGTGACATTTCTGTAACCTAATTTAGAATTTTGACATTTCTGTGGCCTAATTTAGAATTTTGACATTTCTGTGGCCTAATTTCTGTTTTATAAATGTGATGTGTTTTTTTGTTTTTATTTTTTTTTTTATTATACATTAACTAGAGTAGTAAAGTATAACAGCCACATTTACATTGTTACGCGTTTATAAATCGATCACGCTCTCAGACCAGACACACGGAACGGCAAGTGGAACCCTTTCCATTGGCTTCATGGAGGAAAAAAAAATTCAAATGTAAAGGAAAAGGGGGGGCTTTGCGTATTTTGTGAAGTCATTAATAAAAATGTTTTGAATTATCTATAGGTCAGTTGTTTTTAACACACACACACACACACACACACACACACACACACACACGCGCGCGCGCACACGCACACACACGCGCACACGCACACGCACGCGCACACGCACACGCACACACACACACGCACACACGCACACACACACACACACACACACACACTTACACAACATTGCCTTATTTTATTGATTCGTAGATACAAATATAGCTTAAAGCTTGCTGTTTATTTATGCTATGGTCAGCAAAATTTTTTAAACAACTTTCAGATAAGTGGAGGTGGGTTTGAGTAAGGGACGTTCACAAACAGTATACATGTATTACGAGAAAATTAACATAAATCATTTACCCTTCTTCCCCGTTATAACGTTAGCAGACGACATAACGTATTCAACATTACCTTAATTATAACTCGGTCGAAGGAACTTTTTTTCCAAAAAAGCTCTATCTGAAATCTGCTGTCTCCAATCACTCTAAAACTAACTTCCATCTGATTGTTTTATTTTTGATTTAACCCGTCCGCATGATGCTAAGGCCCTAGCTCTTCTGATTGGCCCCTGCTACTTCTCTTACAACTCATTTACATAATTAGGACTGTTCACAGACTCGTTATTGGTGATGCCTATAATTCATTATAAGGTTAACACCCTTAGCCACATTCAGTGTTAAGTTCATCGATTTATCTATTGTCAAATGAAAGTTGACATTAACGTGCTCTCCCGACCCCTTAACGCCAACCCTAACCCTAACCTTGTACATTCCCAAACGTCCCTAGCCTGGGGTCACTAGAAATTATAAAGACTGTAATGTATATGTTTTTTTTTTCTACCCCCAAAGATTTATCCCTGAACTCTTAATTTAACTTTTATATGATCCATTTTCTAAATTAACCATCTCACCTCATTTAATTAACAAAAGACATAAACCCTGAACTTATTTATATTAATAGATACATGATCATGTCTTCCGGACCTATATTGTAGCAACCAATTTGTGAGAACCCTGTTCTTCACAGTATATTGGCAAAGGTTTTTCCTTACGGAACATCCGTGTAGTCGTTGTATTGTAGTAAGAGTCATAAAACGTGTACATACATTCACATAAAATATTTCTTATTAATATTGTAGATACCATCAAAATATTTCTCTGATCGGAGAATAAAATTAAGAAAAATTATCAGTCTACTGCATTACAGAAGTACGAAAGATGTAAATAAATGCATCAAACACATGGCTTGAACTTCAGTACTCGAAATCTTTACACCTTCCGCACCGTACGCAGACATGTCACCCAGGCCCGTAGCGTGCTCGGGGCCGGGCCCCCGTGCGTTTTGTCTGGCCCCTCCTGCTTATTTGTTTAACTTATTAAAATGTACTACCTGCCCCCCCCTGCTATTGCCTGGCCCCTGTTGTATAATGTCTGGCCCCTGCTGTAGAATTTTCATGCTACGGGGCTGATCTAACCCCCCCCACCCCTCCAACCCCCAAATTTGTTGACGTAAATAATGGAAACTTTGGCTAATGAGAAACGCTCTGCACAGCATTACAACACAAGTGGCAGACGACACAAAGCAGTTTATATATTTTAAGGCACACGCATGACAAACACTATTGAAATCAAAAGTGCGTATTTGAATGCAAGGTCCATGACAATTGTTCAATAGTTATAATTCTTCAAGACAGCCAGTCTGGTTAGATTTTGAATGACATTGAAACATTGAGGTTGTAGACAAAAAATTCATTGAATTATTCATTTGATTATATGTACATGCAATATTAAGCACACAAAAACCTATCTATATATGTATTTCAGTATGTATGCATTTATGTGTGTTTTGCTTGTATCTATCTATATATCTATCTATCTTTCTATCCATCCATCCATCCATCCATACATCCATCCATCCATCCATCAATCCATCCATCCATCCATCCATCCATCCATCCATCCATCCATACACCCATCTATCTATCTATCTATCCATCCATCCATCCATCCATCTATCCATCTATCTATCTTTCTATCTGTCGATCGATCGATCAATCAATCTATCTACCTATATATCGATCGATCGATCTATATATCTTTCAATATATCTATCTATCTATATCTATTTTTCAATCAATCTATCTATCTATCTATCTATCTATCTATCTATCTATCTATCTATCTATCTATCTATCTATCTATCTATCTATCTATCTGTCGATCGATTGATCAATCAATCTTTCTACCTATATATCGATCGATCTATATATTTTTCAATCTATCTATCTAAATATCTATCTATCTATCCATCCATCCATCCATCCATCCATCCATCCATCATCTATCTATCTATCTATCTATCTATCTATCTATCTATCTATCTATCTATCTATCTATCTATCTATCTATCCATCCATCCATCCATCCATCTATCCATTTATCTATCTCTCTATCTATCTGTTGATCGATCGATCAATCAATCTATCTACCTATATATCGATCGATTGATCGATCTATATATCTTTCAATCTCTCTATCTATATCTATATTTCAATCTATCTATCTATCTATTTATCTATCCATTCATGCACCCACCCATCCAATTAAGGTTATCATTTCATCTCTCAGCTTACAATCAACCCCCCCCCCTCCCCACTCCAACAATCAACAACTTCATTCACGGTCATTAAACAAAACTAACACAAATGTCCCGGGCCATTGGTTCTCAAAATTATGGACGCGACCCACTGGTGATGATTCCATTTATTTTCCATTTATTTTAGTCGCGACAACGAAGCATGTCTTTTAGTGGATGTGTTACGCGTACAGGTGTGTGTGTGTGTGTGTGTGTGTGAGTCGGGGGGGGGGGTCAAGCTAGCGGTCATGAGGTCAAAGTAGCGGTCATTTCTAGACTCAGTGAATTGTATTCATAGAAAATATGATGGGCTATTTGTTGTAATGTATGGTGACGGGTGGTCGTGCGGTGTAGACTGGAGGGTCCCGGGTTCGAATCTCAATGAGAACCTTGGGATTTTTTCAGGTCTTGGTGTAAGTCACCACAAGCCCACCCAGCTTTAAATGGGTACCCAACTTTAAGTTGGGGGAGTAAAGGCGGCTGGGCGTTGTGCTAACCACATAACGCCTTCATATGCCGAGGTTATAGAAACAGATACCCCGCTAGGGTTAAGGGAACTTTACTTACTTACTTACTATTTGTTGTAATGTAGCTGTTTTGTAGAAGGTTCGAGTTGTTTGACAGCAAGATTTATAAGATGCAGTTTGTTGGTCAAAAAAGGAACAGAGTCCGCGAAGGATAGTCGTAAAAGAGTCAGAGTCCTGAATAAATAGTCATAGAAACAGTCTTAGAATTGTAGTATTTATTGTATTACAAGTGATATTGTTTATACGATACAGAGATTAGTTTCAATACATGTGATAATTCATTTCGAGATAATGGGATAGTTATTGGCATAGGTGTTGTATTCTCGCATATCTGATTAACTACATGAATATTTACTTTATCGCATTTCATGTTGTTTTAATCGTTACATGTTATATGATTCAACATGTTATGAACAGAGGAGCACCAAAGATGCTTTATCTTTATTATAACGTATTCGTTACAGTTGGTCGTGTATCGCACAAGATTGAGAACCAATAGTCACAAAGTATTAAGTAGACTTACTTTTGAAAATAATATCCAGGCAAACTTCGTTACAATAAGAATCACACGTAAATGAATAATTAATAGCAAATGAATAGTTAACAAGTAAATAAGTGATCAACTACCAAAGGAATCATAAACAAACAAAGGTATCATCAACTACCAAAGGAATCATAAACAACCAAAGGTATCATCAACTACAAAAGAAATCATCAACAAAAAGAATAATTAACCAGTATGTTGGATACTTTAACAAGACTGGACCTAACAGAGAAGATGCAATTGTTCATAGAATCCACGAGAGCGGTTTTGATTGGTTCTTACATGCTGGCTGTGTCTTGATTAAGCTCTCACTAGCTCTGACCCCCCCCCCTCCCCCCGACACACACTAAACTTCTGATCATCATGCGCGCTAACAAACATATACACACATACACATAAATACACAGATACATAAACATATACATACATACAAACAAATGAAATAAGCCGACAATATAGACGCACGAACGCGGTGCCAGTCCACAGCTCGAGACAGGAGAGTGGTGTAGGAGCCACATAGAGTGGTGTAGGAGCCACACGGAGTGGTGTAGGGGCCACTCAGACTGTTGTAGGGGCCACATAGAGTGGTGTATTGGCAATACAGAGTTGTTCAGGGGCCACACAGAGTGGTCTAGGGTCCACATAAAGTGGTGTAGGGTTCACATAGAGTGGTATATTGGCTATAGAGTTGTTCAGGGGGGCCACACAGAGTGGTGTAGGGTCCACATAAAGTGGTGTAGGGTCCACATAGAATGGTGTAGGGGCCACATAGAGTGGTGTAGGGGCCACACAGAGTGGTGTAATGGCCACACAGAGTGGTTTAGTCTCCATATGAAGCTAAGTCAACTGGAAGATTGGGTGTGGGAGACTTTCACCAATACCTTAAATATTCGCTGTGTTCTCACCGAGGATCAAACCAGGGATACTCACGTCGACAGACAAGCGCTATTCACATATTGTAGGCCAAGTGTATTATATATATGTATATATATATATATATATAAATCTTCAAATCTAATATTATAACTGATTTCAAAACATGGTTTTGTTTAATTGCATAAGATAATAGTGAAGGACAGCCATTTGTTCAGTCAAGGGTTAGATGCAGTGCTCAATATAAGAAAAAAAAACCAGTGCCTGGGATGAAAAAAAAAGTTCAGCAGAGCCGGGGATAAATGTCTATGGTGTCATCCCCGGCAGGGATATATCAGCTAAAGCAGAGCCGGGGATGACACGTCTCAGTGCAGGGGATATCCCTAGCGTCCCCGGCGGTAAATCGAGCCCTGGTTAGATGTATTACAACTAGGCGTTGGGATTGGGGGTAAGCTACAAGACTTGCATGATCTCTTTGTTTTAATACACCGCCCCTGCCATGGAAACAATCAACTATTAAAAAAAAACAACATTAGTCGAAATTATTTCCCTTTAATGTAATGTCTAGCCTTAATTAATCAATTCGTATCAACACGATTTCTAAGTAGTAATTGATAGGGACAATCTATCAGTATTGGGAATAAAAAAAAAAACTTGGAACTTTCTTCGAGAATCGGAAACGAAACGAAACGAATGATTGTTAACCTAATCTTTGTAAAGGGGAAACTTGCGTGGGGTGGGGTGGGGTGAGGGGGTGGGTGGGTGGCGGTGGGTTGGGGTGATCTTACTTGGCCATTATTTTTTCTAACTTTGTTGAATTAGATCCATCAAAAATACTGCTTCCCCACCCAGTTCAACCCCCCACCCCCATTCTGTGAACGTGACTATGATGATAAACAGTTCCTCGTCGTTCTGGTTTTGGTAATTATTTTTTTTTTAAAGTAGAAAATTAGAATATTGCATAAAATAGATTTTAAACTTTGAACTCTCTCACTCTACCTGTAGTCAACAACAAACACATTTTATATCTATCCATCCATCTATCTATCTATCCATCCATCCATCCATCTATCCATATATCTATCTAACTATATATTTATCTATCTATCATCTATCCATCCATCCATCTATCTTTCTATTTATCTATCTATCTATCTATCTATCTATCTATCTATCTATCTATCTATCTATCTATCTATCTATCTATCTATCTATCTATCTATCTATCTATCTATCTATCTATCTACCTATCTATCTATCCATCTATCATCTATCCATCCATCCATCTATCTTTCTATTTTTCTATCTATCCATCCATTTATCCATCTATCTATCTATCGCTATATATATATATATATATATGTGTGTGTGTGTGTTTATCTTATGGCAACGGTTTGCTGGGCAACCAGAACTGACATTGGCCAGATAAACCTACCAGTGTGAACATTGGCCAGATAAACCTACCAGTGTGAACATTGGCCAGATAAACCTACCAGTGTGAACATTGGCTGGGTAAGTAAACTGATCAACCTCAAAGTGACAGATAAAGTAAGATGTGACAGCGATAACAACTTTTTGATCATTAAAGCGAAATAAATTTACTGCAAACAGATTAGCCACTGGGCGTGGCTAACATTTTTGTTTATTAAATTTGGAATTTATTTAATTGAGATTTCTAGTTTTTTTTTTTTGTTTTTTTTTTTTAAACCTATTGACATAATCAAAAGTGCTAACAGTTTTTTCTGTGTTATCCTTATGATATTTAGCATTTTGAGCCGCCATTTTGTGTTGCCTGGCAACGCAACCTAGATAAAATATATGTAAACATAAAAATAGGCTTAAGTGGGAAAATATTATAATAAAAAAAATAATAATAATTAAATCGTTTTAACAAGTTTTCGTAAAAAGGAAATTAATTTATAGCCATTTAAAACATTTTCTTACTATTGATTTTTACCCCTGTGGTTTATCAATTTTTAATATGAAGTCAATTTAATAAAATTTAGAAAAAAAAAATTATTGTTATTTAAACTTTATTCAAAATCATTTTTTTTTTGGTCAAATTGGCTACATGAGCTATGCCCATTTCATGCGATACAAAAGATTCCCAAAGTGTACCAAGCCTGAAAATGTGAATGCTTTCAAAATAGCTCGATTATCTACCAATGCACGCTGCAGCCACACAAATTCTTAAGTTGCGATATTAAGAAAGATAACTTCATTATTGCGGATGTCAAAAACAAGTCTTTTTTTTGGAAGAGATGGAATGAAGAAAAACTGCAAAATTAAGCCGGTATTAAACTGAACGATGCAGTAAAAATCTTGTAAAGGCCACAATTCTGGCAAACTTTTTATAAACCCAGCAAGAAGAAAAAACCGTTACAGCCGCAATGACACAGGCCGAGGAATAACCGAAATCAACAACATCCAAAGCTAGAATGGTTAAGACCATAACAGCTGTAACAATAGTGGGCGCATTCTTGTTTATGGTTCTGATAGGTGCAAAGGCTATGTTTATGGTTCTGATAGGTGCAAAGGCTATGTTTATGGTTCTGATAGGTGCAAAGGCTATGTTTATGGTTCTGATAGGTGCAAAGGCTATGTTTATGGTTCTGATAGGTGCAAAGGCTATGTTTATGGTTCTGATAGGTACAAATGATATGTTTATGGTTCTGATAGGTACAAATGCTATGTTTATGGTTCTGATAGGTACAAAGGCTATGTTTATGGTTCTGATAGGTGCAAAGGCTATGTTTATGGTTCTGATAGGTGCAAAGGCTACGTTTATGGTTCTGATAGGTACAAATGCTATGTTTATGGTTCTGATAGGTACAAAGGCTATGTTTATGGTTCTGTATGGTAAATGTATATGTCCTGAAAATAAAAGGTTTCAGAGTACAAGAGTGACACAGAGCTCGCTAAATATATTGTCGAAAAGAAATTGCAAAAAGTGTTAAATACATTCCTTTTTTTTTATTTCCATCTATATATTTATAAATTTGAAGATTTATATTGATATCTCTTTTTAACGCCGGCCCCTCCCGCTAACGGTCGCACCCCCTGCCCCCGAAATAAATGGCGTTATCACGACTTGTGTATAACGCCTGCACATTGTTATTCCGGTCGTTCACCCCAGCTTTGATACGAGTGATAAAATAGTGCAATTCGGCCAGTATACTTGTACTTGCTGTACCCTGCAAAAACCTTTGCTTAGAGTTACATTCCCTTACTTCCTACTTTCGATATAACGCAGAAGCGAAACCGCTATTGTTTATATAGAGTTACTATAGTATATTTTCAGATACTTACACAACATTAAAAGAAAAAGAAAATCTAAAATTAATGATATATAATTATACTCGGTAATTGGAAAATATTTACTAGTGTTTGGGATATTCCCAATTCGGAATCATATCGAAGTATTTTCAACGTAAATTTTGATTTCCGAATTCAATTCCGTATGTGCTTTGTATACAAAGTGGAATACGTGTATAAATATCATACGTCAGTGATAAAGTTTTGTATCACCTATGCGCATTAAAGAGCGATAACATTGTTACATCCTATAATTTAGAATGTCATTAATATATGTATGGACATATCACGCGATGAGAGAATGCATAGTATAATTTTATGACTTGAGAAATTCCGATGGTCCTCTCACCAGATCGAACCCGGCACTTTTATGTTTATGTCCCCACCAGCTCTACCTACAGACTCGGCCAAAAATCTCATTCCCATACTTCAAGCTCTTTCTCGCTCGTCCTTACCCATACCCGCTTCTCCCCCCCCCCCCACCTCTCTCTCTCTTTCTCTCTCTCTCTCTCTCTCTCTCTCTCTGTCTCTCTCGTACACTATGTAACACAATCCCGTTTAAACAGTGTTTCTCTTTATTCTTCCAGCTTCGTTCACAGCAGATAGATGTCCCCCACCCCCACCCCCACACCTTTCTCGACTATATCTATCATTGCTAGGAAGACGTCGTCCCACAAAAAAAAGCATCCCGTCGATTCCATTCCCACAACTCCCCGCTCTCTCTTTCCCAGGAAATTCGCTGAAGCTCCCCTCTCCTACCTCCCCCCCCTCCGCCACTAAACTGCTAACGCGACAGTAAATGTTGAAAGTTGTGGCTATTAATCAGGGACGAGTTGTTTCCCCCCTCACACTGCCACACAGTTTTACCTGCAAATGTCAGACACGGTCAAGCTATGGCCCGAGGGCCACGTTCGGCCCTTCTCGATGAATGATACGGCCCGCCCACTGCTCCACTCCGTTCGGTCACATCG
Organism: Bulinus truncatus; assembly: GCA_021962125.1. NCBI lineage: Eukaryota > Metazoa > Mollusca > Gastropoda > Planorbidae > Bulinus > Bulinus truncatus. Next base: position 580,687 of record JAGDYQ010000126.1, on the reverse strand, counting down.
ATGACTTTCACATTTGTTCCATATCATAAATAGGTTGGGGGGGGGCGCTTGCAAAGATATAGATGGGGCCCCTATGAAAAGATACTGTGAGGAAGGAGGGGGCCCAAAGATAAGGTCACATCTTTGGGCGCTATGCGAAGATCAAAGGCCCCGAACTTTGAGTCGTCCTAGATGGCCCTGTTTGTGAAATGTTTACATGTTTTTACATTTTACATTATTATTAAGACTACATAAGGGCCTCAACAGTGCATTTGGGCCCAAATTTATATATATATATATATATATATATATATATATATATATATATAAAGATATGTTTATACGGCTTGACCAATCCCTGTTGGGTCTCTAAGAAATGATACATCAGACTATTGACAATGATAATTATTTAGGGACACTAGGCAACTAGGTAACTAGGCATCTAGGTAACTCACCAATACATATAAACACCCTTAGACTTTTATATCACTGGATGGACTTTAATATTATTAAACAGTATTTCTAATGGTCAGTGATAAAACAGCACCGGCGATACTGTTATACGGTGCTGTACTTATTTCTAAAAACCGTACCGGCGATACTGCTAGACAATGCTGTAATTTGGCCTAAATCCGTATCAGCGATACTGTTATACGCTTGCGTTGGACCTCCGAAACGATATGATAACTTTGAACTGTATTATTTTAGAATGAACGATTTCTGTAGTTGTTTTATAAACGTTCTTTCTGTTCTACATACGTCAGTATTTGTTTTGTTTTCAAAGTCAAAGAGTTTATTCTCCCACATATGCAGCGGAAACCTTAAAGTGTCAATTTTTTGTTTGCGCAGAAATAATTACTGATGAGATGAAATAAAAGGAAAGGTGTGGGGAAGGAGCCGTGGGGGGGGGGGGGTTGGTGGGGGGGGGGCGTGGTAAGGTGTGGGGTGTCTGGCCACGGCTGCTTTGACTTATTTAGTGTAGAAGGCCTTGGGCTGGATGAGGGTGGATGGAGAGAGGGAAGGAAGGAAGGAAGGGAGGGAGGGCTTGAACAGTTCATGAACACTACTGGGTAGGAACGTGGAAAGACAACATAGAAGAAAGTTCATACAGACACACGTACGTATATATATATAGATATAAATGTAATGTTTCGAATCTACCAGCACCTTCACAGCCACCTCTCTACATTCATAGGTAAAACTTTCATCTCCCACCCCCCCACCCCTTTCCGAAGCTTGTGACCTATCTTAGTTGACTTTTCAATAAGATTATGAAACACACAAAAATATCATATCCGGGTATCAAACGAAACTCCCAACTTAAGATTTTTTATTCCTGCTAACGAAACATTTATGGCAAACGTGATTATCCATCTCCCCCCAACACTCACATCGAACCCCCCCCCCCCCACCTTTGTGTTGGCACAGAGAGAGAGAGAGAGAGAGAGAGAGAGAGAGAGAGATAAAAGATGCAGTAGTACATCTCTGGCAGGCTTATGGAAGATTATAGGTATTTAGGAGGTTCGGAATAATAGACCAGTTGGTATTTTTTTAAAAGAGCTCTAGTCCTTAATCATGTAAAGTTTTGATAAAGTATTATGTTGTGTGCTGCTCATAGTTGTTGTTATTAAAACGCAACATTTGGTGAGATTATCAGAGGCCTGTGGTATTGAAAAAGTAACGTTTGATTAGTGACGATGTGTCACCCAGCAACGCGACGTCAAGAAGAATCGTTGAGCATTACACAGCAACAACAAGGGTTGAACAGCCCTGCACAGCAACAACAAGGATTGGACAGCCTTGCACAGCAACAACAAGTGTCGTACAACATTGCACAGCAACAACAAGTGTCGTAGAGCATTGGATAGCCACAACAGGTGTCGTAAACATTGCACAGCAACAACAAGTGTCGTAGAGCATTGGATAGCCACAACAGGTGTCGTAAACATTGCACAGCAACAACAGGTGTCGTAGAGCATTGGATAGCCACAACAAGTGTCGTAAACATTGCACAGCAACGACAAGTGTCGCAGAGCATTGATCAGCAGCAACAGGTATCGTAAACCTTTTTTATATGCATGTCCAGGTTGATATGAGTGTCCAATTTTATATGTATGTCCAGATTGATATGTATGTCCAGTTTTATATGTATGTCCAGACTGATATGTGTGTCCAGTTTTATATGTATGTCCAGACTGATATGTGTGTCCAGTTTTATATGTATGTCCAGAGTGATATGTATGTTCAGTTGTATATGTATGTTCAGACTGATATGTGTGTCCAGTTGTATATGTATGTCCAGATTGATATGTGTGTCCAGTTTTATATGTATGTCCAGATTGATATTTGTGTCAAGTTTTTTTTATGTTTGTCGTGTTTTATATGTGTTCTCATTTGGATATTTGTGTCCAGTTTGATATATGTGTCAAGTTTGATATGGGAGTCAAATTTGATATGGGTGTCTTGTTTGATATGTGTGTCTAGTTTTGTATATATTTGTCTTGTGTCATATGTGTGTGTCTTGTTTGATATGGGTGTCTAGTTTTGTATATATTTGTCTTGTGTCATATGTGTGTGTGTTATTTTGTTAGTGTGTATTGTTTGAGGTGTTGTTGTTTATTTCTGTTTTGTGTCTATTTCAACAGCTGTCATGCTTGCAGTCTTTTATTACATGTTTTATCCAGTTCACGAACTGCACCCAAGACGTAAAAATGCTTGCAAATCGCGTCTTTAATCATGTGCTATTTTCAATTTTATAGAATGAACAATTCACTTTGAATTACACTATCATTTGTAAAATGATTTTTTTTTTAATTTTAAAAATATGCAGTATTTAATAGCTGTACCCTACAAAACCTTTTGCATAGAGTTATATCACATTTGGCTTGATCGGTAGGCTGGGTTATTTTTGGTTTCGGGCATGATTTTATTTTAAACTGGAGTACTTAATTTTTTACTTTCGATTTAACGCAGAAACCAAATCGCTTTTATACATATTACTAGATATTAAGCCGGCGTTGCCCGGGAAATCTAGGTGTAATGTGAAACCCCTTACTAATCAATTTAACTACTGAATTTTTAAATACGATTAATTAGGTTAATTAGGTACTTATTTATGCCACTTTCCTAATGTGCAGAAATGACCTACATTTTATACGTCACAAATTACGTTTTACCCGTCCACGCTAACCAACCAAACCAAATAATCAACCAAACAAACCAAGAGAAACAACCAATCAAACCAACCAAAACAAACAACCAACCAAACCAGTTAACCAATCAACCAACCTAGCCAACCAATCCAAGCAACCAAACCATCCAAGCCAAACCCGTCACAAATTACGTTTTACCCTTCAACGCTAACCAACCAATCCAACCGTTCAACCAACCAAACCAACCAATCAACCAAACAAACCAATCGAGCCAACCAATCTAACCAACCAAACCAACCAAGGCAAACCCGTCACAAATTACGTTTTTTCCCGCCAACGCTAACCAACCAACCCAACTAAGCAAAAACCCGTCATAGATGACGTTTTCCCATCAACGCTAACCAACCAAACCAACCGATCAACGAACCAACCAACCAACGAACCAAACCAAACCAACCAAATCAATTGTTGTGTCTGTATAAAGGGTTTGTCCATGTTCTGTGCCAGGTTTTTTGTATAAGACAAATTACGAAATTTTGTTAACATACGGGACAAACATTTTGGCTTTCGTCTCAACCAACCTTCAACCTTATGTTTAAAAACTGTAAAGGCCTACTTATGGTTGGAATTTATTCTATTTGTAGCTTTAAAAGGCTAACCGGCTAAAGTAGGGAAATAAAAGCGCCTTAGAAATGTACTAGCTACACTATCATTTACATGCCTTGGTTACATTCACAGAAGAAATTGTAAAATTCATCTGTCCTTATTGAATTCATTAAAATGTTCTCCCTTCCAAACACGAAAATAACAGATAAGAAATTCAACAACTAGAAAATAGTTTTGTAAGTTGAGATAATTTATTGAATTGTACGTTTCGTCAATTATTTCTATAAATCGAAAGTGGTTTATTGATATCATTACAATGATAATACACTCACGAAGATCACAGTACATGCTGGTTACAATAATCTATGGAATAATCAAATAAATAAATAATGTATAAATATGATAAGTTTAATGAATTTAATGAGTTGAATGAGCTGCATAAGTTGAATGAATTGAATGAGTTGTATGAGGAGAATGAGTTGAATGAGCTGCATAAGTTGAATTAGTTGAATGAGTTGAATGGGCAGCATAAGATTACTGAATTGATTGACTTGAATGAGCTTCATAATTTTTTTTATTTGGTTCCATTTAATGAAAAAATTATATTGGGAAATTCTGGAGACAATTCGTTGATGTTTAGGGGTTGCTCAACGCAGTTTAAGTTTGCAAGGTGACTCGAATACACATTTGTCACATTTTTCATATTTTTCATATATATCTTTTCTATTTTATTAATTAAGTTGCGAATGTTTTCAATAATTTATTATTTGTTAAATTTATGAGTCATCATACATAATTCACAATATTGAACATTTTTCTACATCAAGTGAAACTCTTCGAAATGCAGTTATTGAAAAACGTAAAGAAGTCGCAAAAAGAATTATTTCAGATTTCAGTCCACAGATCTCATTAAGTGTACATTGGGACGAAAAATTGTTACCCGACTTGAACAGTAGAGATGAAGTAAATCGACTGCCCATATTAGATGTAGAAAAAAACTGCTGTCAGTCACAAAACTGGAGGGAGGCAGTACCAAACAGATAATTTATGCTATTGAGCAAGCTTTAAAATGATTGGAACATTTCATATGACAAAATTGTGGCACTCTGTTTTGATACAACTTCAAGCAACAGAGGTATACATTCAGGTGCTTGTACCCTGCTGGAGATATTAATTGGAAAATCTTTAGTATACACAGCCTGTCGACACTAAGTTCATGAAGGGATTTTATCCCATGTTTACATAACATGTTTTGGAGCATCTTCTGGTCCAGAGATTAAGTTGTTTCAACGATTTCGCGATCAGTGAAGTAAACTAAATTCTAAATCATGACATTTAACTGATGTAGATCTCAAAGTTTATGGTTCGCTTGTACCATTAGCAGTAGAATTTGTTGTAAATATGCGGCAAGGAACAAAACAACCTCACAAAGATTACAAAGAATTTTTGCAACTTTCGATATATTTTTTGGGCGAAACTCCTCCAGGCCAAAGCGGAATAACTATTCGTACTCCTGGCGCTATACACCAAGCACGATGGATGGCGAAAACACTGTATTCTATTAAAATTTACTTGTTTCGACATCAGTTTTATTTAACGAAAAAAGGGAGAAAAAAATCTATTACGATTTTCAATTTTTTTCAATTTTGATTTACATGGAACATTGGTTTCGGGCTCCCATCTCTTCATCTGCTCCTCACAATGACATGACTTTGATTTACATGGAACACTGGTTTCTAGCTCACATCTCTTCATCTGCTCCTCACAATAACCTGACTATGATTTACATGGAACATTGGTTTCAGGCTCCCATCTCTTCATCTGCTCCTCACATTGACCTGACTTTGATTTACATGGAACATTGGTTTCGGGCTCCCATCTCTTCATCTGCTCCTCACAATGACGTGACATTGATTTACATGGAACATTGGTTTCAGGCTCCCATCTCTTCATCTGCTCCTCACAATGACCTGACTTTGATTTACATGGAACATTGGTTTCAGGCTCCCATCTCTTCGTCTGCTCCTCACAATGAATTGACTTTGAATTACACGGAACATTGGTTTCAGGCTCCCATCTCTTCATCTGCTCCTCACAATGACCTGACTTTGATTTAAACGGAACATTGGTTTCAGGCTCCCATCTCTTCATCTGCTCCTCACAATGACCTAACTTTGATTTACATGGAACATTGGTTTCAGGCTCCCATCTCTTCATCTGCTCCTCACAATGACCTGACTTTGATTTACATGGAACATTGGTTTCGGGCTTCCATCTCTTCATCTGCTCCTCACAATGACCTGACTTTGATTTACATGGAACATTGGTTTCAGGCTCCCATCTCTTCATCTGCTCCTCACAATGACCTGACTTTGATTTACACGGAACATTGGTTTCAGGCTCCCATCTCTTCATCTGCTCCTCACAATGAATTGACTTTGAATTACACGGAACATTGGTTTCAGGCTCCCATCTCTTCATCTGCTCCTCACAATGACCTGACTTTGATTTACATGGAACATTGGTTTCAGGCTCCCATCTCTTCATCTGCTCCTCACAATGACCTAACTTTGATTTACATGGAACATTGGTTTCAGGCTCCCATCTCTTCATCTGCTCCTCACAATGACCTGACTTTGATTTACATGGAACATTGGTTTCGGGCTTCCATCTCTTCATCTGCTCCTCACAATGACCTGACTTTGATTTACACGGAACATTGGTTTCAGGCTCCCATCTCTTCATCTGCTCCTCACAATGACCTGACTTTGATTTACACGGAACATTGGTTTCTAGCTCACATCTTTTCATCTGCTCCTCACAATAACCTGACTATGATTTACATGGAACATTGGTTTCGGGCTCCCATCTCTTCATCTGCTCCTCACAATGACGTGACATTGATTTACATGGAACATTGGTTTCAGGCTCCCATCTCTTCATCTGCTCTTCACAATGACCTGACTTTGATTTACATGGAACATTGGTTTCAGGCTCCCATCTCTTCGTCTGCTCCTCACAATGACCTGACTTTGATTTACACGGAACATTGGTTTCAGGCTCCCATCTCTTCATCTGCTCCTCACAATGACCTGACTTTGATTTACATGGAACATTGGTTTCAGGCTCCCATCTCTTCATCTGCTCCTCACAATGACCTGGCTTTAAAAAAGTGAAAAATTTCAAAATATTTGACAAAGAACTCGCTGAATCTGCCTGTAATTGCAGGACATTTATGGTATTTAAATGAAGACCTCGTGAGTTTCTCTTTTTTTTAGCAAAGATGTTGATAACCAAACTAAAGAAAAAATGTTGATTGCACTTGAAAAGCCAGCCAAAAAAAAAAGGTAAAAATGCTTGAAGACAAATTATCAATGGATGAAATTGTATTGGACTTAGATGACTTTGTAAAAGAGAGATTAAAATATATATTTGAAGTGCTTGGAATAAATTGGACATGAATGAACATCACCCAGACACGTGGAGTACAGCAACCGAATACCAGGAAGCACATAAAATTGTTAATTCTATGCAAGTTGTAAATGATACAGCCGAATGAGGGGTGAAACTCATTTCAGATTATGCAAAAGTTTTAATAAAAGATGAAACTCAATTGAGAATATATTTTGCAAACCGTGGAAGAACATCGACGTCATATTCCAGATATGCGGAAGTCTACAATTGTGAAGGCATTAATGAAAACAAATGAACAATCAACAATTAAACATTCTGAAATCAAACATTGAATAAAATCATACAAATAACACTTAATTTGAATAGCATGATTAAAGCTTTGTATTAAAAAAAATGTAAATGCGGTCTTTTTTATTGTTGACCCTTAAATCTGATGATTTCATGTTCATTGAGCAACCTGTAAATATAAAAATATATTAATAATATTTTGCAGAGTTTATTTTTTTCATTAAAAGGAACGCAATAAAGGGTTGAGAGTCCAATTTTGAGCACTTTGATTTTTGGTTTGTCACCCAACTGCACATTGTAGACTGTCAATAAATCTTATCATTCAACTAACGAACCCACGTGTCCTGTAGTACCTACCTAGAGAGAGTTTTGGGAAAGTTGTAACAATACAGACAGACAGACAGACAGAAAACAGATGCGTCTTATAAGTATAGAGAAGAGGCATTAGCTGTCTGTCTGTCTGTCTGTTCCCTTATAACTCAAGATCCAGACAACCAAATAACGTGAAATGTGTTACACATACACATAATTACATGGGGAAGGTTATAGGACAGGTTTCGTTTCATCTCGATGGGTAGTTTAATTGTAATTAATTATTTTTATTTTAGTATTTTACAATATTAAAGTAATCTCGACGGCGCCATAAATAAAATTCCTCTGTGACGTCATTTCACGAATGGAACTTGCGCGCTGGGGCTGTATGGTGCCTTTGTGCTGCAAAGAATTGTTGTTGTTTTTTCATGCTCCCTGATCTGTACAGTTTGAGGAAGGTAAAGGAATGAAGAAGGATTTTAGAAGAATAGTGAAGCCATAATAATAAGTATATATATATATATATATATATATATATACAGAGAGAGAGAGTGGGGGGGGAAAGGGAGGGAGGGAGATAAAGAGAGAGAGAGAGGGAGAGAGGGAGAGAGATAAAGAGAGAGAGAGGGGGCAGGGGGCAGAGAGAGGAAAGGAGGGTAGGAGGGGGAGGGAGTGGGGATGAATCGGGGGAGAGAGAAAGACGGGGGAGAGGGGGAGAGTGGGAGAGGGAGGGAGAGAGAGAAAGGGAGGGAAGGAAAGAGAAAGGAAGGGAGGGAGAGAGGGGGGGAAGGAGGGAGATAGAGGGGAGGGAGGGAGAGAGTGGGTGGGAAGTAGAGAGGGAGAGAGAGGAAAGGAGAAATGGGAGGAAGAGATAAAGAGAGAGAGACGGGGCAGGGAGGAAGAAAGATGGAAGGTGGAAGGGGGAGAGAGGGAGGGAGGGGGATGGACAGGGGGAGAGAAGGAGGGGGAGAGGGGAGAGCGGGAGTGAGGGAGAGATGGGAGAGAGAGGGAGGGAGAGGGAGGGAGAAAGGGAGGGAGGGGAAGGGAGAGAGAGGGGGAGGGAGGGAGGGAGGGAGAGAGAGAGGAAGGGAGAGAGGGGGTAGGGAGAAAACAGAAGGTAAACAGAAAACCTTATTTTAAACCCGGGCAAAGCCGGGTGTTACGTCGCCGGATTGTCCTGAATGCCAATCCTGGCCACGTACAGATCGTTGTCTAGAAGTATGAGAGAGTAGATGTGGATGTTCTGGTGACAATATTTCTATTTTCACAGCTCACTTTCAGTCTCTGCTAATAAGTCAACAAACACCGGTTTCTTTGCTGATAAAACAAGTTTATTATATAGCTATGTAGACGCCAGTTCTCACATACAGTACTTCAGCTTACGTCCTACTCTTCCGCTCCTGCTCTCTAGTTCTCAGCCTCGCTTCTCTCTCTCCTCCTCTCTGACTTACACACAAAAACGTCCCGCTTATATACAGTACACAATTGGCTGTGACACCGGTGATTAATTATTCCTAATTAATTCTCAGTCCAACTGACTCTACACTCGGGGTAATTTATGTGACGGGTCTGTGGGTGGGAACGTGATTTGACATGTAACAAGGGATCCTATGACACCCTCCAACTCAGTTATCCCTCGTGAGAAGATTCTGCCCCACGACGTTCGTAACGGTTCCACGAATATTCTTTCCCAGGTAAATTGTCTCCGTGAGCTCAGTACCACCGGTGACTCACAACTAATTAACATGGGAGGTGGACGATGGGGCGTGCTTTCGCGTAAATTATTCTTCTATCTGGTCACAATGATGCACCCCCTCCCCACGCACATTTTGTTCCTAAACCGTAAACTATTGTGCTAAAATAACCCACATCGTAACAACCTATTAGCCCCAGCCAATAGTCTATACGGTGAAGGAACAGCCACCCACTACCAGCAAAATACATGTGTAGGAACATACAGTTTCTCACTCTATAATAGTGATGATCATCTCAAAAACAAAGTAACTCTAACAGTTGACCTTATCGGTCCAATATAGAATAGAGCAACATGCTTCATACTAACATTAAATAGAGGAGTCTGAAAGTAAGAAACATAAACATGATCATACTAATTAATAAATAAATAATTCATTAGTCTTTCTCACACAGTTACAATCAAACAGTCGAGTAGAAGAGCTGAATGTACCCAAACCTTCAGTTGGACTACATCCACTCCCACACAATACTCAATACCTGTTGTTTTACTGCTAGATAATTGACCCTCAACGAAAGATGAACGAAAGTAACATTTCTTTCCCTACCTAGACTTTACTGGACCCTAAACATATTACACACTCTTGACTCTACATCTCATTGTATCTGTCTGTGTGTCCGAGATGGTCACCAGTCTTTTGTCCGGCCGTCTGGTCACGCTTTGCGACAGCATTGGTCCCTTCCCCTCTGTCGATAAGGTCAATGACTGTTACGTTTTTGTCGGGAGAAGTGGTGACTTTATTCACTGTCCCCCTTTGTCTTCCCCTCACTTTATGGAATGACGGATTTGATACTTTCTTCCTTTGTCCTGAAAGATCTTTACCTCGTCTTCCCCTCCAACTTGGTCTATGCCCAACAGAATGTACTACCGCCTCGTGTTCCCCCTCACCTGTATGTCTTTCGCATATTTCTGGGGACATCCCTTTATGGTTGAATGGACTTGTACATTCCCTTCGTGCCTACTGGGTTGTGTGGTTTGATCGCTAATATTGTAGCCGATCTGTTCCACTGCCACATTTACCTGAAACCACGGAGGTTTCGCACCCTCAATATTGCCTATTACGAGGTCAAATATTGGGGTTTTAACTGCCATCGCGTCGACAGTACCTTTATAAAATGGGGTATCTAAATGAACCGTGGCAACCGGTGCACTACCAAGAGTTCCATCGATTCTCTTGTAGATAGCCCGACGCCCTGTCATGGCCCTATCGCTCACTAGCGTACGATTTATCACCACTGTCGAGCACCCAGAGTCCCTCAGTGCCCTAACAGGAATACCATTGGCGTGGCCGTCCATAATAGGAAGGTTATTTTCTCCCTTTCCTACGACTACCCCTACGCCCACTTGCTCTACTCGTCTATGTTGACATTGATTGGCCCTGTGGCCCCTGGCCCCACATAGATAGCATTCATGACGGAAGGTCACTCTCTGTTCCCTCCCCTCAAAGGTTGGGTCGGTCGGAGCCCTATGCCCTTGCCTGTGTGACTCCGCCCCCGTTTCCCCTTTCCTCGTTATAACACCGGGGTTCCTACCTTGACCCCCCTGACTTACTCGTGTACTCACACATTCGCCCCTTGGGTTACTTCCATCTGCCCCTTGGGTTGAAACATCCTGCCCCTCTCCCTGAGTTGCCCCAATGTGTCTACTGGGATGGGCATCTCTAAAGTTATCAGCTAAAGACAACATTTCGGCCCATGATCCTGGTTTTCTTTCCCTTAGAAAGACCAGCAGATCATTGGGTACACTGTTCAATAGCTGTTCTCTTAAAATCAGTCCCTTTAGTCCCTCATAAGACTGCTCAGTCCTACTGAGTCCTACCCACCGATCAAATACATCAGTTAATCTAGCACCAAACAGCTGATATGTCTCCCCCCTTTCTAATTTGCATCCCCTAAACCTTTTCCTAAACCCCCTCGTCTGTACAGTCAAAAGCTTTCAACAGGGGGCCCCCTTTAGTGAATCGTAGTCAGCCACTTCCTCGTTGGACAGTCGGCATGCTACATTCAATGCCCTACCAGTTAACAGTGATTGCAGACATAAACTCCATCCTGACATTTCCCAACCAACCAGTGTTGCATGCCGTTCGAACCCCAAGAGGTATGAGTGCATCTCATCCACCCTCTCGTCGAACTTCGGCAACTTGGGGACAGTCGTGCCCCCTGATAAACTAGTAGTACCCGACCTAGGGCTCATCGACATTTCCCTAGTGTTGGCTGTGTCACAGGACTGTAGTTTGGCCAGCTCTATATCTCTGTTAATTTTGGCCAGCTCAAGCTCATGTTCAAGTCGATGCTTCGCGGCTTCTTGTTCTTGTTCTGTCTTATGTCGCTGTGTTTCTTGTTCAGTCTTATGTCTCTGAGTTTCTAGCCTAGTTAATTCTAATTGATCCCTACGTTGCTGTCTTTCTGCATCCCTCTGTTTTTCAAGAAGCTCGACTTCTTTATCGCGTTCTGCGCGTGCAAAAGTCACTGCATCCTGTCCCTCTAACCCAATAGATTTAGCATAGTTTACCCACTCTTGGATTGTTTGAGTCATTGTAACTTAGTCCGTCAGCAAACTAATGCGTAAGAAATCTACTTCGTTCTCTAATACAAAGTCAATAATTAACCAACAGCAGGTATTGCGTAATTATGTATATGAGAGTAGATGAAGCAACTTACCGGTTGAGAATCCAATCAGATGCTCCCACTTGAACTGCTACAAGAAGCCACACACACAATCGACCCATGATCTACTAAATGTTAAATTAAAATAACAGCGTTCACAGTCCGTAATTAGTGTTTCTTGTTGACTGCAGTCTCCGGTTCCCGTCTATTGGAATCAAGGCTATTTTTGCTGAGGTGGTCGCTGGTTTATTCGGATGCTGGAGTTGGTGCTGTCCTTCTCTTCTTCTGTCGGTGGTTATTCGATAGCGAGGTCATCAATCTCCGTTGATTGGTCGTTCGATGACGGTGGTTATTGCCGTCAGTGTTTGCAACTCTTGTCTTATTACGCAAGACGTTACTATTTTACGAGAGAAGCAGTAGTTGTTGCTGCGTAATCTCTCCCTACAGCTGATCCGTTGTTAATGTAGGTAACTCTTGGTCGTATCACGCAAGAAGCTACTTTTTTTACGAGAGAGGCAGTAGTTGCTGCTTAATCTCTCCCTACAGCTAGTCAGTTGATAACGTAGGTGTAACTCTTGTCGTAGCACGCAAGAAGTTATTATTTGCTAGGAGTAGAGCGGTTGTTGTTGTTGTTGGTTCTTCTCTGACGTAGTAACTGCTTCCGTCTGTATAACTTCTTCAGGTGTACGTTGCTGGTCTTGACCTCAGTAAGGTACTTTTGACGAGAGAAACAGTGAAGCGCACTGCTAATTCTCTCCCTGTAGATGTGATGTAGGTGACTCAATTGTATTACTGTCAGCCTACTGCGAGATGACGTCTGTCAGACTCTGTCTACACTTCTTGCTACCGTGCAGCCGGTCAATGTGTTGTGACTGTCAGAGGTTCATGACGCTGTGTTTTCGAGCCCCCAGTCCACCAGTTTCACTACATCTCGATCCCTTGAAGTAGGTAGATCCCGTGACGAGATTCCCCAGTTGTTACGTCGCCGGATTGTCCTAAAATGCTAATCCTGGCCACGTACAGATCGTTGTCTAGAAGTATGAGAGAGTAGATGTAGATGTTCTGGTGACAATATTTCTATTTTCACAGCTCACTTTCAGTCTCTGCTAATAAGTCAACAAACACCGGTTTCTTTGCTGATAAAACAAGTTTATTATATAGCTATGTAGACGCCAGTTCTCACATACAGTACTTCAGCTTACGTCCTACTCTTCCGCTCCTGCTCTCTAGTTCTCAGCCTCGCTTCTCTCTCTCCTCCTCTCTGACTTACACACAAAAACGTCCCGCTTATATACAGTACACAATTGGCTGTGACACCGGTGATTAATTATTCCTAATTAATTCTCAGTCCAACTGACTCTACACTCGGGGTAATTTATGTGACGGGTCTGTGGGTGGGAACGTGATTTGACATGTAACAAGGGATCCTATGACACCCTCCAACTCAGTTATCCCTCGTGAGAAGATTCTGCCCCACGACGTTCGTAACGGTTCCACGAACATTCTTTCCCAGGTAAATTGTCTCCGTGAGCTCAGTACCACCGGTGACTCACAACTAATTAACATGGGAGGTGGACGATGGGGCGTGCTTTCGCGTAAATTATTCTTCTATCTGGTCACAATGATGCACCCCGTCCCCACGCACATTTTGTTCCTAAACCGTAAACTATTGTGCTAAAATAACCCACATCGTAACACCGGGTATTTGCAACTAGTATATATATATATCTATACTTATAAGAGGCATTTGCTGTCTGTCTGTCTGTCTGTCTGTTCCCTTATAACTCAAGATCCAGACAACCAAATAACGTGAAAAGTGTTACGCATACACATAATTACATGGGGAAGGTTATAGGACAGGTTTCGTTTCATCTCGATGGGTAGTTTAATTGTAATTAATTTTTTTTTTATTTTAGTATTTTACTATATTAAAGTAATCTCGACGGCGCCATAAATAAAATTCCTCTGTGACGTCATTTCCCGATGATCGAATAGAACTTGCGCGCTGGTGCTGTATGGTGCCTTTGTGATGCGAAGAATTGTTGATGTTTTTTCATGCTCCCTGATTTGTACAGTTTGAGGAAAGTAAAGGAATGAAGAAGGATTTTAGAAGAAGTATGAAGCCATAATAATAAGTATATATATATATATATATATATATATATAGAGAGAGAGAGAGAGAGAGAGAGAGAAAGAGAGAGAGAGAGAGGGAGGGAGAGAGATAAAGAGAGAGAGAGAGAGGGGGCAGGGGAGAGAGGAAAGGAGGGTAGGAGTAAGGGAGGGGGGGAGAGGAGGCAGGGGGATGGACGGGGGGGGAGAAAAGGAGGGGGAGAGAGGGAGATGGGAGAGGGAGACAGGGGGAGAGGGAGATGGGAGAGGGAGCAGGGGGAGAGGGAGAGAGAGAAAGGAAGGGAGGGAGAGAGGGGGAGGGAGGGAGGGAGGGGGAGAGAGGGTGGGAGAGAGGGGGAGGGAGAGAGGGAGGGGAAAGAGATAAAGAGTGAGGGGGGGCAGGGAGGGAGAGAGAGGGAATGAGGGAGGGAGGAAGGGGGAGAGGGGGAAGGAGAGAGAGAGGTGGAAAGGGGGAGGAGGGAGAGAGAAAGGAGGGAGAGAGGGTTAGAGAGGGATAGAGGGGAGGGAAGGAGAGAGGAGAGAGGATGGAAGAAATGGGAGGAAGAGATAAAGAGAAAGAGAGAGGGGCCGGGAGGGAGAGAGGGAAGGAGGAGGGAGGGAGGATGGACGGGGGGAGAGAGGGAGGGGAGAGGGAGAGGGAGGGACGAGAGAGATGGGGAGAGAGGGAGAGAGAGGGAGGGAGGGAAAGGGAGAGAGGGGGGGGGAGGGGAGGGAGGGAGGGAGAGAGAGAGGAAGGGGAGAGGGGGGTAGGGAGAAAATAGAAGGTAAACAGGAAAACCTTCTTTTAAACCCGGGCAAAGCCGGGTATTTGCAACTAGTATATATATATATATATATATATATATATATATATATATATATATATATTATTACCCGCAGGCCCTGTTTACGGCTTTCAATAAAGGATATAATTCTCCGCGCTTGCAGTAGCCATTGCTGAACTCATCCTGCTCAAGCGCCTTGACAGCCACACCACCGAAACCTTTTTCCAATGTGTATTTTACCTGTAGGGATAGAAATAATATGTATTTATTGATAGACTAGTTGCAAGTACCCGGCTTTGCCCGGGTTTAAAATAAGGTTTTCTATTTACCTTTTGTTTTCTCCCGACCCCCCTCTCTCTCTCTCTCCTCTCCCCCTCCCCATCTCCCCCTATCCCTCCTCCCGCCCTCTCTTTACCTCCCTCCCTATCCTTTATCTCTGCCTTTCGCTCTCTCTCCCCTCCCTTTCTCTTTCCTCCCCTTTCTCTTTCCATCCCTCCCTCCCTATCCTTTCTCCCTAACCCCTCTCTCCCTCCCCTTTCTCTTTACCTCCCCCCTTTCTCTCTCCCTCCCTCTCTTTCTCTCTCCCATCCTCCCTCTCCTTCCCTCTTTCTCTCTCCCCATCTATCTCCCCTTCCTCCCTCCTTCCCTCTCTCTCTCCCTCCCTGACCCCTCTCTCTTTATCTCTCTTTCCCCCCTCCCTCTCTCTCTGAACAATTAAACTTCAAATTATGCTTCTTAAATAAACAGAAAACCTTATTTTAAACCCGGGCAAAGCCAGGTACTTGCAGCATGAAAAAAAAATTACAACAAATCTTTATTTCTTTTTCCGTCCCTAACACTTTCTTCTTCGTCCGTTCAATGACTCATTCACTTGGTTCGCGAATACAGTATCAATGCCCTGTGCATGATACAATTTGAATACAATAACATTTGAAGCACCCGCGCGCAAGTTCATGTACAATCGGGAAATGACGTCACGTTACCATACCGTGAATACTTTAGTATAGTAAAATAATTAATTACAATTAACTGCCCATTGAGATTGTATTAATAATGTTAATAATGTCACAGAAATATTTTAATTAACGTATTTCGGTTTATTAATGTGCACCTTTAATTTTAATCTTCTGAATACATAAACCGATAGGTAAATAGATATGCAATTTGCCATTCCCACTTTTAGAAACAAAAATACAGTAAAATAATTTAGCCGAGGATTGTTTTTACCACTAGTGATTTCACCAGACCATGTTTACAATTTGAGTTTCCGGAAGTTACACATCTTTTGCTTTAGAAACAAAAATGCAGTAAAATATTTCTGTCTCCCACCGTTCTCTTATCATAATAAATAATTACAATTAAACTACCCATCGAGATGAAACGAAACATGTCCTATAACCTTCCCCATGTCATTATGTGTACGTGTACCAAATTTCATGTTATTTGTTTTTCTGTATCTTGAGTTATAAGAGAACAGACAGACAGACAACAAATGCGCCTTATAAGTATAGAGATGTAATATCCATCTTACAATGTCGCCATGTATTTGCCGTTCACACTAAGCCTGGCGGGTAGGGGGCAGGAATGTCTTACCAGTGCGACCAGGGCCGCTTTATCAACTAGGAACAGTAGCCACTGTGCCTACGGTCTACAGACTTTTCAAGGGCCTACGAAAGCCAGAACATAAAGTGAAAACAAGTTCAGAATGCCAGTATAATTTAACAATGTTTGTATTTAAGTAACTATATATATAACCGTGTGAGATCAGCAACTGAACAAGTCAAGCTGTAGTGCTGTAGATCTGTAAATTACAGTATGTTATCTTTTGGGCTCTTTGTCTTAGCAAAGTCACTTATGACGTCCTCAAATGTCATTTCCCTCATCAAATCTTTTTTTCAATTAAAGTAATGCCTGGGAGGATAGTCGTGTTTGTACCATCAATGACCGAAGACACGTTTTTATCAATTTGAGTTTCGAAAAGTAAAGTTCCCTTTCATCACTTGTTTCAGAAATTGAAACATCGATCCGGAAAGCAATAGTAACATTTGAAAAACTTGTCACCAACCTATTCTGCATTTGGGCTGTAAGCATTTCAGCCACATTTTTCTTGTCAGCAAACATCAATGAGAATAAAAGAAATTCATTAGTAAATGCCTCTTCCAGATCTGATGGGTACATCTCAATTAGTGACTTGGCTTTCGAAACTGTTTGATCAGTTGACAGAGATCTGTCCAGAAGAAAGTTGAACCTTTCATGTTGTGTTGTGTAGGCTGCTCGCCGTTTTTTTTCATCTCAGTAATAAGTCTATCTATGATAACATAAAAAGACTGAGTACGGATTTTTCACAAGGACTCATACCTAAAACCGGATCTTTATCATCCACAACTTCATCATAAAATCTGTGTCGCTGCCGTTTGCGTTGTGTACATTCTTTATAGTCCGATTGTGAGAGCTCGTTTGCTATACATTCGTACACATCAAGTTTATCGCGTGCATCAAAAAAGTTAAGAGCAAGACTATCATACAAGTTGATGATGGTCGTTAACTCAATTCCAGGTTCCTGTAGAGCTTTGTTGACAATATCAATTTTTTGGAGCAAGTCTTTCTGAATCACACACATTAACGCCGTCTCGAAATGGTCCAACTTCTTTATGAGTAATTTGGCTTTATGCACAGATGCTGGTGGTTAACGTTCGCTTGTAGCAACATCAGACAATGCTTGTCGAATTTCCTTATAATTGGCATAAAAAGCTCTAGTAACGTCACATCGTTCTAACCACCTTGATGCTGATAGTCCTTGCAAAATAAAAGTCTTTTCTTTCAGGCACTCTGTCAATTTTAACCATCGCTGCGTTGAAAGCAAAAAAAAAAACGTGTAGACTGACTGAACAACAGCAAAATAGTTGACTGCAGCTGAACAGCTCTTCACGGCAGATGAGTCTACCAAATTTAAACTGTAGGCAGCGCTTTGCACCCACTCATCTCATTTATTAATCTCTCTAAATCTAGATTGTACTCCCGAATAAATCCCACTCATATTACTCGCACTGTCATAGGACTGCCATCTGCTATATCCGATATATATATCATGAAGTCTGAGAGTATTTACCATGAGATCGAAGGGTATTTACCATCGTGTTGATTAATTGGAATGAACTGAAGAAAATGATGTACAATAGTTTCAATTTGAGAACATAGCGAACAACAACTGTCAGCTGATCAACATGACTGATGTCAGGTGTGGAATCGATACTGATTCCATAATATTTAGCATTTTTAATTTCAGACAGTACCTGCGTTATTATTTTGGCTCCAATCAACTCAATAAATTTATCACGTATACTGGCAGAAAGATATGATACATTTCCCGTTCCGGGGTTTCGATGTCTCTCAATGTGTTCCTTTAGAAATGGGTCAAATTCAGCTAAAAGGTCAATGCAGCCAAGGTAATTTCCATTGTTATAACAGTGCTGTCACTGCGAAAAGCTAACCCTTTTCCAGCAAGAAATCTTATCACAGCAACTATTCTCTTTAGAACATCAGTCCAGTATTAGCACAACTTTTGCTTATCCTTTCGCAGTTTTTCGTCAATTCTAGATGTCTGTTGACATTCTAACATCCTTAACAGAGCAGCAAAGTGATCCTTCGACTTCTCATGTGAGGTAATCCTTGCGATTTCGTTTCTCCAGTCAACAAAACCATCGATAAACTGATTTGCAAAACCGGTGTTGTAGTCAAACAGCTTGAACACATAACTAAACACTTTACCCGTTGAAGGTGAATAGAGAAGCCAGTATCGCGTCACAATTTCACCATTTGTTAACGTTCTAGCAAAATATTTTTTGTGTGCCTATCTGATCTTGTCACTAAATTGTCGACCCTTTAAAGTAAAAAAGTTCCCTTCTTAGCCCTAACGGGCCTTCGGGGCAGATGAAGTGTAGAATTCATCTGTTTCTATAACCTCGGCATATGAAGGGATTGTGTGGTTAGCACAACGCCCAGCCGCCTTTACTTCCCCAACCTAAGGTCAGGACTTGTGGGACGACTTTGCACCAAATTTCACCTGGAAAAATTTCATGGGCCTCACCGAGGATAGAACCCACGACTCTCAGGTTGACAGTCGAGTATCTACACCACTCGGCCATCCGTCCCACCCTTTAAAGTAAAATGACTCCTAATTTTGTGAAGGAACATGTTAGCATAATAACTTCTTGAACGTGCAGTTATCTCCCAGTCAGCTGGATCACTTGAATAAATGTATTCTTTGTCATGCAGCTCATGCTTCAAATCGGCATCTCCTACTGACCTTAATATACAGTCTGTAAGCAAATCAGACACCACAGCTTCAGCATGACCCTAAACAGATTTTGCAGATACCTTTCCCTTGTAACACATGTTTCGATTGTTTCAATTTTTTCAGCAAAGTCCGGAAATAGCAGCAACGAACCCCGAATTTTTTTAATGCCTTTTCTTTGTTTTCCTTTTTTCCGCTTCTCAAATCCACTCTCGTGTTTCCTCTTGTATCCATCAGACATGGTTCCGGCTCTGCAGAATTTTTTTTCATCCCCGGCACTGGTTTTTTCTTAAGTCGAGCACTGGTGTAACACTGGAATTACTACGTCATCACTGCATAGAATAATTTACAATGCGGAATGTTTATTTAGATTTCAAATTGCAAAGAAGCGCGGGTGCATTCTTGAAAAATATTAAAAATGAAGTCGGAAAGGGCCTAAGACTTTGAAAGTGCCTAAGGCCCACAATGACATTAAAACGGCCCTGGGTGCAACTATGTTCGCATTAAGCCCCGGGGGCCAGTAATCTACTATCAGGTGTGACTATGTTTGTACTAAGCCCTGTGAGCCAGTAATCTACTACCAGGTGTGACTATGTTTGCACTAAGCCCTGTGAGCCAGTAATCTACTACCAGGTGTGACTATGTTTGCACTAAGCCCCGGGGGGCAGTAATCTACTACCAGGTGTGACTATGTTTGTACTAAGCCCTGTGAGCCAGTAATCTACTAACAGGTGTGACTATGTTTGCACTAAGCCCTGTGAGCCAGTAATCTACTAACAGGTGTGACTATGTTTGTACTAAGCCCCGGGGATCAGTAATCTATTACCAGGTGTGACTATGTTTGTACTAAGCCCTGGGAGCCAGGAATGTACTACCAGGTGTGACTATGTTTGCACTAAGCCCTGGGAGCCAGGAATCTACTACCAGGTGTGACTATGCTTGTACTAAGCTCCGGGGGCCAGTAAACTACTACCAGGTGTGACTATGTTTGTACTAAGCCCTGGGAGCCAGGAATGTACTACCAGGTGCGACTATGTCTCCGCTTTCTACTGAAACATTGCCGAAAATATTTTTTGAAACATTGTTTTTTATTATGCTATCATTTTTTTTTTAACTTTCATGTCAATTACGTAGCAAGGTAACTAGCATCTAGTGCGCTATTCTCAAACAGAGATTGAAGACAAAGTAAATTCATTAATACCGACCGACATGTTTTTTTATGTTAAAAGTAAAACTGCATTCATAAGAAACATTCCTTGAGTTAATGACTAAAAAAAAATCTTTTTTTTTTCTTTTCTATGATGGGAGCTTTTTTTTTACATTATATATATATATATATATATATATATATATATATATATATATATATATATATATATCATTTTATCATAATAAATAACATTTGTAACGAGTTATAAGAATTATGAAAATGAAAAACGAGATTCAAAAAGGTGAACGTCTGGTTAAATGTGGATGTTAAGTAAAATTCATTTACCTCAATTGTAGTTTTATTGAATTAAAAATATTCCGTTGAATTTCAATTAAAAAAAAAAAAAACATTTTTGCGAAATATATTTAATTGAAAGCAATGTTTGTAGACATTTTACCTTCTCGAACAGATTATGTGTCTCATCGTGGAAAATTTTAACCTGATATTTATTCTTCTCAGGGATAAAAAATCTATCAATAAGAAAACCGTTTTCCGGCTGTAGATTTCTGCCAATGTGGTGACGACTATGTAGAAGTGAGTGATTTAGACAACACTGTAAAACACATAAAGATAATATAAATTAAGACAAACAGAGTTACATTGGTAAAGTATCAGGAAAAATTAAATAAAGCTCAATTTCAGAAGGTTTGCTCATCTGCAACATCAGCCGCCGTCACCGGTGTCGGTTTTCTAATAGCCGCCGACACCGGCACCGGGTTGGGGGGGGGGAGGGAAATAACTGTGTATTTATTTTCTTTGCTTATACCTCATACTATATATAAAGATGTACCTTTAATTATATACAAATATATATATTCTTTTTTTTTTTTTTTTTGCTGCCGATTTTTATACTTTCAACAAACAATATATATGCACGCTTAATTACATTGCGCTATAGTGAGGTAATTTTGTTTAAAATTATTGATATACTAGTCATCCCGCGGCGTAAAATACGCAGCCTTATCAATCAATATAATTACTCTAATTTTATTTTTAAATAAGCAATCAAACAAAATAACAGGCTGACATCTTCGGAGAAAATACATGGAATGCAAAGTTGAACTTTGACCTTACCCGAGCGAAACAACGCGAGTTGTCGTCTGTTACGTATTCCACAATTTATAAATAGTTCTGCGTTGAAGTTGTGTTTTATTCATAGATATTATTTACTTTCCTATAGCAGGAAGTGTTTTAAGCTGTATTTTTAAATTGAATGAGTATATTTTACCTCGATCATTTGACTCTTTAAGACTACGAAAGAAAAACTGTTATAGTTTCGTGATTGTTTTTTTTTAGTACCTTACTGGTACTTTTGCCAGTTCCCAATCCGTTGTTTACAACTTAAAAGAAATATTGACAGTAGACGAACACCATACATTATATAATCAAATCAACTGGTAATATTCGTGCACATATTATGAAATAATTAAGTTTGATACAAGTTTCATATACCAATAGAGTTGCAGCGTTTTCCTATCATTTCTATTCATTATCTGGAAGTTGCCACTTTACAGAATTAACAAACTGGCCGGCTGCCAAGACACCCTGTAACACACACCAGCTCTATGGCACCGGTAGCTTTTATTGTGCTTGAACTAAATAAAAATTGCCTGTGTATCGTACTATGCTGCTTTTTAAAAGCAAGTTTGTCGGCAATTTTTTTGGCGAAACCAACATGAATATACTTTATTTTATAGATGTTTATAAAATAATTTAAAGAAGGTAAAATTATGTTGCTGTATGCATTGTATGGGCCTAATATGAAATACCTTTTTTTGGTTCCATTTGTAATGTCCTTACTAAATAACAAACGTAAATTAATAAAATGACTGAATTATGTAATTAAATTTATTTATATTAATAATTACGTAAAGGTCGCCGAACTATACAGGTCACCGAAATAGTAATCTTGAAAAAATGTTCAGCTTCTAAACCAGACATTGGCAATCTATGAACCTTTATACGTTTTGATTTGACCCGCAGTACACTCCCCTTCGTTTATTTACATTGAAAACATTTACATTTGTGTTATCTCTTTTGATGTATTATGAATAGGGCTGATGATTAAACTGCGTTAATTTGTAATTAACACATCAAAAAATGTGCGATTAAAATTTTTAACGCAACACCTAAATGCGCTAATTTGACCAAAAAGCTGAAAGTTTACACAAATCAATAAATAACAGAATCTAACTCAACAATTTGAAATTAAGGTCCGTTGACTTATTAAGTAGTTCTACCACCCTCACCCTGTCGCAATCCGCACACACCCTCAACCCTCATTCTTTTTGCGCCGACACCGACTCCGGACAAAGTACTGATGTCGACACCGACACTGGCTCCCCACCACTGATAGGAACTCAAAATGTTTGTCCGAGAAAGATGGTATAACTATCAACAATACTCGAAAGTGACCAAGTTACTTTCCCGTGGAATATGATGACCCTTACTGATCGCAGGACCTATGCTAGAGGGCCATATGTCAGCAATAAAAACCTAAATTTGATAAAACCTACTAATCTACTGACATGAATCACAAGACCGATGCTAGCGGGCTCTATAGGCCTATATATATATATATATATATATATATTAGGGTGGTCCAGAAAAACAAAGTAACAGATTTAAGTTGTCCACAAGGTTATTTCTGTTCTTTATTATGTTAATAACAATTGTGCAAAATTTTAATGAAAACAAATAATATTTACAGGTCAACCCATTTGACAGTTTTTTGGGTTATCTCAAATGAAATAGTTATTGCCAATTATAGTTGATGATCGATTTAAAACTTAAGGTTAAAATTTTAAAGTAAATTAAAATTAAGAAATTAAATTAAAGTTGTAATTAAAAAATGTAACTAAAACTTACAATCTAATGAAAACCTTAGTTTTAAAATTTGACAGTTTCACAGTGGATAATCTATGACGACGACATAAGTGATGTCTTTGATGGAGTTGGGAAATTCCTGCGATGGTTTGCAACCAATCGAAGAATAAACTGTTTCTGACCCTCATTCTTTGTCAGTGTTTTATTGTATTTCTCAATAAGTGCACCTGATTCCCTTTCAGCTACATCATTTACAACTGTCATGTGTGCAGCCAGTTCATAAAATTTCTTGAAGACTGGATCAGATGTCCACTGTCCTGGTGGTTTCTTAAGGAATGTCTGAGACTTTTCTTTGCCTTCTTCCATGAGGACATCAAAGAAAGATGTCGTCCTTTCTGTCACCAGGTCCTCCAATTTCAACTGTTCAGATTCACTTGTCAACTTTACACGCCGAGGGATGTCTGCCAATGCTGGTCGAAGTAGATTTTGTACCATCTTTCTTTGATTGATGCTGACACTCTGTCATCTAAAAGGGCTATGCCAACCAAATGTTCAGAGAGAAACCAGAGGTGCCTTGAAAATGCTTCATGTGCCTTGCTGGCAACAGTCTTATTCGGATAGGTCTTCAGATTTGATAAAAATTCGATGTCATTGAGAGGGGCTCGGATTGCAAGGGGTGCTTCGTTCCACTGTTTTACATAAACAAGACTGACAAAGAGAGCCAAACCTGTGATATTCTGGGATTCACGAACAGTCAACTTGAACTGAGTCTTAAAAAAAGAAAAGATTTTCAGTGCGTAAATGGCTCTTGCCATCCATCTCGCAGGATGTGTTGGACCGGGAGCTCGAAATTTCTCCTTGTCTTTGTGTCCACCAAGAAACCAGAAGGATAAACGTAAAAATTCCTGATAATCGTCCCTTGGGTGCTGTTTTTCAAGAGCACCTGGTAAATAGACAAGCATTTCCTGTCGCATGTTTTTCAATATTGGATCCTGAAACAGTTCATCACTTGCTGTAGAATAAGCATCTTGGTTCATTGATGGCCATTGTTTCTGAAATCGCTGGAATAGTGCAGTTGATGGACCTTCAGCTGGACCAAACAGAGACTTGAAAACATTTGAAAGGACAACTTCCGCTGACATGATGACGGCATGCAATCCAGACCATTTCAGTTCCCAGAGCTTCTTCAATTCCAACACATTGCGCCCTTATGAAGCCCTGTATTGCTAGCTGTTGTGTCGAATACAAGGCCTTTGATCTGGGAACGCAGATTCCATTTCTCAATTACTTCAATGCAAGCATTTACTTGAGCCTCTCCTGTTCCTCTATCCATTTTTGGAATACCCAACAGTTTTTCCTGGCCATTCCCAGTAACAATAACAGCTATGCGATCCACATTTTCCTTTGATCCATCAATGTCAGGCAATATTTTACCGTCCCAATGCAGCAATAGTGGTCCTGCCAAAGAAAAATTCTTTTTCATCCATTGCAGCAGCCCGTTGTCTTTCTTTTTTATTCTGGATCGTCTGATTGAACTTCGAGATAATGTTATTTCTGAAATATCATGGCCAAGCGCCTGTGCAACAGCTCCAGCAACAAACACAGCTCCACGGTCACAGGAGGCAAACACGATCCAAAGCACCTACAACTTCAGGGACTGGAAGATATTCTTAACTTTCTTTTTTGATGATGAAGCACCAGGTGTTTTTCTCAAAATCAAGTTTTTTAAATTTTCAACGCACACTTTTTGAAATTTTACCAAAACTTCTAAAGATAGAAGCATCAAATTTTGTTTGATTGTTCTTCAATATATTGTTTACATTTCCTCAATTTTGTTTTTCGAAAAAGTGTTTTGAACTTTTTAATCTTTTTTTTCTAACCTACCCCCCATAAAATTCACGTTTTTACATAGGCCCTTAGTAAATAATTTTTATTTTTTTTATTTTTTAATATTTCAAAAAACAAAAATTGAGCGATTGTTGGAAACATATCTGTTTATCTATGTACAAAATATCTTTCTTAAATAAGCAATACTTTTTGAGATTTTTCACTTTGAAAAAATGTCAAGAAAGTAGACTTTTTACCTAAAAAAGTCCAAAAAAATTTTTTTTTGACAATTTGAAAATTCTATTGGTCTTCTATTGGTCACTTGATTGTGTGTGCCAAAAATGGTTAGTGTACGTCAATAAAAAATATACCAAGATGGCGGCACTAGAGGAGTACCTTAATTTATAACGTGTCAAAGTCGGACGTAAATCGCAAGCGCGGACACCAGACAAGTAATGTTGATAATGGGTTGACCTGTAGATGTTGCTCGATCAGCCTGAAATTTTGCAGGCCAAATACCTATACCCAATGGACAAAAACAAACCATGTGGAGCAATGATTCTACAAACTTAAACTTTTCAGTATGGTTTTCTGGACCACACTAATATATATATATATATATATATATATATATATATATTAGGGTGGGTCAAAAAATTTTTTTTTTATTGAAACATTATTAAAAAGTTGTTACATCATGGTAGTACATGGGATATGTACAAATATTTGAAAACTACATAGTTTTACTACTCCCAACTTATGTTCGAAATTTTAACTAAATTTACTAAGAGTTTTTTGTGACTGAACATGTTAAATTTGTGACCTAGGTTATTCAAAAATGAAATGATATGCATATAAAATTTGTGTTTTATCTTTATAACCTTTTTTACGAATAACCAATTAGTTCAGACAACTGGGATAAGCATTGCATCCATTTTTCTCTCAATATAACTGGTGTACCATGTATTCATTATCGGATCACGCATGGTTGTTTTATTTCATTTTTTATTAATTTTTCAATTATTTTATTAAGTTCTTCTATGAATATGAGTTCTTCTACACGAAGTGCAACTGTACATTCTGTGTTTGGGTCAGCAGCTGAATTGCCTAAAAGACAACTTCCAACCAGTGAAGATGTTTTCAAGGCTATTGGTGGATGCTTAAAATGGAACAATACAATCATAGCCTTCATTCACGAGCGCACGCATTAGCGCATGAAGTTAAACAATTATATGACCAGGCTAGTATCCCTACAAATGACATTACCAGTATAATTGTTCGAGTAAAAAGATGCAGGTGTTAGGGATAGAGGAGACTGTAAATGTCCACAATCAGTAATAATTTATGTGCTTGAGTGGGAATTTCGGGTGGATTAAAAGATGGCAAGAAATATGTTCATAGACAATGTTGACAAGCAAACAACAAAAATATTACAACATCGACAGAAAAGAAAACATTCATTGTTGCAGGGTGGCGATCAGATAGGAACCACAAATGATAACGTCAATGATGAGAAAGATAATGATATTCCAGATCAGGATGCTGAAGATGATGAACTACTTTATGCAGACTTCTCCAGCGATGAGGAATGTTCCAAATAACAAAACAGATATCAATATGAAGCAGTGGATCGATGTAAACTAAGCAATAGGGATACATGTCTTAACGTTAAAGCTGTGTTGAAGGACTTAAACATGTTAACACCATCTACAGCTCTGGATCCAGCAAAGATGCGTCGACATAGAAAAATTTGGAGAGATAGGGCAGCCAAGGAACATACTGATGAGAGCAAAGACGGTTAACAAAAGCGAACAAGATTTTTGCGATCCATCTTGTCAAAGTGGGGCTAGAAACTTTTTCTATATGATACAACTGCTTCAGAACCTTGATACTGCTGATCAATCTATTATAGTGCCTGTATCGGAAAATAACTGCTACTTTGCACATCCAGAAAACATTCTATTGGCTGCAGTTAGGACAATGATGAAGAAATTGGAAGGTATGCAGTAAATAAAATCATAACAGCACGACATAAACCAGCTCCATGCAGAGTTAGAATTTTTCAACAAAAATGACATAATCCTGAATATTGCAGCTAAATCATATGATCAGATGATTAACTAAGATCTTTGTGTAGTGACATCCCCTCCTCTGCTGGAACATATTTGTGATGATGAACTTAAACGAAACAACCCAATCATACTGGATCAAATTCCCTGTCACTCTCAAGATGTTGAAAGAGCAATTAAAGAAGTTGCTGCTGTTAGTTTGAAAGTGTACGGACATTTCAAACTGTACGGACATAGCTCTCGACATGGGATGGTTTTGCAAACAAAGAAATCAAGGGATGTTCTTCCGAAAATTGAAAGCAAATCAAGTTTCCTGTGACATTCCATAAACAGTATTATTCATATGTACATTGTATATTTTGCATGAACGATTTATAGATTTGTACAATTTCATATTACTTATACCAAACATTCTAAATGTTGTAAAATGTCATACATTGGGGGGGGAATTCCCGGGTCAAAAGCAAAATCTTTTTTATTATTAAAGTTTAAGACATTTTAATATCTTAGAAATGATATAGTAGATTTAAAAATAATTTTGTGAAAAAAAAAATATTAACATATTGATATTTGTGGGTGCAGCATGCCGCCATCTTGAAATTTATGACCTGTTTGTGGCAAATATTTATGAAATATTTATAGACTGTTTCATATACATTGTACATTTTTATAATCAGAAAAGCTTACTTTAGGGAATGTCAAAGTACTTTTTTGATAATGTAATAAATAAATTTTTTATGAATTTTTAAAATTTTGTATGGTGAAAATAAGCAAAAAATGCTAATTTTGAAAATAAAAAAAAAAAAAAGGACTTAAAATTTCTTGAAAAGCCTCTGACATTCTATAAATGCACCTCTTCTACATAAAAATTAGAAGTTTTATCAAAATCTGACAGGTGGTTTTTGAGATTTTCTTGCCATAGTGAAGCAAAATGTCAAAAATATTTTTTCAGAGAAAAATGACTTTTAAGTTTTTAAATTATTGAAGTTTCTGAATGAGTAACATTCTGAAAATACATTTTAATTGATCTAAAAAAATTTTTTCTGCAATATAATTAATTCGTAGTTATTATTGACATGTTTTAGTATCTAAAAATGTAAAAAAAAAAAAAAAATTGTTTTTTTTTAGACATAGTGCATTTTTTCGCCCCATACCCCCTTGAACTAAAAGTTGGGAGTGGAAGACATTATCTGATTTTTTAAAATTTTACATTTTTACAATCAGTAAGACCATAGGCAACTTTTTCATTATGTTTCAAATTCCCAACTCCAAAAAAAAATTTTTTTGACCCACCCTAATATATATATATATTTATACTGTGTCATTGATTTAAAGCTCACAAAGAAGACTCTTTAAAACACACAGTAAAAAAAAATTCAGCAAGGAAAAAAAAAATTCACATACATAGTTTAAGAAAGACCTATAAAAACAATCAAGGAATCTAATATAAATAGTAGCGATTTTGGATTCCGCGTTAAGTCGATAATAACGAATTAATACAACATGAAAAAATCGGATCTGCCCGAAACCAAAAAATAACCTAGCCTACCGATCAAGCCTAAGCGGATATAAGTCTATGCAAAAGTTTTGCAAGGGTACAGTTAGTACATGAATAATTGATCTGTATAGATCAGTTGACATTCTGAAATATCAGCATCTACCACATAGTATCTATTACACAGAATGCATAGCGTCAAATATTTCTTTTTTTCCCGAAAGCCAACACTTTTGTGTATTATTCTATTGTGTATCAATATTTCAAGGCTAAGCTATTGAAAAGGAAAGAGAAATAAATGGCGGAAATTTTTTTAATCATTGTAAATAGTAATGCGCTTTCTGTAAGATTCATATTCTGTGGTATCTACGCCGCTGGTATTCAAACTACAGTGAATCTAAATTTAATTATTTTAATTAAGATACAACCTTTTCATTTACCAATAATTTAATAAGTTACTTTACTTTAAATAGTGGTTTCAACCAAAGCTACAAAATAAATAAATTCATAAATAAATATAATATTGACATAAAAAATATAGGGGCTTTTTTCGTTTTGTTATATTTTGATAAATGTTTGCGTTTCAATAAATTTTTGAAGTCACATAAACGATTATTCCTTGTCAGGGGTGGAATGTGTGTTAGTTCGGTGTTCGTCCCCCCCCCCCCCCCCATTTGCACAATGGTTTGATTCTTGACCTTTTACGTGCATGACAGTCTACCAGTTCCTGAAACAATTCTAATGATTTACTGTAAGACATTAAATAAGTAAAAATAAAAAAAAAACGTGATTGTGAATATTTTTTTTTAATTTTAACTTTTTGACTATACATGTATCGTCTACCTTCACTCAATCTTTTATTGAAATAATTAAAATAAAGTTCACATAAGCCCCAAAGGACTCATCGGGGCAGATGAAGTGTACAATTCATCTGTTTCTATAACCTCGGCATTGTGTGATGATAGCACGACAGACGTCTTTCCGGTCTGTGTTATCGCTATTTATAGATTGGTCCGTGACGTCACACGCTTGGCAGACGACAGCCGCATGACGCGTAGCAACGGGAAAAAACGCAGCGGTGTGTTTAAAACTACGACCCTGCTCAAATGTATACAGGGGGTATTCGGTTAACGAACTGTTCGGACAGCGAACAAATCGGACAACGAACACTTTCAGGAAAGATTTTTGTGTTCGGACAACGAACAAAATTTGGATAACGAACAAAACTAATTCTAACGAAAACGTCTCAGCTCTCGGAACACCCGACATAAGTCCTCAATTTGTTCTGAAAATGGATGTGCGCTGACACGTCATCATTCATACTATGTACCAGTGAGGAAGCACCATACGACGCGTAGGGTAGTGTGCGACGACACATCGTCAATAGTGTACCTTACATGTGTAGTTGGTTTATGTCCTTGTGGTTTTCGTATGTGCTTTTCTAAACGCCTTATAAAAATTTGACAATATTATGGGACCTGAAAAGAGTGGAGTGTCAAGAACCAAGCAAAAGATTATAACTAAAGTAGAGAGTGGACAAATAATGACCGATGTTACCAGGCAGTACGGCTTGAACAGGTCTACAGTAGGCACAATCCTTGCTAAAATCGAGAGTTTGCTTTTATTTTGGATAAATGAACGGGAGGTGAAAAGAGATGTAACTAGATCATTCAAGAGAAGGCTGGAGAAATTTTTGAGAAATTGAAAGAACAAACTTCACGCTCGTCCTCCGAAAATCTGGAATTAAAGGCTACCACTGGCTGGTTTACAAAATTTAAAAGGAGATCTGACATTAAACAAGCTGATGTCAATAGGGTTGCTGATCTCCAAAGCGACATTGCTATCAATCATTTACTGAAAGTCCTGAAGGAGAGAGAAAAACAACCGACATTGGACATGTTCTTTAACGCCCAAATAAAAGAAAAAGAAATGATTAATAAGCAAGACTATATATATGTATCATATTTGTAATAAATAAACTTACTAAGGAATTATTCTTGTACATGACAATTTTTTTATTTAATTATTAGGATCTCCAGAACGAATTAATCGAATTCCCATTAACATATATGGTTGTCGTGACTCTATTTATGTTATGGATAGCGTGTATGTAGAGTAACAACAACACAGGCATATATCACAACAACCAATTGGGATGGTAACAGAAAATAGTTTATTTACACTTATATACATTGAATAAACTGATGTATAAGAAACAAATACTGGTTCATCAACCATCAAATATGTATGTCTGTTAACACTCAATACTATATCTTCAATATCTTTTCATTCTCTATCAGCCTGTCCATAGCCTTCATAACTTCCGCCGTATTGCCATCTTGAATATCTCTCATTCTGTCCTAACAAGGGGAACAACTCTTATATTCTTTATACTGTCCCTTCACTCCAGAGTTGTGTCACGACAATGGTAAATCGATGATCGGTTAATGAACGATTCGGATAGCGAACATAATTATGGAACGGATTAAGTTCGTTAACCGAATACCCACTATATATAAAACAAGAAAAACAAATGACTCACATAATCATAAGGGTCAATGTTTTGAAGATAATAAGAACCTCCCTTGTCTAAATTGTAGACATAACTCATGAAAGACAGTCCGACGTCAACCTTATCTCTTGCGACATTATTTGAGAGCATGTAATTTAAGACATACTCCTGTTAGAAAGAAACAGATATCTCGATAAATTAAAAATTGTCGTTATTTTTAATCCCATCCAGAAATTAATAAAATATGACTTTTGTGTCTGGCATGAGCGACTACTTACGATAGATCGTGTACTGTTAGGATCTTTGGATCTTAAAGGACTGTGATGTTCTGGATTGTTTGTTACGTTTGGGACTTTGAAGTAATAACTGGCTACATCCAGCATGTCCGAATATCTATAAATAGATTAAAGTGTAAAAGAGAAAAAAAAGTTAAATGTATTGCCTGTGATTTTTATTTTTATTGCGATTGTATTAATTTTTTTAGAGCTGCTGTTCAATTAACAAAATCGATCGAAATTAACGCATGATTAAAAATTTTATCGCAAATTAACGCGCATTTTAATCGACACAATATTATATATTTGTTTGTATTAAAACTAGTATGTCATAATATTAAAGCATAAAATCATAAACAAGTCAGATTAATTTTCGAAAGATGTATAATTATTTGTAACAGATTTATTAAGCATTAGCATATATGTCTATTGACATGGTTATTGAGACCAGTTTATTGACATGTATCAATCACGTCAAGCGATGCGCATTGTTTTCTTTTTAATCAACAAAAATGCCAAACATGTGTTTTTCTCGTAATGTAGTTTCCAAACTAGTGACATATGTCATTCCCTGTTCCCCCCTTCCCTGTCATATTTTAATACACTTCGCCCCATGTATGTCTTGTTTACCACACCCTCCACTATCATTTATACCCCTACACACACTTCCCATCCCCAAAACACACGTCATTTATATCTCATATGTGCTTTTTCTTTCATAAAATAATAGTATAGCCAGAGAGTAGATACTCACTTATTATTGACGCGTTATCTTTTAATTTCTCCCCCTTTCCCGACCCAGTTAATTTTAGATGGCGTTACTTATGGCTTACTTAACCACCGTACCCCTTCTGTCCAAAAACAAGTTTACACAAGTTCAATCGTTTCAAAATTCATAGCACCTGTCAATCAAGCTTCCTAGCCACTGCAGATGTTCACTAATTGTATCATTCAAGGTCACACAATAGAATTAAGAAATGACAATCCTATTGTTTCAAGGTTATGTAGCTGCTTTGATTTTATGTAAACGTTACAGTTTCTGTGTTCGGGTATTTTTTTTTTCCTTTTTTTTTATCTTGTCTGTGTTATTAAATGATTTTTTTCAGCAACTCTGATATAAAAGCATTTGGGTAAGATTTAACGCATTTAAGTGTTTGTGTTAAAAAAATTAAATCACATATTATTAATGCATTAATAGCACTTTACTTGCATTAATCAACAGTCCTTTATAAAATATTAATTTTAATAAGTGTGGCAATAATTCTGAAAAATGCAACCACTGTTTCGTGTACAGATGTTTGTATCAGCCTAGACTATACCATGTCTAGACACTGTCTGATTATGATTACAGGTGTCATGTATTTGAAACTGTTAGTGCAGTAGTTTCAGATGTGACCAGCAAGATGCTGTATTATCAAAAATGCGATACCAAAATTATGCGCAATAAAATGATGATGCAAAATTTCTAGCATATCGTTATTTTGATCTAATTATAATCGGGTTCATTATACACTTGTTTTTTTTTTACGTCAACTGTTATACTTTCTCCAATACACCACAGTATATAATGTAAACTAGTGAATGAAACTTTTCTCTTTTTACATCGACCGGGAAGGTAGCATAACGTTTATTGTCAAAGGGCTATAGAACAAAAATATTTTATATTACAAGTGGGGCTTTTGTCGACATACCTGGAGGTGAGGGTGTGTGCGAAATGCAACAGAGTAGGGGGTGGTAGATCTACTTAATAAGTGAACGGACCTTAACTTCAAATCGTTGAGTGAAATTCTGTTATTTATCGATTTGGTGAACTTTCAGCATTTTGGTAAAATTAACGCATTTAGGTGTTGCGTTAAAAAATTTATTCGCCAATTATTTTATGCGTTAATCGCAAATTAAAGCAGTTTAATCGTTAGTCTTAATTTATTTTATTATGCTCATTGATTGTATTGATTGATTAAATTGATTGGTTGTATTAATCGGTCGCATAGATAGATCGATTGTATGAATAGATTGATTGGATTGATTGTATAAATAGATTGTATTAATTGATTGTATTGATTGATTGTATTGATTGATTGTATTAATTGATTGTATGGATTAATTGTATTGATTGATTTAATTGATTGATTGGATATGACTTACAGATTGATTGGATTGATTGTATAAATATATTGTATTGATTGATTGTATAGCTTATTGTATGGATAGATTGTATAGATTAATTGTTTTGATCATTGAATTGATTGATATTATATATCGTATAGATTAGTTGGATTGATTGTATTGATAGATTGTATTGATTGATTATATAGATGGATTTTATGAATAGATTGTATTGATTGATTGTGTTAATTGATTTTATTGATTGATTGTGTTAATTTTTTTATTGATTGATTGTGTTGATTTATTTTATTGATTGATTGGTTGGATATATCGTATAGATTGATTGGATTGATTATATGGATATATTGTATTTAACGATTGTATAGATAGATTGTTGAGTGAAATTCTGTTATTTATCGATTTGGTGAACTTTCAGCATTTTGGTAAAATTAACGCATTTAGGTGTTGCGTTAAAAAATTTATTCGCCAATTATTTTATGCGTTAATCGCAAATTAAAGCAGTTTAATCGTTAGTCTTAATTTATTTTATTATGCTCATTGATTGTATTGATTGATTAAATTGATTGGTTGTATTAATCGGTCGCATAGATAGATCGATTGTATGAATAGATTGATTGGATTGATTGTATAAATAGATTGTATTAATTGATTGTATTGATTGATTGTATTGATTGATTGTATTAATTGATTGTATGGATTGATTGTATTGATTGATTTAATTGATTGATTGTATTGATGGATCGTATTGATTGATTCTATTGATTGGCTGTGTTAATTATTTTATTGATTGATTGTATTGATTGATATTATTCACTGATTCTATTGTCGCATTGCGATAGGAATGCATCATTTTCTACTTGATGAAACATGTAAAACATGTTGATTTATATTTTAGTTTAGAGCAGAGGTTTTCAACCTTTTTTATGCTGCGGACCCCTTAGACATTCCAAGCTAGGGTGACGGACCCCCATAGCTCCAGGCGCCCTGGCCTCAACTTTTCATACCTCAGGTTGGGCCAAAATATGTCTTAAATTTTCGGATGCAATCTACTTAAATTTTGCTAAACGTTAGGCCTAGCTTAAGTTGCAGGAAACACATGTAAAAAAAAAAAGAGGTTGGTCAACATCGGTCCCTTTTGCGGTGATGCCGAATGGTATATGTTCTGGATAATACTTGAACCGTATTTTTTTTATTTCGTCTTTGGCTGCTTCATCATCAGAATCTTCCAGTCAGTTTTCCGCTTCACAAATCTATCTAGGCTACTAACCTTAGACAGTTTACTTATACAAATATTGATAAACAAATGACTAAAAACAGTTAAGTCCCGTTGACTCAGATCTCACAAGGAAAAAAATTAGAGACAAAGTTTCAGAGTAGAGAGAGTTAGAGTAGGTAATTATCTGTAAAAATATATCAATTCTGATGACGAAAACTCACTTGTTAAAATTAAATCGGCTACTATGATAAAACAAATGCAAATCTTATCAAATATTTTGAATTGTTTACCAACATTTTAAAAAGTATTTGTCACATAAGCAAGTCACATAACAACAGAACAGCATAATAGGTTAACCGCTAGAATTTCGACCGTTTCATCGATGCGTTAGCGAAGAGACCCTATAATCATTCTGACCTATTTTCATATTAAAAATTTACGAAAAATCTACTTCCAACCAAAACAATACGTGGGTGTCATTTAAAATTAGCATGCCAAGTGTATACTGGCAATTTGATATCAAAAACTTTTGTATAAGATTATTTCTCGGCAATCTAGGCTTAGATTTAGATCTAGGCTCAGTAAGTAAGAAATGTTGCCAAGTTGACATGACTCAAAAACTCTAGTCTAGTTCAGATTTCAGACGAAAATATAAGGAAATACCAGCGAAGTTTTCAATTCTACAC
This sequence comes from Bulinus truncatus, assembly GCA_021962125.1. Lineage (NCBI taxonomy): Eukaryota > Metazoa > Mollusca > Gastropoda > Planorbidae > Bulinus > Bulinus truncatus. The sequence goes on along the minus strand of JAGDYQ010000126.1, from coordinate 545,146 downwards.
ATTGTTGTCTGTGCCTGAAACATTGACATAGCTAGTATTTTTTGTTTAGCTAAAAGCTAACCAATCAACCAAACCAAGCAATACTTTATACAAGAAAAATCACTACTTTCCTTGTTTTGCCCACGGACCCCTTTGCAGCTCCCCATGTACCCCCAGGGGTCCGCGGACCACAGGTTGAAAACCTCTGGTTTAGAGTTTGGGGGGAAGGCATAAAGGATCCAAATGTCAGAGACCACTAGAGGCTCAAAGTTTTCAATTGGCAGCCTTGACATCTTTTTTTAGCTGAAGCCATACCCCCTCCTTCCACCCCACTCTCCACCACCACCTTAACGCGCATGTCCTTTGTACCCACCAGTGTTAGAAGGACTTGAGTTAATGTAAAATAGAATTCCTTGTTATCCTTTGTTCTTTATTTTTCATCATACGTTGTGTGACAAGGACAACAAATTTGTCAAATGAAAAAAACCAACGGATCGCGCTTTGTACTTAGTTTTTTTTTGTTTTTAGAGCATTTTCGAAAAAAAATGCTCTATGGTCCCCGTTTTGTCTGTCTGTCTGTCCGTCATTACCCTAGATCTCAACAACCATAAGTCCTAGACCCATGATGTATATATCATTGTGTAGGTCTTGGTCTGCCATATGTACATCAAAAGTTCATTTCGTGATAGGACCTCTCAGGGCCGGGCCTCAGGGTTCCTAAGGGGTTTATATATTATATATAGATTATAAGCTAAACAAAGGGGTGAAATCATTATTTATTTTTGTAACAGTTATTAAACATGACTTACTTCCCTCTCTATTTCTACATGAAAATGCACCTTAAACGTCCTGTTTTTACAGGCTTAATTTTTGCTTGTTTTAATATGTGTATCATACAAGAGAGAGATAGATAGATAGAGAGAGAGAGAGAGAGAGAGAGAAAAGTATTTCGTATTACTCTGATATTTTTTCTATATCGTAGGATCCCACTAGAATCGAGTTGTTTACCGGGATACCAACTGACAATATGAGCTTAGTTTTCTTTTCATCGTGAGCCTCTTTCAAAAATGCACATTGCAAATCCTAAAATTAAAAAAAGAGAGACAGAAGAAACAAAAATATATTATGCGCAATACTAATTAACAGCCAGGGATTGGGGTATCGGCATAAATTTGTGGCATTGCGAATATTAAAAGAAATAATACTATGATGCTATGCCTTAGTTTTCCCATAGACTCACAATTTTACTGCAATCAAACATTGCGCTTCTACAATCACCCCCTTCCCACCCTAAGCTTCTTCTGTACGTCATTGATACATTGACATTACAGAACTATACACAAAAAAAACCCTCAAAATAATTTTATTAATCATGGTAATTTCACCCCTCCGTACACATTTTTTTTTGTATATAATTATGTGTATACTAGCTATACTCTGCAAAACATTTGCATAGAGTTATGTCCCCCTTTGGCTTGATCGGTAGTCTAGGTAATTTTTTTTGGTTTCGAACAGATCGGGGATTATTTCATTTTTATTACAATTTAATGGTGAAATATGATGTAGAAATACAAAAAAAAATAATAATAATAATTAGCAAACAAATATTTAAATTGAATTATTTTACATTTCGGCTTTTGGTTTCATGTTTAAAAACTGCAGAAACTATTCAAAACTTTATTTTTTAAAACCATTTATCGAATCAAGACGCAATTTTTGAATTCTCGTTTACCGATTTCGATTTAACGCAGAACCCAGACCGCTATATATATATATATATATATATATATATATATATATATATATATATATATATATATATATATATATTATAATTAAAGAGATAATTTTAAAAAAAGTAAAGTACCCTTAGCCCATGCGGGCCATCGGGGCAGATGAAGTGTAGAATTCATCTGTTTCTATAACCTCGGCTTATGAAGGGATTGTGTGGTTAGCACAACGCCCAGCCGCCTTTATTTCCCCAACTTCACAACAGGCACCCATTTAAAGCTCGGTGGACTTGTGTGACGACTTTGAAACAAATTTATTTTAGGAAAATCCCCATGATTCTCAGATAGGCGCCGAGCCCAAACTTTCATGTCGACAGTCGAGTATCTACACCACTCGGCCAACCCTCCCACATATATTAATTTGGGGGTTTAAAATTTAACCCAAACTATGAAATGATCATTTTTGCGACCAAATGCTATATCAATTCCGTAAAGTTCTATTTGAATTACAAATGTGATAAAGACACTCAAATATGTAGTAGTGTCGATGCATGTTGGTATATGTTTTTTTTTTAAAATATCATTGTTACAATAACATAAATGCACCTCTAGTTACTACAAAATTAGTGATCATTTATTGAAGTATTAAAAATTATCTTTAGAAATGAGTCAATCAAACCGTAATAAAGTCTGAAAAATTCCCCTTGCTGCCTTGGTAAAGCTGCTGATCAATTTTGACACCGTCCAGATTTCTATTCCGCAAATGAAGAATAGTGTTGTGAATAAAAATCTTCCTTGCCGTTGGAGAGCTGTACATAGCAACGAAGCCGTCAAAGAATTCATCGTTTTGAATGGAAATTAGTATTTGGAGATGAGGATGTTTCTCTTTGAGTTTGGCGAGATCCGGAAGCCTAAGGGTAATTATAATGAGAACATTAATAGACATACAAATGCGTTTTAAAAGTAAAGCAGCGCTACACGGGCCACTGGGGCAGATGGAGTGTAATATTATCTGCTTCTGTAAACATAGCATGAAAAGGTGTTGTGTGGTTAGCAAATTCCGGTACCCATTTAAATGCTGGGTGAAATAGAAGGCCTTTGCCAACCAACTTTTGACCAGGAACAATTCTCTATGTCCACGCCTAGAATCTAACCCGGGGCTCTTAGTCTGAATGAAAAGAGCTCTTTACCTCTCGGCCATCCGTCCCTCTACAAATATCTTTACCCATGGGAACATTTTGCTACAATACTGATGAGAAGAACGACTTGCTTCAACATATGTGAACTACATAGGGTTGCCATGGCAAGCTTAAGAATATTGAAGGCAATAATAATTAAACAATAACAATACTAATTTTTAAAAATGCACTTATTGTTATTTAGGTACTAGCTATAGCCTGTAAAACCTTTGCATAGAGTTATATCCCTTAAGCTTGATCTCTAGGCTAGGTTATTTTTGGTTTCGGGCAGATCATGATTGTATTTTAAACTGCAATACTGTTGTATTTATTCTTTACTTTCCCTTTAACGCAGAACCCAAATCGCTATTATTTTAGTAGACATTTAGTTGAAGAAAGTTTTTATTATGTATGCAGTGTTTTTGAAAGCCAACAGATTTTTTTGAAAAATGAATTTTTTTTTCTTATGTAACTATTTATTTCTTTCCCTTTAAAGCCCAGATGTTTAAAAACAAAACACACAAAATAAACCCAGGTACCATGGCAGAAGTAAATGTAGCCTAGGCCTCAAAGAGCTAGAGAAAAATGGTCGTAACGTTTTTCTCTGGCTAATGCGCCCCCTGGTGACAACTACAAAATTATTTTCAGGTCGACCGTCGCACAATGTCAGTGGCGTAGTGGGGGGGGGGCGGGGGCGGGGCGAATGGTGTTCATGCCTCGGAGCAGAACTGTGTATTTTAATATAACATTGTATGGTTTTCGAATGGGCGGGGGGGGGGCGCTAAAAAGGTATTCTTCCCCGGGCGCGAGTAAAGCTCGCTACGCCACAAGGCAATGTATACCATATCCCGTGCTACCACTTCCCGTTATCGGTACTGAACCGACAGCGGACAAATCCCCCCCCCCCACGATAATTATAATAATATAATATTTAGCCCAAATTTTCAGTATAAAATGTAATATTTAATACCAGGATGTGAAATTTTTTTTTTAAATACCTATTTTCAAAACAATTTTTTTTTTCAAATTACGTAATTAAGCTACATTAGCTCTTCAAGCCAGAGGTAAAGCAAAAAAAAATAATTATTTTTTCCCGAGATCAAGACTGGTCGTCTCTTTATTCTACCTTATAAATCTCACGCCCGGGACATTTTACTCACAGGTTAAAACAAACAGCATAAGAATAACTCTGGTCGAAAGCAATCCTATATTTAAGTAAAAGTAAAATATACTACATTGGAATACGCTTATCGATGGTACATGTGTTGACAGATATTATTTCTCAAAAGACAGACATTTAGCCCAAGGTAAACAAGATCGTATGTATAGACGTATTAATAATATCGGCTTAAATTCGATCCTAATCATCTTCCAAAAGTAATTTGTTGGGTGGTTTTGTAGGGAGGGGTTTTTTTGTCCACTGAAGTTTATGTTAACATGGGTTTGTTTTTCTTTTGGGGGACTTTGATCCTTAGAAGTTTTGAGGGGGAGGGTTGTTTAGCAGTCATCCCTTCCCACCCCTAAATTAAGTTGAATTATTCATTATACAAATCAACTCAATTTAGACAAATAAATTTTTTTTTTAGCTATGCGGATAGCCTTAAATATAAAAATTATTTTAATTATACTAAATTGCTAATTATATGGAAAAACCATAATACATTCAAGTAATTGCGCCTGACGTCACTAATGACCTTAAGAAGACTTACTCATTGGAATTTTTTATTATTTTTTACATAAAGCGCATTTGTTCCCAATATGCTCCTCTAGAAATGATATTTGTGCACAATATGGTGTCAATAAACAATTGGAGGGCTAGGTGTGAAACAATGATTGGGTGAAAAAAAACAACGTTTACTTACGGATCAGTGTACCAATAAGGAAATACGGTGTTGAGTTGGTAACTCCTGGTCATGGAAAAACCTGTGACGACTAAATGAGTACAGAGACTTGGATCAATGTACGTCGGAGTGAAAGAGTAACCGACACCTCGTAGATAATAGCAGACAATACGCAAACATTTTTCTCTAGCTAGATAAAAAATGATTGTTTTACCACACACACACACACACACACACATATATATATATATATATATATATATATATATATATATAAGGGTAATTATAGTGAAAACTTTAATAGACATACAAGTGAGCTTAAAAGGTAAAGCAGCCCTTAACGGGCCTTCACAGAGCAATTCCGGTACCAATTTAAATGCTGGGTGAAAAAGAGGGCCTTTCCAACCAAATTTGACCTGGAAAAATTCATTATGTCCTCGCCGAGAATCGAACCCGGAGCTCTTCACCTATCGAGCATCCGTCCCTCTACTAATGTCTTTACCAATGGGACAATTGTACTAGAATACCGAAGAGAAGAACGATTTGCTATAAAAGATTCAACATATGTGAGCTTGATATATTATTAGAAGGATGCGGGTAATTATTTTGTTTGATAATGCAATGTTAGGCGTGTTACCCTTATACCATTATATTATAAAAATAACTAGCTGTACCCTGCAAAATCGTTGCATATATATATATATATATATTCCCTTAGGTTTGATCAGTAGGCTAGGTTATTTTTGGTTTTAGACAGATCCAATTTTTTCATGATTTTTATTTTATTGTTTACGTTTGACGATTTTAAACTGTAATACTGTTGTATTAATTCTTTACTTTCGATTTAACGCAGAGCCCACGCCGCTATTATTTATATAGATTCTTTAATAATCTGAAAAATTTCATAGTTTACATCTCTATGGTGCCAATCATAAACGCAAAGTAAAAAGCAATAGTTCGACAACCTATAAATAAAATAAATAATTTAACTAGTTGCACTGGAATGTATTTAGAAATTTCACAATTTATTAGCGTTTGTAAGAATGTCAAAACTTACGCTTGAAATACTCTGATGCTTCAGTCAGTACAATGAGTAGAATGATTCCCAGAACAGGCTTCATCTTAAAAATCTCCTAGAAAATTGTGATACTTGTGTACTATATCGATGTACAACACACACAGAGAATTCAAACTATTATATATATTAATAATTTAAAAAAAATGAAACAATAAAGAAACATTCAAACTATCCAGGACCGTAGCGTGCGAGGGTGGCCTGGTGGGCCCGGCCCCCCGCCCCGCGTTGTCTGACCCCCCCTCTGCTTGTTTGCTCTAATTAGTAACATTTCTTTCCTGCCAACCCCCCCCCCCTTAATGGGCCTGGCCCTCTCTGTAGAATGCCTGGCCCCTGCTGTAGAATGCCTGGCCACTGCTGTAGAGTTTTCACAATAAGGGGCTGAAAATATCTCTAGACAGCAATGCGTTCTTTTTTAAGAGCTCTCTGCTAAGGCTCTTTGATGAGGTGACGTGTGTGTGTGGGGGGGGGGGGCGAGTTAAAACAGATGTGCATTTACAGAGTCATTGTGAGATAAGGACCTGTAATCTCCACAGATTGTCTTTCCCTAGTGGCAGATCTGTTACGAATTTAAGCATTACATAATGTAGACAATTCGGTGACAGGGATAAAAACCCCTAAGGACAACCCCCCCCCCCCCCAATTTCATTATGAATTGTAAATTATAATACCTTGATGTAACAAAAAAAAAATACGTGTTTTAAATGTGATTTTTTTTTCAAACGTAACTGTATTAGCCCTTCGAGAAATAGTAGTCAAAATGTGATCCTTTTTAGATTTACATCTTAAGTTTATAGTTTTAGAACATGGTCAAGACTGACCATATCTTTATTCTTACTTTAAATTCCCGCGCCGGGCATACGTTTTCTAACAAACAGCATGATAGCCACAATGTTCGAAGCCAATAATTCTTGAGGTGAAAGAAAATCAATACAGGAATATGCCGTTTAATACTGTATATGTCGATTGATATGCTGTCTAAATTCCACAGAAATTTAGCTTAGTCCAATGTTAAGATGATCATATTGTTGTGACTTTATATAAGAATGACACACACACAAGACATGTGGGCTCAATATTTATACTAATATTATTTAAGATAACTAGCTGTACCCCTGACAAAACTTTGCATAGAGTTATATCCCCTTAGGCTTGATCGTTAGGCTAGGTTATTTTTTTTTGTTTCGGGCAGATCCGATTTTTTCATGATTGTATTTTAAACTGGAATACTGTTGTATTCATTCTTTACTTTCGATTTAACGCAGAACCCACACCGCTATTGCTTTAATAGATTACTAATCAACAGAACATCTAAAATAAACTAAGTTAAGATGAAATTAAAAATACAGATGGAAGTCTTTATAAGTGAGTCGAACGTGCTACGCCTAAGGTAACGAACTCGCTGTCTAAAAATAACTAACAAACTTTCCTTTCTCTCTGGTCACTAGTTTATATCTAACACTAGAGTCCGAAGTCCCCGCCCCCTCCCTCTCAAACAAGATCACGTGACTGGTCCTCTCGATGAATCATCCTGATGCTAGCGCTGGCTTAACGATGGGAGGGGAACGACAGTTGGTTCTCCCCCATCTTCTCTTTTTTTTTACTGACCTGTCCAGGTAATAAATGGGGCAGAGTCGTGGTTCAGCAGAAAGAAAGGTTACAACAGTATATATTGAAGTATCCATAATATCGGCTTATATTCAATCTTAATCTTCTTCCAAAAGTGTATTTTTTTTAAATTAATATTAAATATACACTCATATTTAATACATCAAATGTACAGCTTAGTGGTCTGGATGTGTTTAATTTTACGGTTAGAAATCTTGACGACTTGACACTAACCGCAATCGACAGAGAGGAGGTATGTGTGGGGAGGGTGAGAAACTACACTTTAAATCACTTCTGAATGCAAGTCCCTCCGTTTATCTTCCTTCATACAATCTCACCTAATAAAATTGGAGACGGTAAAGAGGATGGTTGGGAGAAAGGGGGGGGGTGATATTTAGACGTAGACAGATCACTCTCAATAAACCATCACTAATAGGGAGTGGGGTAGGGACAAAGAGAGAGAGAATACTTCCCCTCCCCACCACCCCCCCCCAACACACACGCACTTAATAAAGAAGCTATCCAGGAGTGACTCATTCTGAGAGAAACTGTACCTCACAGCCTTTCTTTGAAGAAACCCCTTCCTTCCCCCCCCCCTTTTCAACCCTCCCACCATACTTTTCGTTTCCAGACAAACAAGTATCTCGACCTGACCCTCATCGCCCGACGGGTCCATGATGAATATGGCTGAACTGTTTAATGTGGTTGAGCTAACAACATACATGCGTCTAAAGGTAAACTAGTACACTAGCCCTGTGGTTCTCAATCTTTTTCGCATCGTGACCCACTTCGACAATAGTTCTAGTTTCGCGACCCACTTTGACAATAGTTCAAGTTTCGCGACCCACTTTGACAATAGTTCTAGTTTCGCGACCCACTTTGACAACAGTTCTAGTTTCGCGACCACTTTGACAATAGTTCTAGTTTCGCGACCACTTTGACAATAGTTCTAGTTTCGCGACCCACTTTGACAAAAGTTCTAGTTTCGTGACCCATTTTGACAAAAGTTCCAGTTTCGCGTCCCATCTGTCAAAGAAACCTACGATAAAATAATTAAAGTAAAGTTGATCTTTATTCTATACAAAGATGTTCCCATTTTACTCTGTAAGTTTACACACGTATAGTTTTAAAACATATAGCGAAATAGACTTGAAGTAATAGCAGTGTTCAGAGTTAGACCTACCTTTTTGACAGCCTTGGATAAAATCGACGGAAACACTTCAACGAAGATTATATACTGATATTGTTTACCCGCTATCTAATCTTCAAAATATACTGTAGGCTATTGTACTCTAAACGTGGCACTGTGGACACTTTGAGTGACGTGGTTTACAATTGTAAGTAAAGTCTAGTGACCAGTTATAGGTATTGGTCCGGCCCCTATTTCTACATGTAATACACAATAATCAATAGTACGGACCCTCCTACTACACAACAGTCAGAACGAGGCCAATATGTGAGATTCTTTGCCTTTATCAAAACTTTGATGGACAGATCAACGTACAATGGGGCTGTGTAGATATATACACTGCAGTGTGCTGAATCTATTTGGAGTTGACAATAGGTCTAAGTTAAATCTCAGAATTGCCTTTGAATAATATATTTTTAATGTTTAAAGTTTTGGATAATTTTGTCAAATAAGCTCATCTTTTTTTATCATATGCAGCCTGCTTGCAAGGCAAACACTTTAAACTAAATGTGTATGTATTGTAACTTCCAGTGTGAACTGTTCCAAGTAGATCATCACACACATTAAACAAAAAAAAACAGAGCAAAAACAAGACCCCATAATTATATTAAAACAAACCTGGACAATTTTTCTGAATTAAATAAACCAAATTTAGACGTGTTTCTAAAAATTAAAATGCGTGTATTTACCGGGCAAAATAACCCAATAAGGAAATCTAAAGTCGTCTGGATAGCACAAAGCTCAGCAACCTTTATTCCCCCAACTTAAAGACAGATACCTATTTAAAGCTGGATGGACTTGTGGGACTTACTCCGGGACCTGAAAAAAATCTAAAGGCTCGTCAAAGAGGTTCGAACCCTTCCCTTTTAAGTTAATGTATTAATCGTGACCGTTTAGTTTTAAATGTAGGTTTTAAAAGAAAGGCCTTCTCAAATGGGTAATGGGTTTTGGGTAGTTGTGCGAAAACATCCCCAATTGAGTCATTGAACCCTTGATTCCCCACTGCTACCCCCTTAGTAGTAACAGGAAGGGGAAACTACTAATTGGCATTGAATGAGCGCGCAGGTGGACACTTGCTTTGGGGGGGGGGGGTTCACTTGTGTGTGACTTGAAGCGTGGGCGGAAGAGAGAGAGAGAGAGAGAGAGAGAGAGAGAGAGAGAAAGAGAGAGAGAAACGTTCTTCTTTAGATTGTATTTTAGATATTTTGTGCCACTGTAAAGCCACAAGACCTTGTTTTGGAGTCGTCACTTTGTAATAAAGTGTGTTGTATACAAGACGACGTTTTTTTTTGCATTGTCACGTATTGTTATGTGTGGAGCGCCTTTGGGCAGATGAGAAAAAAATAGCGAGTCCACATCTATTAAAGTGTAGCAGTCTAGCGCATTCCCCATCTACTTAAATGTAGCAATTTAGTGCTTTCCCCATCCATTTAAGTGTAGCAGTCCATTGCATTACCCGTCTACTTAAGTTTAGCAGTCTAGTGCATTCCCGATCTATTTAAGTGTAGCAGTCTAGTGCATTCCACTTCTTTTAAAGTGTAGCAGTCTAGTGCATTCCCCATCTATTGAAGTGTAGCAGTCTAGTGCATTCCACAATCCTTTTAAGTGTAGCAGTCTAGTGCATTCCCCATCCATTTAAGTGTAGCAGTCTAGTTAATTCCCCATCCATTTAAGTGTAGCAGTCTAGTTAATTCCCCATATACTTAAGTGTGCAGTCTAATGGAAAGATTTTATTAGAAGAACGCGTTGGTTGTATAAGGTCTTACGTTGTTTTTGTTGTAGTTGCATTTTTCTTGACTTTTCTCTTTCCCTTTCTTCGTCTGTATCCGCAACATTAGCTCAGATATTTAAAAATACATTTGGCAACTTACCTGTGTTGCCTATTTTTTTCTTTCAATTATCAAATTTCTGAGACGTGGAGGTACAAGCAATGCTGAACAAGTGGGTTAATACTAATTTTTTAAAATTAAGAACATGAGAGAAAGTAAGTTGGTTAGATGTTTAAATGTATTTGGAATATGCATTATTGCTTAATGAATATGTATTATTGCTTCATGAATATGTATTATTGCTTCATGAATATGTATTATTGCTACATGAATATGTATTATTGCTTTATGAATATGTATTATTCCTTTATAAATATGTATTATTGCTTTATTAATTTGAGTAATATTTTCCAAACTTAATTTTAATTATACATCACTGAAAATTTTTAGTTTCATAAAAACATAAAGATATTTGTTTATCTATACATGTGTAAAACAAAACAAAATTAAAAAAACAACAACAGCAACAACAGCAGCAGCAACAACAACAGCAACAACAACAATAACAGCAGCAGCAACAACAAAACATCAACAGCATTAAAAACAGCAAAAAAACATCAACAACAGCAGCAACAACAACAACAACAGCCGCAGCAACAACGACAACAAAAACAGCATAAACAACAGCAGCAACAACAACAACAGCAGCATTAAAAACAGCAAAAACCAGCAACAGCATTAAAATAACAACAAGAACGACAACAGCATTAACAACAAAAGCAACAACAACAGCAACAACAACAACATTAACAACAACAACAGCATTAACAACAACAACAGCAACAACAACAACAACAACAGCAGCAACAAAAAACAGCAACAAAAACAACAACAGCAACAACAGCATTAACAACGCAACAACAACAACAGCATTTGAAACAGGAAATACCAAACAGCAACAGCATTTAAACAGCAACAACAAAATAACAACAGCATTAACAACAACAGCAACAACAACAACAACATCATTAACAACCGCAAAAACAGCAACAACGACAGCAGCAACAAAAAACAGCAACAAAAACAACAACAACAACAACAACAACAGCATTAACAACCGGAACAACAACAACAGCATTAACAACAACAGCAACAACAGCAACAACAACAGCAATAACAACAACATCAACAACAGCATTAACAACCGCAACAACAACAACTGCAACAACAACAACAACAGCAACAACAGCAACAACAGCATTAAAAACCGCAACAACAACAACCGCAATAACAACAGCAACAACAACAGCAACAACAGCGAAATCAACAGCATTAACAACAACAGCAACAACAACAAGAAAAACAGCATTAACAACAACAGCAATAACAACAAAAACAGCAACAAAAACAACAACAGCAACAACAGCAACAATAACAGTAACAACAGTAACAATAGCATTAACAACCGCATCAACAACAACACTAGCATTAACAACAACAACAGCATTTGAAACAGGAAATACCAAACAGCAACAGCATTAAAAACAGCAACAACAACAACAGCATTAACAACAACAGCAACAATAACAACAACATCATTAACAACCGCAACAAGAGCATTAACAACGACAGCAACAACAGCAACAACAACACCATTAACAACCGGAACAACAACAACAACAACAGCATTAACAACCGCAACAACAACAACAACAACAACAGCAAAAACAGCATTAAAAACCGCAACAACAACAACAGCAATAATTAAAGCAACAACAACAGCAACAACAGCAAAATCAACAGCATTAACAACAACAGCAACAACAACAACAAACACAGCATTAATAACAACAACAACAACAACGAAAACAACAACAGCAACAACAGCATTAACAACCGCATCAACAACAACAACAACACTAGCATTAACAACAACAACAACAACAGCAACAATAGCAACAACAAGAGCAATAACAACAACAGCAACAACAACAACAACAGCATTAACAACAACAGCAAGAACAACAAAAGCAACAAAAACAACAACAGCAACTACAGCAACAATAACAGCAACAACAGCATTAACAGCCAAAGCAACAACAACAAAAACACTAGCATTAACAACAACAACAACAGCATTAACAACCACAACAATAACACTAACATTAACAATAACAGCAACAGCATTAACAACCGCAACAACAACAACACTAGCATTAACAACAACAATTACAACAACAACAACAACAGAAACAACAGCATTAAAAACCGCAACAACAACAACAACAACAGCAACAACAACAGCATTAACAAAAACAGCAACAACAGCAACAACAGCATTAACAACCGCAACAACAACAACAACAGCAGCAACAAAGACAACAGCAACAATAACAACAACAACATTAACAACAGCAACAACAACAACAGCAACAACAACAGCATTAACAACAACAGCCATAACAACAACAACAGCAACAACAGCAACAACAACAACAAAAGCATAAACAACAACAGCAATAACAACAGCAACCGCTCAACAAAAACAACAGCATTAACAACAACAACAGCAACAACAACAGCAACAACAGCAGTAAAAACCGCAACAACAACAACAGCATTAATAACAGTAAATACCAAACAGCAACAGTATTAAAAACAGCAACAACAACAACATCAGCAATAACAACAACAGCAACAACAACAACAAAAGCATTAACAACGGCAACAACAGTGACAACAGCAACAGCAACAACAGCAACAACATTATTAACAACCGGAACAACAACAACAACAGCATTAACTACAACAGCAACAACATCATCAACAACAGCATTAACAACAACAGCAACAACAGCATTAACAACCGCAACAACAACAAGAACAGCAACAACAACAACAACAACAGCAACAGCAGCATTAACAACCGCAACAACAACAACAGCAATAACAACAACAGCATAATATCAACGTCAACAGCATTAACAACAACAGCAACAACAGCAAGAACAACAACAGAATTAACAACAACAACAGCAACAAAAACAACAACATCAACAATAACAGCTACAACAGCAACAACAGCATTAACAACCGCATCAACAACAACAACACTAGCATTAACAACAACAACAGCAACAATAGCAACAACAACAGCATTAACAACAACAGCAACAACAACAATAACAACAGCATTAACAACAACAGCAACAACAACAACAGCAACAAAAACAACAACAGCAACAACAGCAACAATAACAGCAACAACAGCATTAAAAAACTCATAAACAACAAAAACACTAGCATTTACAACAACATCACTGCATTAACAACAACAACAGCATCAACAACAACAGCAACAACAGCAACAAAAACAGCATTAACAACAACAGAAACAACAGCAACAACATCAATAACAACCGCAACAACAACAGCAACAACAACAACAGCATTAACAACAACAGCAACAACAACAACGATAACATTAACAACAGCAACAACAGCAACAACAAAAAAAAGTCTATGCCCTTGTTATATTCGGGAGAGGGATGGGCTCTTTGTCACTTTATCACCCATGCTTGAAGGCGCAATTGATCACGCGTGATGAGCGCGACCTACACTGCTCGCTGGTCATTGGTCAGCGAAGTCTCGGCACGCGTCAGCCGCGAGAACGAATGTGCGTGTCTTGAGACTTCCGGTCGGTCGGCGGCAGTCAGTCGGCGCTAAGTCGAAGAGTGAGGTCGACATTATTGCGCCCGGGGTGCGGTTCTAATAAATCCGGTTCCGATTCCGGTTCCAGTTAAAATGTGCCAGATTTAAGCCGGATTTCTTTGTTGTTTGAAATTTGTAAGAAATTTTTTTAGTGCAACATAATTTTGAAATATTTAGCGCTATACAATTAAATTAAAAACAATAACTTCCTTTGCTTTTTTAAAACTACAATAACGTCGATCGCTTTTAGTTCTATATGTAAGTACAAATATATTAAAAAGGAAGATTTGAATCCTATTTAGTCTAGTACATGTAGTAATACGACACCTTACCTTCCGCTACTTTTGATTCCGTGTTTTCTTTAAACTATATTTAGCTATAAAAGTTTCACTTCTTTAAAAAGCAGACAACGATCTATTTTTAGGTGTTCACTGTATAAAAATAGGTCAATAATTTATTTTTCTGCAAATTTTTTAATTAAGTGGATTTTGTCTTAATTTGGCTGAAATTCCTCGCATATTTAGATACATAACTTGAAGATACATTAAAGTGATATTGATTTAGATTTGAAATGCATTTTAATTTGCGTTTTTATGGAAAATTGTCAGATAATGGTTTAAAGGAAAGAATGAATGAATTAACACGGTTTGGTGACGTCACTATGGAAAACTTAAGAAAAATAAGCTATCGGGTGGTATCACAGTATATATATATATATATATATATATATATATATATATATATATATATATATATATACCGCTTTATTCGGATACCGTTGCAAACATATTGCTCATATCTCAACAATCTATTAGACTGAATATTTACCTTAGCAGTGTAACAAATCTATGTGACCTTAACTTTTATCTACTCGTGTGATCAATTTATTTGACCTGAACGTAAGCAATACGATTGAACGAAGTACATTTGAGCGCCTAACACAATGCCACTGCATCCCCATTTTTCTACTCAATGCTTGATTTTATTATAAAAATATTTACCTTCCAAAACAAAAAAAAGTAAGCAACAAGCCTACTGAAGTCTCAATGATGTGACGTGTTGTGACTCCAACTTTTCTGCAGATAAAAGACTTCAAAATGGAAAAGCCAGCATTAGGAGCTACCAGTTGGCAAACTAAAAAATTATCTGAAATATAACCAAAATATAAATAATATATGAAGATACAAAACTAATTTTAATATCAACTTTAATAAATAAAAATCTTGTGTTAGTCACTTTTCCTCCGAAAGTTTATTTTAAAGAAAAAAGACAATTTTTTAGTTCAGAAAATCAGAACAGAAAAGAAAACACCAGCAATGTTGTGCCAACAATTCAGAAGAGATATATAATATGCTATTCATATATGGAATATTTGTTTCAGAGACTAACATCAATAATAATTATATTTAGGAGTACAATTACAGAACTGCATTAAAATTCCCCTAACCCCACTCCATCTATTTGCACCATGTATTAGTCAATGGGTTATAAAAAAGCTTATGGGGAAAATGCCTTTTTTAAATATTTGAAATATTTTTCAAAAAATTGTAACTTAAAATACCGTGGGTGATCGGTAAATGTCTGAATTATGTTCGCTATCCGAATTAATTCGCAACCAATCACCAATTTACCATATATGTTAATGGGAATTCGATTAATTCGGTTCTTGGAGATCCTAAAATTTAATTTAAAAACAATGTCATGTATAAGTATAATTTCTTTGTAAGTTTATTTATTACAAATATAATACATACATATAGTCTTGCTTATTAATAAGTCCTTTCCCATTCTTTGGGCATTAAATAACATGTTCAGTTTAATCACAATTAAATATTTGTTGTGGACTATACCCTTCTTTTTCAATGAATTCTTGAAATTTGAGACGGAACCTCCCAGCTTCTTCTTTATCTGCAATAGCAGACTCACCATGCATGACCACATGTTTAATGCAAGATCTCCTTTAAACTTTGCAAACCAGCCAGTGGTAGCCTTGAATTCCCAGATTTTTCAATTTCTCAAAATTTCTAGCCTTCTCTTGAAATGATGGCCATACTAGTTACATCTCTTTTCATCTCCCATTCATTTATCCAAACTAAAAGAAAACTTCCATTTTTTCATGGATGGCACTTTGCTTCTCAGATGTAATTTTCTTTACTCCTTTAGCGGCTTGGGCCTACTGTAAACCTGTTCAAGCCGTACTGCCTAGCAACATCAATCATTTTTTGTCCACTCTCTACTTTAGTTATAATCTCCTGCTTGGTTTTTATGTTGAGCACAGTTCTTGACACCACCCTTTTTAGGTCTCATAATATTGTCAAATTTTCAAGATTTTTTAATAAGTCATTTAGAGAAGCACATACGAAAATCACAAGGACAGAAACCAACTGCATATGTATGGTACACAATTGACAAAGCGTCTTCTCACACTACCATAAGCGCGCACTGTGCTGCCTCACTGCTACATAGTATGATAGTATGAATGATGACGTGTCAGTGCACACGCACACATCCATTTTCAGGACAAATTGAGGACTGGTGTTCGGTGTTCCAAGAGGTTTTCGTTAGAATTAGTTTTTGTTCGTTTATCCAAATATTGTTCATTGTCTGAACACAAAATCTTTCCTAAAAGTGTTTGTTGTCCGATTTGTTCGCTTGTCCAAACTGTTTGTTAACCGATCACCCACTGTATTTAAAATTCATTATTAGTTAAACAGTGAAACTATGTTAGACATCCTCCCAATCAACTTCTTAGTGTAGAATATTGGTAATAGTTTTAAAACTTAATTTAAACATCTTAACTAGTGAAAATGTTGGAAAACAGTTAGCATACAAGTAAAGGTCATGTCAGGTAAAGTTGCTAGAAAATTATCTTTTACGTCACTATTATTTTACACAATATCTCAAAACCACACAGTGGAATTTGATTCAAACATGCATAGTTTTGTAAATAATTAAAAATAGAATAAGAGGCTATAATTAAAAAACACGAGCCAATTTCATTTTTTTAACAACCAAGCAGCAAGTTTACTATAATACTAATAGACTATATATAATATTATTAATATTAATGAATAACAAGACAATTTTGCTTATGACAAATAAAATTATTTAGGACTGTATGGTAACGCGGACAGGTTTTCTGCAGTTTTCAGTACCCCAAGAAAATACGTTGGAAGTCTGTTTTTCAAGTAACTAAACTTAACTTTCAACAAAGTGGATAAAGCACTTGACCTATGCAGACAGTGGAGGGTTAAATAGTTCAATGGATGACTATCTTTTTTTAATTTAAATTTTTTATATCGCAGTGGCTACGGATACAGCAAATGTACTCCATAGTTTTTTTCAGGGTACAGCAGACGTTGATGACATCATTTGCTGTTAATAATCAAGAAGTATGTTTCTGTTGTAAACAGAATAAATGAGAACTCTATTTTTTCAGAACATAAAAATTTGCAACAGTTTAAGTGATGAAACTTTCATAGTTTGAGACAGTTTTCCTTTGTCTCATGTAACATAAATCGTTCTTATAAAGTAGGATAACTTTTTAGAGCATTTTTGGAAAAAAATTCTCTATTGTCCCCGCTTTGTCTGTCTGTCTGTCATCACCCAAGATTCAACAACCATAAGTCCTAGACCCATGATGTGAGATCATTTGTAGGTCTTGTGGTCTGCCATGTGTGCAGCAAAAGTTCATTTCGCGATCTGACCTCTGAGGGCTGTAAAAGGGGCCTTATAAAGTACCGTTTTACTATATAAGCTATATTAACAAAGTAGTGCCCTAATCCCAGCAACTATATTTTTTTTTTCAAATATAAAGAAACGTCTTTATAATATTTTTTTTTTTTACAGATATATGCATTACACAATTGAATTTATAAACATTTCCAAAATTTACAAATATTTACTGAAAGCTAACAAACGTACTGATACATAACACGAAAATGCGCTTAACACGTCCTGTGTCCAGAATGGAACAGGCGAATTGCTTGTTTTTATTGTTGACCTACTGCTAAGATGTTTGTATTAATGGAAAGCTTATTCAAAGCTCTTTTCCAATGGTACATAAAAATATAAATAAATTTTCATGTCACATATTAGAGTTTAATGTTTGTATTAATGTGTTCATGTCTATATTTTTATAACAATGACAACCTAAACGTGAAAATAAAAACAAATAAAAACTTTATCAATATAGTTTAAAATAATTCCTTTATGTATGCAATAGCTGAAAATTTCGGGGTTCCATCCAAATAAAATTGTGAAAAAATTGAGTTAAGTTTATAAAATCACAAACAAGCTAAAGGAAAGTTAAGTATCTTTGCATCTATGTTGATTACAGTGTTTAAAGTCTACCCCAAGTCCATCCTCCTGAACCCCCGTCCATTAACATTTAAATTGGAGGTGCTGATTCATCTCCAAAAAACAATTAAAATTTCACTTAAAATAATTAAAAAAAATGTATTCCTATCAGTGGCGTAGTGAGGGGGGCTATCATGCCCCGGCGCTACTCACAGAGGGGCGCCAAATGGTATAATTTACATATAATATTATATGGTTTTTTAAAGGGGGCTAAAGAGGTATTGTGCTCCGGGTGCCAGCTTAGTTCACTATGCCACTGATTTGTATTATTAATAAATCATCATCCTTTTACTAATAAAAATGCCTACGTAATGCTAACCTAAACATAATTATAATCCTAAATATTACCTAATCCTTCCTTTATCATCATTTTTGAGTCACACTTTAAAAAATTCAGAGGAGTCTATATATATCAAATTTATTAAATAATAATAAGATTAAGAAACGAAAATAGAGGGGGTGGGGAAGGATTTAAGACAGAGAATTGAACCACATACTGACGGATCCGAAAATAATGTGTCGTCTAGACGGAGACGACTAACAAGTGTTAGGAAGACGATTTACATTAATTTTAAAAGGTTTCTGGGGGGGTTAGATCAAAACTAATTTAGCGCATAATTTTTTTTTATTATTCATTAACTTTTGTAGTTTGAATGCTATTGTTTTCCTGACTTTAATAGGCTTGAACAGACCAAGAATTAATAAAGAATAATTGCCGTGCATGCGCACATCTTAACTCCTAGTCTTAGACATATCCCAAATATGCCAAATATAAAAATATCTCCGATTATTAACAGCAAATGACGTCATCAACGTCTGCTGTACCCCGAAAAAAAAAATACGGGAGTACATTCGCTGTATCTGCAGCCACTGGGTTTTTATATTTTCTGGTAAAAAATTCATATGAATTTGTTACTCTTAGTATGTCAATATTTACAGTGTTCATAATTTTTAAATTGGCTGATGCTATGTCCACGAAAGCTGTGGACATAGCCCTGTGAAGGAATTGCGTCCACGAAAATTTTCGGGGACGTAACTCATGAAAAGACTATACTCCACAAAATATTTCAAAGATATACATTTGTGCTTTTATATCATATAGGCACTTTGATAAAAATGTCAATATATAATATATGCTACTTAAGTTTGATTTATTTTATATACATCTTTTAATAAAATAAACTGATTTAAAAATTGCATTTCTTTGTTATTTAGTTTTGTAATATAAAATTGATTAAATATTAACCTTTTTTGGTTACTTTAGTTAAGATGACATTTTTTTTATATTTTTTCCCCTTTTATCCTATTTTTTTTTTAACAAAGTAAGTGGACTATTCATGAAATTAATTTAAACTAGTAAGTTTAGACACCATCAATTTATTTTATTGATCGAAGAATATATTTTACCGTAAATGAATTTACAAACCGCAACCTTCTCCTAATGCTTTTACAATATCATAAACTGCTGATATTGTCATCAATAGATATTCACACACCCCTTCGAACATCAACCGACGAACTTTCCAGTTCTCCCTCCCCACAAATTATGAGAGTAATATATGGAGAACCCCTAAGACTTGAATTTATGTTGCATCGCCCTATACTTTCTTTATGTATTTACCTCATGTATGTGTTAAATAATGAAATATCTATACATCTATCAATTCATCTATCTATCTATCTAATTATCTGTCTATCTGTCTAACTATCAATCTATCTATCTATCTATCTATACTATGAAAAAGTCATCAAACTGTTATACATTTAACTCCTTAATACAATGTTGATAAAACGTGTGGTCATCACTCGTTTCTTTCTCACACTGCTTGTCCACGTAAACTAAACCCAGCATCGTGTGATCCTTGACCAATCCCTACCAAGCTCCACCCGATAACAAAGCATGACTGACCTTACCAAACCAACAGATCACATCCACCAGCACACTAACATTCTTCCCAAGGGGAATAATTCAAGTAACAAATTAAAGGGAGATAACAAGAAGACGATTACTTTTTTTTTTCCTCAAATGAAAATTAAAACTCTCTTTTTTCAAAACTCCAACATATTTTCAAAGTTAAAAAGTGTATATATATATATATATATATATATATATATATATATATATATATATATATATATATATATATATATATATATAAAATGTGTATTATTTAAGATGATTTACACAATTTACTATCTGTTTTAATAAGTTGAAATATTATCTATCATTTTGAAACATAAACCCTATAATCAATAAATAAGAGACGCATTAACAAAAAAAAAGTGTTTCGCTTCGTTGTTGATATCTAAAGCAAGTAGAAATGTGTTATACCAGAAATACGGCATAAGCAAACAAAAAGGACTGTTTTGGACTAAGTTAACGTTGAACAGAACTAGTGTTAGTCTTTGAAGTATGTGATTCACATACTCGACTTACTCACTGCTGTATTAGTCCTCAAGACAACTTTGTTAGACATATATAGAATAATTGACAACCGAAAAAAAAATATTCGAAGCCATAAAAGAGAAGTATAGAAAGTTATACACAGCAATATTGGGAGCCAAAAGATGCAAAATTTACGCCCGCCAACATATCTGTTTTGTTTAAATGCAACAATTTCTTTGTGTTACATTACTGGATCATTGCTAATCGAAAATGTCCTTATAACTCACAAAGTTTGTGTCCCACTGTTCGAATCAAACATAATTTAAGTTATAATAGTCCATAAATAAAACTTTATCTATGGACTCTATATGTTAAAAATTAAAATAATTTGGAAGCAAACGGATTATTTAAACTTTTTTTAACTTCCAATGCCCCCCCTCCCTTTTCACTTGCAGCGTGAAGGCCTACGTCATAAATACGATATCCTAAGGAATGATTGCTGCGAGGTATGTAACGTATAGCCAAGCCAGCATCAAACAGTTATACTCGAACGGCAACACGTTGTACGTCAGAAAATGTTGATTGAGTCACACTTTTTTTTATTGTGATGTATTGCACACAGTTCAAAGGTGTGTTCCTTTGTGTTTTACATTTGTGTTTGCACACAAAGAATTTGTTTGTGAGTAAGTTATATTTTACGCCATCAAAGCATGGAAAGTTTTTGTAATGCCTCTGAAAGCGAGTATCTATAAGCCAATTCATCCTTTTTTGCGTTTTGATCTTTAAAAGCTTTTTTTGAATAGCTCATTTTTGTGGTCTAAATTTTGTTTGTCAAAATACATTTTGGATAGCTCATAGCGACACACAGAGCCGCCATGTTTTAAAATAATTTTCCATATAACTAATAAACATCAATCAGAAATAAATGAAAATTATATAAAAAATAAATAAATAAAAAACTATGAAACTATGATTTTAGCTAACAGCTACATGAAGAACTATTCAATTTCCTAACATTTGTATCTTATTTAGGTGTCTCAAACAATGACAACTGGATATGGATAGATTTGGATTTACAAATATCCACTTTACTTTTTGATGTTTCATTTAAAGAATAAATTATCCCATTTCAATTACTTTCGTCTGAAAATTCGCCACGCCATCAATTTTGGGCTATAAAATGGACCAGTCAACAACCTGCAGTCATGGTATGCCAAGTAGCCCAGCTCAAATCAACTAACAACTCAAGATGTTTCTCTTAGCCTTCACGTTCGTTATAGCCATTGCTTACAGTGGTAAGTTCATGAAGAAATTTTGCATGTAGTAATTTTGTGTTACTTATTGCCATATGTAGAAATGGTGTGTTGCCCATTGTAGACATTATTGCTGACTATTTCTCTATGTAGTAATTTTTGTTGCCTATTGCCATATGTAGTAATTTTGTGTTAACTTTTGCCCTATGTAGTAATTTTGTTGACTATTGCCCTATGTAGAAATTTTGTGTTGACTATTGCCTTATGTAGTAATTTTTGTTGACTTTGTCCTATGTAGTAATTTTTGTTGACTATTGCCCTATGTAGAGAATTTGTGTTGAATATTGCCTTATGTAGTAATTTTTGTTGACTTTGCCCTATGTAGTAATTTTGTTGACTATTGCCCTATGTAGACATTTTGTGTTGACTATTGCCTTATGTAGTAATTTTTGTTGACTTTGTCCTATGTAGAAATTTTGTGTTTACTATTGGCCTATGTAGTAATTTTGTGTTGACTATTGCCCTATGTAGTAATTTTTGTTGACTATTGCCCTATGTAGTAATTTTGTGTTGACTATTGCCCTATGTAGTAATTTTTGTTGACTATTGCCCTATGTAGTAATTTTGTGTTGACTATTGCCCTATGTAGTAATTTTTGTTGACTATTGCCCTGGGCACGCGGCTCATCGATGAGTTTTTTCTATTATTCAGCTTTTAAAAGTCTTTCTTACTCTATAAGACCCGGAGTTTGGCTTTCATTAACCTGTCGCTTCGTTACCTATATCTATTGTTGGTTTATCTCGAGAATTTAAAATTTACAAGACTCATATTTTCAAATGATAGAAAAAATTGACAGCTGCATTTTAGTGCCTCCTTTACCTGATCGTAAATTTTAAAACTATTTTTGGCTAGGAGACTGCGAGTGGCTAGGAGACTACGAGTGGCCCCAGTTTTTCTTAAATTGGGCCCCAGTGGGGGACGTTTAATTTTGCCTTAATCTAAAAAGAATAAAACAACTTAACAGTTCTCAAAAATATTCAATGGCAAATATAAGCAATCATAAACACAAACGATTCGGTCTGTTCATTTTTAATATAAATTCGCAAAGGGTCCCCATATATCAATTTGCCTATAGCTCCGAAATGTTACTTTGCCAAGGGGCCCCAAATTTCACTTTAGCTTAGGGCCCCCATAATAATGGCTCTAGTATTTAAAAGGCATTTAGCAATTTTTTTGCTTACAAAAAAAATTACAACAATTCGTAACGCGTGGTTCCGTAGTGCCTTCATAAACATTGAACCCTTGGCATTTTACCATATAGGAGTCATATGAACAATGGGCTTTATTCAGTATTTTTTTCTGAGACATACTCGTCAGTAATAACTAGCTAAACGCAGGTCTGAGGAAAGTGAATATGTGGGGAATAGGGGGGGGGCTATCCGGCCCAGTACTTCGATGACCACCTACATTGACTGAACACGGACATCGAGCCCAGTTCATTTGAATTCATGTTAATGATAACGGAAAAAGAAATACTTCTAAATAATACCTTTTTTTCTTTCTACGTCAAACAGGTATACCTTTAACAGACTCGACTGATGAAGTCGTTAGGAGACTCGAAAAGGTTGAGAAAGATCTTGACTATCTACGTAGACTGACTCAGAATCCTAAAACCATATTTCAGGCGTCACTAAAATCTTTATTTCAACCATCCGATGTGTTTCAAGGCAGGCGATACTGGCTGACGAGGAAGGCACACAACATCAGGATATCTGACGCTGAAGCGCTTTGCCAGATATATGGAGGGTACCTAGCCGAGTTTGACACCAATGAAGAATTCAAGTTCGCCCAAAGTTTTGTCAGCAAAACGTCACCTTTTAACTTCGTCATGACCGGCGGAACTGACGGGATCAAAGAGGGGGAGTGGTTCAACAGGTACGGGCTTAGCCTGATGGCGCCAAACTGGGGAAAAGGGGAGCCAAACAATTACAATGATGAGGACTGCATCTGCCTTTCAAAGCAAGTCAACTGGGCGATGAACGACTGCACCTGCAACTTCTATACCGACCAGACTGGTTTCCTCTGCGAGATCCCAGAGTAGTGACTTCTTCGTGTACTATACACACTTTATATCAACCTGCTAAGTAGAAGACCATAACATAGCACTTATCAATAATAATTAATCAATAATTAGTGAGTGATAAATAATTATGCCTCTTTGAAAAATATTAAAGAAAATTAAAAAGATTTCTTTCAGATTTTAGCGGATATTGGATTTTATTTTTAGTATAAATTGCAAATTCTCAAATTAAAAATATATTTCCTGAATAAACTTTGTTTTTAATATTTTGTTATTGTTAGGACATAGATAGAAGATTAAAAACATCAGGGGCGCCGAGAGCCAACACGGGCCCCAGGGCAGGACATCATTGCGGGCCCATTAATAAACAATGAATCGTAAAAAAATTGACATGGTCGGGGCGGCCGGGCCCCCTTACAGATGCGGGCCCCCTGGCAATGACCCCGCCTGCCCCCCCTCTCGGCGTGCCTGAAAAACATTTGTTATGGACCATATACAACCCATGTCTAGAATAAATATATTAATTAAATAAAACAATCTGCATTGTACTTCACACATACACGGTCTGTCCACGGGTGAATTATCCGTGAAGGTAACGCGGGAAGTCTGAAGCAGCAGAAAGAGCCGAGGATTTGAATCTGAAACTCATTAGACTCTTTGCCCAGTGTCCACTTAGTGGTCACCCTGGGGTCAATTAATGTCATCACAGGACACACAAAAAATGTGAGTTTGAGTGTGTCAACTCATGTGTGACGAGCTAAGAAATTGTTACAACGACCAGTGTACCTCGATACGTGCACCTCGATACTTGTACCTTGATACCTGTAGCTCGATACGTGTACCTCGATACCTGTACCTCGATACGTGTACCTCGATACCTGTACCTCGATACGTGTACCTCGATACCTGTACCTCGATACGTGCACCTCAATACTTGTACCTCGATACCTGTACCTCGATACGTGCACCTCAATACTTGTATCTCGATACCTGCACAATAATGATTATCAATGTGGCAGCCGCAGTCACTTTGACTTCAAAATGTAAACAAATAAAATTAACAGAGCAGACGGCAAGTCTGAGTACAGTAGACTAAAACCAAATATGTCTTTACATTTGAGAATAATTATCATACAATAATTAATTATTCATATATCTATATGGTCACCCACGCTGATATTTTTAATCATGACAATATCTATTATTGTCATTTTTTTAATGTAAATTTCCTAAGGCATATTTTGAATATATTGTATTTTTTTTTATTTTTGCTTCGTCTGTGTGTGTGGGGGGGTGGGAAGGGGCAGGTGGCCCTCAATTTTCAGTGTATGGCAGGGAGCTCAATATTTTATAAGTGCAGATGGATAGAAGGGCCCCGGTCATCGCAGTATATCTGGCGCCAAAATATTTGTTCGGTTGAGGTCCTATGATTGTGAAACTGACACTGTTGACGTGCGAATAAACCAGTGGTGTTACTGGTGTTAGCGACAAGTGGTGTTGTTGGTGTTACTGGTGTTACTGATGTTACTGGCGTTAGCGACCAGTGGTGTTACTGGTGTTACTGGCGTTAGCGACCAGTGGTGTTACTGATGTTACTGGTGTTAGCAACCAGTGGTGTTACTGGTGTTACTGGTGTTAGCAACCAGTGGTGTTACTGGTGTTACTGGTGTTAGCAACCAGTGGTGTTACTGGTGTTACTGGTGTTAGCAACCAGTGGTGTTACTGGTGTTACTGGTGTTAGCGACCAGTGGTGTTACTGGTTTTACTGGTCTTGGCAGCCAGGGGCGTCACTGAAAAAGGTGTCGTAGAATTAACGGCGCGTTAGATCCACCCCCCCCCCATCCCCCATCCATATTTTTTTATATGAAAAAAGAAAAGATCCATCAAATTTTATTTTTCTCAACATCTTGAAAACGAGAATTGTGTATTACAGCGCATAGTAGACACACAGACACACAGACACAGAGGCCATAAATACACGTATTAATACAAGTGTCACTGGGCACTATCATACTTGTGGTGTTGTTGCCTCCTATTTACGCCTTCCCTATATCTGTTATAGGAAAAGCTCCCCCTTCCGCCCCGCGCCCCCCCCCCAATAAGAATAACTGTTCAATGTAATCAATGACAAGGCTTTTACTTCAATTCACCTGTTAATAAATGACTTGGTAGTTGACAAAAATGCCCCAACTAACCAGTTCTCAAAAAAGAACATGGTTCAATGATTTGTTAGCGTGGGCCCCCTAGCAAAAAAAATATAAAAATACAATAAACAGAATTTGATCAAGTTGAGCTATCCAGGTAACGTAAATAATATTCACACAGAATCGTATTAACAGGGAAACAAATTAAAATAGAATGTATTTCATGAACTAAAATGAAAGGTCTATTGTTTTAGGGAAACATTTTTCCCTATATTTTAATAACTTAAACAATATTTACATTGACATATAAAATAACTACGTTGGCAGCTCTGCAGCGGAAAAAAAGTTTGTCGTCACAAAAGAATGAATTATCCTATTTTAATTACCTTTGTCAGAAAATTCGCCTCGACTTCTTTTCTTTGATAAAAAAAACTTCACTTTATATGTATAAAACAGCGGGAGGTCAAAGAGCTAATTCAATAATATTATCATACTCTTCAAAAATGTTGTTGTCATCTGTCATATTTCTGCGGCAATGTATCGCTGTTGTAATAATTGGTTAAGTTCTAGAATAAAAGTTATTGTTTTGAGTGTTTGTGATGCACATTTACGTAATCATTTACATAATTAGAAGGAAAAAAATAATTACCTCACATTTTGGTTTCTTTCTACATCCGGGTGTTGCGTATGCATATTGTGTTATCATCAGGACCGTTTGTCTACATCTTTGGCGGCCTTAGAGAGAGGCTTCAGAAATATTTGGGGGCCCGAAGCGAAAAGTTTCTTTACGGGGCATCCCTTAGCTACACGTTTATCTAGATAAATACTGGAAGAGCTTTCTTAGTGAGTGAGGCCATAGTCGGTTGTCTAATCGATTGCTGGGTCAGTTGTTCGATAGTTGTCTGGTTGTTTGTTTAATAGTTGCCTGGTTGTTTAATAGTTGCCTGGTTGTTTGTTTAATAGTTGCCTCGGTGTTTGTTTAATAGTTGCCTCGGTGTTTGTTTAATTGTCGCCTGGTTGTTGTACACTGTTGTACAGTATTGCGTTGAACAGGTGCAGATGCAGCAGTGCAAGATCAACAGATTGATGTTACTCGGAAAGACCTGGGCATTCTATGCAAACAAACGCAGGATACTCAATATATCATTTTACTCCTCTTTAAGCGTTCTTTACACACAAAATGCTGTATGATGCCCAGTCGATGTGTCAGGGATACGGATGCCACCTGGCAGAGTTCGAAACCAAGGAAGAGCTCTCCTTCGCCAGAAATTTCATCATGAGAACTATCCAGACGCACATCTTTGATTACTACATCGTTACTGGTGGTACAAATAGGGACAGTGGATCAACAGTGTATAGTCTGAACAGTCTGGCTGCACCTAACTTGGCTTATGGAGAACCAAACAATAGGGGAAGTGGATTAACAGGGTCTAGTCTGAACAGTCTGGCTGCACCTAACTTGGCTCCTGGAGAACCAAACATTAGGGGCAGTGATGAGAACTGTCAGTGTTTTGCTACAATAAAAGTGCAGAAAATTCAGTAAGTAGAATCAATAATATAACAGCTAGCAAATAAAGAAAACCAATAAAAATATTTAAGAAAAGTGGGGTGTTTTTATTTATACACCAAAGTTGACGATGAACTTATTTGTAATGTATTCAACGGAGAGAGTCATTCGATGTAAGGCAATCTTCTGCTGATCACAAATTACATTTCTTGACAGTTTATCGATGTTGTCTAGATGTAAGGCAATCTTCTGCTGATCATAAATTACATTTCTTGACAGTTTATCGATGTTGTCTAGATGTAAGGCAATCTTCTGCTGATCATAAATTACATTTCTTGACAGTTTATCGATGTTGTCTAGATGTAAGGCGATCTTCTGCTGATCATAAATTACATTTCTTGACAGTTTATCGATGTTGTCTAGATCTTATGTAATAAAACACAACGGTGGTTCTTATTATCCACATTCTCTTACTCTTATTTCTAGGTCTTTATAGTTTGACATTTTGTCCATGTCTTTGGTGGGCGTTTCTCTAAGTGTTTGGTGGGCGTGTCTCTAAGTGTTTGGTGGGCGTGTCTCTAAGTGTTTGGTGGGCGTGTCTCTAAGTGTTTGGTGGGCGTGTCTCTAAGTGTTTGGTGGGAGTGTCTCTAAGTGTTTGGTGGAAGTATTTCACCGAAGTGATCATTAAATCAATAATCTGGCAAGTCTGATATTTTGTTTAATTTTGATGATTGCATATGGCCTATTGGGATTGATTAATATTTTAATGATTAAATATGGTCTATTGGCATTGATTAATATTTTTATTTATCACATATATAGCGTGTTGTGGGAAAGGGTGGATTGAGGCAGACACAAAGCGAACGAAAAAAAAAACAATGCAAAAATAAACGCCCACCACCCGGAATATGTTTGTTAGAAACTGAATGAAAAAATGTACAATTCAAAGAAAAAAATCATGATATAAAAAAGGCGTTAAATATATATAACAAATAAAGAGAACATTCAGTCTCGCAGCTCATCGAGAATCAACACAAAGAATCAACTAAAAAAATGTAAACAATAAAAAAAACGAGTTTCTGGAATGTACCATATAGTGACCATAAAGTCTGCACATGATAGGTCAAAGCTCAACTTAGCATACCATGCATGTCTGCCTGTTAGTTTGTATGATTGCTTATTTAAAATAATAGTTACAGTAATTATATTGATTGATAAGGCGGAGAATGCTACGCCGAACTACGACTAGTATTATATATTAGCGTTATCTTTAGGATGCAATTATCTACGTGCTAACGTCTTTGCGTTCGTCGGTAAATGTCTTGGTGTCTCTTTCATGTTTCTGCACCGTACAACGCCCCGGATTCGACCATTGTTATGGGGTAATTAGCAAATATCAATATTTTCCCCTTTAAACGTTTTGTGGTTGAGGGGAAGGTGTGAGGTCTATGGGCTTACGCTGTAATATAAACGGAGAAATAAAAAAAAAACTTATAAGTTTTGGTTAGTGCACAATTTTGAAAAATGCATAAAATATAGTTCCCATAGACATTCGGACTGGGCCATCGGAGCAGATGAGGTGTAATATTCATCTGTTTCTATTTGTGAAGTCCCTGTTAGGATAAGATGTAGTCTCTTAGATCCTCTAAACCACTATGGGACGTTTTTTTTTACGTTGCCCTTCTTTTATCCCCCACCAGAGTAGATAGTGCAATGGTCATTGAGGCACAACGGGAGATATTACGAAGACTTAAGCCATGACCTGACATATCCGTTGGTTTATCATCGGAGATCGAAACAGGGATCCTCGTGTTTGCAGACGAGTGCTTTACCACACGACCATCCGTCCCCAGTCAAACAGGTCGGCTTCGGCATTACGCAAAATTCCGTGTCCTTTTATTGAGAACTAAAATTTATCCGACACCCAGGTAGCCGTTTCGACACTCAATCTATCTGCTGTATAACTTATGATTGATGATAACAGTGCGGTCTATGAAGTTATTTTACGATTGTCAGGTGTTTTGTATATAAGCTTAAAAACCACGAAAGTATTTTATATAGTGGTTGCACGGCGAATTCAAATGACTTCTAAGATACTCCAACAATGGCTACAAAACGAATAGTGATGACAACGTAAATAAGGTTAGTTTCACTGCCAATCAGGACATGTGAGACACATCGAAGACCGTACACAATGGACGCCAATTGGACGCAGCCCTAATACTTATAATCTTTATTAAAGAAAACATTTTGGTCTCAGAATTGTGCATACGTTTGTATGTATCTGTTTATATCGTATAAAAATTTTACTCAATTAAATTAATTATTTCTCATTTCAGTATTCTTTTTGTTATATTTTAAATGTTTCATTTTTCTCTAAATATGTGATGTTTTAATTAATAAAATCAGCTAAGAGAATTTATAAAAAAAAAAAAAAATATGTCTAAACTCGGTTCTCGACTAGGTTCTGTAGCGTGCTCACTTAATGATTAAATGGATGCCAAATCCATGTGGCTGCATCAGCTAATAAGAAATTTGAAGATTGAATTTTACTAATCATCAGCCCAGACGAGCCAATACATGCTTAATGAAGAGTTTTATTTTGACTGCTGTACAGGGGTTTTTTTGCCATGTAGCGCGCCGGATCTGCGATCTGCGATCCGGCACCTCTGAAATGCAACCCGGCACCTCAAAATAACGATCCGGTAGCTAGAAGTTGCGATCCGGCACCTAATTTGTTAGTACCGGGTCTTATAAAACAGTTAAAACTATATGTTGGACAAACATCAATTCAAAACATCCAGTTATTCTAGCAACAAGAGAACCAATGATTATCACGCGAACAGTGCGTGATACAGTTCATTCAAGGCTCTCTTGTGTCATTAGACTTAAATAGGTCAATGTGTGATTGCAGAAGAAAGCAAGCGAAGATGATGAGCTTTCCAACGATACCAGACTCGATTCCGTACTACCGGTACATTTTTTAGAATCGCCGGTTTGAAATGGTGTTTTTTTTCCCATCTCGAGAAAAAAACACGTACCCCTACCCCCTTCAGAATTTTTTTTGAATATAAAACATAATATAAAGGTATATTTATGACTTTACCAAACGGTTCCTGAGATATTTTTCTACAAGAAACTATCATAATTGAAAAATCGACATTTTGAGACATTTTGACCAGTGGAGCACCTTAATAATCTGTATTTTCGCTCACGGGCTATTGTATTGTCAACATGTTGGATTGTTTACACTCACCGAAATTAGAGCAGCATCATGAAAAGAAATCGCTCATTAAAATCATCTACAATTCATACTTTCTTCAAACGAAGGCGTGCTGAGTAAGTGTTTCCTACATTTTCTGTGAAATAATTTTAAGTGGACATAAATAATTACGGTACTACTTTTCACTGGAAAGACCGGATTGATACCGGATGATGGTCCGGATCGATATTTTAGGGTTTAGGGTTAGGGTTTAAGGGTTAGTTTTCAGGGTTTGGGTTAGCGTTAGGTCGATCCGGTGTTTTTATGCTGGATCCAATGTTATTTTGTGATCCGGTCTCTCCGGTGAAAAGTATAACCCAA
Organism: Bulinus truncatus; assembly: GCA_021962125.1. Taxonomy (NCBI): domain Eukaryota; kingdom Metazoa; phylum Mollusca; class Gastropoda; family Planorbidae; genus Bulinus; species Bulinus truncatus. Next base: position 513,754 of record JAGDYQ010000126.1, on the reverse strand, counting down.
TTAATTATAGACCTACTTTCCACCTAACCCATAATGACCAAGGAAGACCACAGACTAAATAATTAAAATCTTAATTAAATAATAAATTAATCTTAATTCTTTGGCTATCTATATGTTAAAAAATAATGGTGTTGTTTTGATGTATTTAGGGAAGAGAGTGAGGCTTCGACATCTATCGAGTCCACAACACCCGCTGCAACTGCGACAGCTACCCAATCTACTACACCTGCTGCAACTTCGACAGCTACCCAATCTACTACACCTGCTGCAACTTCGACACCCATCTCACGTATTAAGCCCGATGCAGCCATCAGCGCAATTATCCCCGTCGATGCAAACCAAACGCCAACTGTCCACTCACCGACCAAAAACACAGGTGATCCAGCAACTTCAACTGATAGTAAGTAATAAATAAATTGTTGCTCCATTTTAAATGACATTAATTAAATATTTATTTATTTATACGCATTTTTCTTAACTTAAAAACTTAGAAACTGAAAAAATAAGTATAAATAAATATTAGTTTTGTATAAGAATATGTTAAACAGCTAATAAATAATTATTATTTGTTTTCTTAATTATTAACTATCTATTATATATATATAATAATTAATAAATAATTGTAATAATAATTATAATAAATAATACTTAAATACTGTTCATATAGATTAAGCGTATTAATAATTAAATTATTATAATAAGGTGTAAATTGTAATATTATTATAAACATCGGTGTATAGCTTAGTACTAGCGAAGAGACTATTATTTGATTTTTTAGGAAAGAAGTATCCGTCTTGCTGGAATAACGAACAGTGGAACAAATTTAGCACTGACTACACCTGGCTATTTGCTGTAGATGGTAAACTGGGATGTAGCATTTGTCGAGGTGTTGGTGCACTGGGTCCTAATCGTTCTATTCCTGGAATGAGGACTCAGTTATCTGCAGAGTGGATGGAGGCTAAAATCCAGCCATATGGACAAACTAAAGAGAAGAGAGCAGCTTCGTTGCGTAAAAAAATATATGATCATCGCGACTCCGCCAGTCACAAATCGGCATACTTAGTGAAGAATTCCTCGTCCACTGAGCAACTAAAGGCGGCTGTGCTGGAGAGTCAAAGAGAACAGATAAGTACAACTTCTGCTGTGTTCCGAACCGTTTACTTTTTAGCAAAGAACAATCGTCCGTTTCTGGATAATTCAGATCTAATAGATCTCCAAGTAGCAAATGGGGTAAAAGTTGGTAGAATGCTACATAGTAACAATTCAGCTACCAACATCACAGATCATATAGCTGATCAAATGAAAAGAAAATTGGTGTCAGCAGTACTACAAGCTGGCCAACCATTTTCTATTCTCATTGATGAGAGTACGAGTTTGAGTCAAAGTCATGCCTGATAGTGTACATTAGATGTACAGTCCAACCAGGAATTGAACCCACAACTGTTTTTTTAGACTTGTTCGAATTGAATTGCTTAGATGCTGAAGGGATCTGTGATAGCCTATTGGCATGTTTATTGGGGCATGGGTTTACTGATGAAGTGCTGCAGGGGAGATGGCTGGGTCTAGCTACAGATGGCGCTTCTGTGATGTTGGGTAGGAAGGCTGGAGTGTATGCAAGACTGAAAGCCAAATATCCAAATATTATCAGTTGGCATTGCTTCAATCACAGATTGGAGCTTTCAGTGAATGACTGTGTTAAGGCCTGTACAGAACTTAATCATTTTAAAATTTTTATGCAAAAACTGTACACAATATATAGTGCTTCGCCAAAAAATAGGCGTGCATTGGAAGAATGCGCCATGGAGGTAGGGGTTCAGTTGTTGAAAATAGGAAGGGTACTGGATGTTCGCTGGGTTGCATCTAGTTTCCGTGCAGTGAAAGCTGTATGGAATTCTTATGCAGCTCTGTATAATCACTTTTCAAAAGCCTCAGTTGCTCAAAATTTGGACAGTAACGAGAGAGCACAATATAAGGGAATGGCAAATAAATTATCTTCATCTAGTTTTTTATTAAACCTTGGCCTTATGTATGATTCCTTGCAGGAATTAAGTGATTTGTCTGAGAGTCTACAAGCTGACGGGATGAACATTAACAAGGCCAACCGTTTGATTTTGAGACAAATTGAAGTTTTTATAAGCAGAAAAGTAAATGATGGAGCACACTACAAATTAGCTTGTGAATCTGCAGAGTTGGGCACTCATAATAATGTTCCAATTTCTCAAATTGTTTCAAAATCAGATAAGGAAATAAATAAAGGTCAGTATTACCAGTCGTTGGTAGATTCACTAACTTGCAGACTGCTACCTGAGGGGGAAAGGTTTGTGACACATTGCACTAATGTGCTCGACTATAATACCTGGCCTAATGACATCCTTCCAGAATACGGGGAAGCAGAACGTAAGGATATCTGCAAGACATTTTTGGTACCTTATTCTGGCCAACTGAAACAACAATATAGAGATTATAAGGACTCCCAGGGACAGCATAAACCTGGCACTCTGCTGGCTCAGGTGATGGGTGCTGTGCACTCGTTGCCAATAAGCACTGCTGAGTGTGAGAGGGGGTTTAGTAAAATGAATTTGATATGTACCCCTCTGAGAACAGCATTGAGTGTCAGTCATATGGCATCTCTTATGTTCATTTCAATTGTAGGTCCCCCACTGCCTAGTTGGAATCCTATAGAATATGTAAAATCCTGGATAGCAAATGGCAGGCATGCATCTACTGATGCTGGTAAAGTAAGAAACAAAGACAGTACACTAATATCTGCAGGCCAGGCTGCAATTTGGAAATGTTTCTAAATTTATATATGCCATTAATTGTAAATATATTTTGTAGATGTTTACCGTGTATGTAATAACTTAATAAGTGACCAAATATTTATATTCTAATCGCAAATTAATGCCATAATTTTTATAAACTATCAACAAAGTTTATATAGAATAACAATTTTAAATTGCTAGTCTTGTGTACTGCATGAATATACTTTACAAAAAGTTTAAATTAGTAGCTTTTCATTAGGACTTGTGTTGTGTATTTGCCTACTAGTCTGTTTTATTTTCTATTATTCCATCAAATATTTTTTTGGTATATCATATTGTTGCTAAGATTTGTAAGTGGTAAATAAAAAATACTTAACCTGTTATAATTAATAAAATTTATCTATTCTGGTATATTTTGTTGTTGCTAATGTAAGTTGCTCAATTGCATAATTGCAACCAAACAAGTAGAATTGTAGACTAACTTAAATTAGGCTTATTTTGAAAATAACAATTATGTTGCATATCTACGCATCAAAAATGCGTACAAGCAAAATTCGCAGAAGCACGCGGAGTGGAATAACCGCTACCAAATAGTTTTCTTCATTTGGTAAAAAGTTAAAAACTTCAGAGCAAAATTTAGAGACCCACCACCTCTTATTGAGCAAAAAAAACCCTGCTGCTGTAGAACATATAATTAAGTAATTATGCTTGTTAAAGCTTATGATAATTAGAAAGTTATTCAAATATGTATAATAAAGGTTTAAATGCCCTCTATTCGACTAATACTTTCTTTTTTTAAATTACAATAATTTATATTATAAAATAAAAAAAATGTATTTTTTTATATATTTTGTGTTACCAAAAACTGTTTTATTTCAATTACGTGATTATGAATTAAAGCTTCTAAGTATCTCCCTTTGATATTTTTTATTTTATTTTATGAAGACTGTTTTGTTAATACACACTTTAAAGATGGGGATTGGGGGGGAGGTGATAAAAGAATGTATCTAGGGCCGTGACAAGCCTACCTGCGCCCAGTAAGTTTTAGAATAAAAGTTATTGTTTTGAGTGTTCGTGATGCACATTTACGTAATCATTTAAATAATGAGAAGAAAAAAAAAAATTACTCATATTTTGGTTTCTTTCTACATCCGGGTGTTGCGTTTGCATATTGTGTTATCATCAGGGCCGTTTATTTACGTCTTTGGCGGCCTCAGGGAGAGGCTTCAGAAATATTTGGGGGCCCGAACATATTAAAATGATGACTTTTTTTTACCCAATGTTAAAAATAGCGAAATTTCATTCTATGTACCCTATCATTCTGTTTATATATATATATATATATAGTTCTTTAATGAGTTTGGGGGACAGTTTCAAACTAACTACGGTCGATGTATTTGTCTATTTTGATTCTCATATTTGTCTATTTTGATTCTCATATTTGTCTATTTTGATTCTGATATTTGTCTATTTTGATTCTCATATTTGTCTATTTTGTTTCTCATATTTGTCTATTTTGATTCTCATATTTGTCTATTTTGATTCTCATATTTGTCTATTTTGATTCTCATATTTGTCTATTTTGATTCTCATATTTGTCTATTTTGATTCTCATATTTGTCTATTTTGATTCTCATAATTGTCTATTTTGATGCTCATATTTGTCTTTTTTTATTCTAATTGTCTATTTTGATTCTCATATTTGTCTATTTTGATTCTCGCGGGCTTTAACTTATTTTTGTATAGTTCAAAGAACCTAATTTTATTTTGTTTTGTTTAGGTATAACATACTTATAGGTTAAACATAGTAGAACACACATTTCCTGATAATTTAAATTATCTTATAAAAAAAAGGAACTATAAACACAGCTTTAATAGAGAAAATTGAGTTGATTTTATAAGCATGAAACGTAGTCTAAAATAAAATAACAATTACATATCTTTAAACAAATAAAGTTTTAAGTTTTTATAAATATAATAAAAAAAAAAGAACGCAGTGGCTCCGGCACCAGCCAAAACCATTATATTAGGGTATAAGGAACATAGTATATATAATTTTTTTTCAGGATTAGGGTTAGGATTAGGGTTAGGGTTAGGAATAGGGATAGGGTTAGGGATAGGGTTAGGGATAGGGTTAGGGATAGGGTTAGGGATAGGGTTAGGGATAGGGTTAGGGATAGGGTTAGGGATAGGGTTAGGGATAGGGTTAGTGATAGGGTTAGGGATAGGGATAGGGATAGGGATAGGGTTAGGGTTAGGGTTAGGGATAGGGTTAGGGTTAGGGATAGGGTTAGGGATAGGGTTAGGGTTAGGGATAGGGTTAGGTTTAGGGATAGGTTTAGGGATAGGGTTAGGGATAGGGTTAGGGTTAGGGATAGGGTTAGGGATAGGGTTAGGGATAGGGTTAGGGTTAGGGATAGGTTTAGGGATAGGGTTAGGGATAGGTTTAGGGTGTGGAGCAATATCTATGGCTGTACCCGAAGAAAAAAAAAACGGGTTTCGATCGGACCGAACCGTAGCCACTGCGAAAAAAGAATACAATTTTTTAAGGCGATTTGGAAAAATAAAAATAAAAAAAAAAATCTACCTTCATCGTTAAAATCAGGACATACTGAAGGATTTTTTGAGAGTTTTTAAAAAATGAATATGTTTGTACATATTTAATTTTGGTATGTTTGGGCTTTTTGACAAGTGATTATGACGTTAAAAAAAAAATTAACGGAAGTTGCTTTGGGGGGGGGGGGGGCGGGGGGCTTTATTTAGCTTGCTCAACATAGCAATTGAAATACAACTTTTCTATGCTTGGGGAGGGGACGGAGGGCCGAGCGGTGTAAAGTCGACCCAAGAGTTCCGGGTTCGATCCTCGGTGAGAACCAACGGGGATTTTTCCATGTGAAATTTTGGTTTCAAGTCGCTCAAGTTCACCCCCCCAGCTTTAAATGAGTAGGCCTACCTGACATTAGTTAGGTGAAGTAAAGGCGGTTGGGCGTTGCGTTAACCGCGCATACCTTCAAATGAAGTGGTTAATTAAGGGAACAAGAGTTCTACACTTCCTATTACTCGATGGCTTATTAGGCTAAGGCAACTTTTAACTATATAACTTTAAAATTACGATAATTTTTTCAATAGCATTTAAATTGTTTTGTTTATTTTTAAATTAAAAAAAAAAAATTCCCCTTGAGGTTAAATTAGTAAGTAGTATTATTTAAACTGTGGGGACATTAAAAAAAAAAAAAATATCATATCTTAGCACTAGACCTGCCAGCCGAATTTTTTTTAAAGTTTCGGCTGGCTGACATAATTTTTCGGCTGATAGCCGGCGTAGCCGAATTTGACCATAAATTGAGTAAATTGACATTTGCGGCTGATTTTCGTCTGATTTTTGGCAGATTACGAAATATTTGGCTAAAATTCGGCTGACGCCTAGACAATTTTGAATTGATAAAACTTCAGCAATAAAACAATTTTACAATACTTGGGGAAAAGTTTTATTATTTAAAACAACAGAAATAAACAGTTTTATCATCATCGTCTTTTCAAGTGAAGTATAGACTGAATCATCATCAGTGCTGAATTCCAACTCGTTGGACCTGATGCCTTCACTGACTTATGATTGTGTCTATGACTGTCATTGATGGCGTTAGTGTTGCTCTCAGATGCATCCAATATTGATGCACTGAGCTGATCATCTACAAGAAGCAATATACACAATGAAGACATGCCTTCTTTCAGGGTCTTTATCATTTCTTTATCCTCTGCGAATGCTGCATCGTCTTCTATATAACATCATTGAAATTCTTCATTTTTATTGATGCTGTCGGTAGTATTAAGGTGAAATACTGTGCTGTAAAGTGCTGATAAAAGTCAACCTTCAAGAGCTTTGAAGTCATTATAATAATTGCAGCACCATCATGGCAGCTAGTATTTTGTGATCAACAGAAAAGCTTTTCAAGACAGAGCTGATATGGTCAGCAAGGTCATGTGCAACAAGATTAAATAATGCGACAGTTAATACAACGGCGAACGAAATACGGCGGCTAATGAGGCGCGCCGCATATTTTTCGGCGGATCTACGGCGGACGAAAATACGGCGGCCTAGCCGGCGCATGGCGCCGGCTGAGGGGTCTACTTAGCACCAATCAAAACTGGCTTAATGTTTTGCCCAATTTGAGTTCAAACTCAATGTGAATAACTTTTTTAATTTTAATTCACATTTGGCCTATATTTAAACTCTTTTTTTTTATCGATTACCAATGCAATCAGTATCAGCTCTAATATGTTAGATTTTCAAACAAGTACTTGGCCAATCTGTTATACATAAAAATTGGCATTGGTAATTTTGTAAGTAAACATCAAATAAAAAAAAGCGATGTGGGCTCTGCGTTAAATCGAAAGTAAAGAATTAATACAACAATATTCCAGTTTAGGGGTGTAGTTCGACGGCGTATTATAAAACCCGGAAACCTCAGGTCGACAGTTGAGCGATGATGTACACCGAACGACCATCCGTCTTCTGACGTCAAACGACAAAACTGTTCACAATACACCGCTAAACAGCTGTACAGCTAGACAGCTAAACAGCTGTACAGCTAGACAGCTAAACAGCTAGACACTGTATGTGAAATCAAATTAAAAACAAACAAACTGCTACAACAAGAAACAAATTAAATTTTTTTTTCTTAAGTATTACGCGGCAATTTCTTCCCGGAAAACGCCGGGTATAAATGTTGGAAATGATAAACCACATAAAATTGTGACGCTTTTAAGATGTGTTTCCGTGTCGTTTTAAGTAGAAATATAAAAACATTGATTAGTTTTCTAATTATTACAGGGACTGGAATGTTTAGAATTGAATGAAACAATAAACAAAATTTATTTCTGCAAGTAAAGCTGTTTATTTTTAATCGACTATAAACGAAACAGCCCTAGCATTGATTTAAAGGGTTAATTTAGAAGACTTGGTAATGTAAAACTTTAAGTGATACTTGTTTGTTTTATTTATAAGAACAGTGATGATCAACAAATCCGAAAACTATTTTAATATCTGCAAATTTGATGATTATTGTTTCTTTCCTTTTTAAACCAAGCGCGGGTAAAATGTTCACTTAAGAAATATGTGTGTAAAACAGAGGATATTGTAAGCTATGTTCTAAACTTGTGTATGCGTGTATGTATACATTTATGTATACAGTCGATTCCGCTTAATTGGGACACATCGGGACAGAGGCTTTTTGTCCCAATTAAGCGGCTGTCCCAATGAAAAATACAAATTTACTATTGGCTTCTTGGTTTGGTTTCTTTGAGATTTGTCCCAAATAAGCGGCTGTCCCAACTAAGCGGTGTCCCAATTAAGCGGAATCCACTGTATTTATGTAGGCTACCTGACTATCTATGTGTGTTATTCATGTATGTAAGTATGTATGTGTGTATTTATGTATGTATGTACGCGTGCATGTATATATGTATTTATGTATGTAAGTGTTCTAGCACTTATGTACGAATGTAAGTATGTGTTTGTGTATGCATGTATTTATATGTGTATGGATGTTTATGTACCTGACTATCTATGTGTGTTATTCATGTATGTATGTATGTAAGTATGTATGTATGTATTTATGTATGTATCTACGCGTGCATGTATATATGCATTTATGTATGTAAGTGTTCTAGCACTTATGTATAAATGTAAGTATGTGATTGTGTATACATGTATGTAATGGTGTATGTATGTTTTACATGCTGCGTTTGACTCATTTATTATTTTTTTTAAACTAAATTGTTTTTTTTGTCTTCAAACTTTCGATACCTATCAGCCACATGAACCCGTAAATAAATACATTCATTGAAGTACACCGTTATAGGTACATGAGAGTAATGGTCGTATCATAATAATGCACTCGTCTGTCAACAAGTCTGTTACGGATTCAATCTCTGGTACGAATCAAGAGATTTTTTTTTTTTATAAGCTTTGGTGAAAGTTTCAACCATGTCTTCCGTGGTGTCTCCCATGGCAACTCCACAAACATTTATATTGGAGAGGATTTCTTTTTATGAATTTAGAGATAAACAGCTCATCCTTACAGGGAATTGAAATATTGGTCGAGCGAAGCAAATAAAGACAATTAATTTCAATATCTTTTAATCCTAGGCTGTATCGTTAATAGAATGGGTTTTAATACAAGGAAGAGTTGTTTTTGTCCTGGACGCCGTATGTGTATAATCGATTACTTTGGTAAGATGTATTAACAACACATTAATTTAAGTATCGATACTAGCCATGAAGTCGCAATTCATGTTCACTGTCACGTTATAAATTTAGAATACTTTAATTGATAATCTTAATATTATACTAATACATTATTTTATGTCAAAGTTACAGTTATTTATCTAGTTGGAACTCTCAACAAATATTTATTTATGTACATATTCGCAAATGTATTGTCGAGTTAAAGAACAAGGGATGTCATCAGCTCCATTGTATTGTCGGGTCAACAGAACACAGTCAGCATTGTTGAGATTGTCCGGTTGTCCAGATATAAATAGCATCGTCATCTCTATAGCAGTGGCCACTGTACCATCTGACCAAATGTAGACGCCCTCAGTTTGGATGTCGTTAAGACCTATCCAGATCAGCCAGAGGTTCAAATCAAATACTGCATTAGTTTTAGCACATTACGTTTTTTGTCGATTGAATTGACTTTCAAAAGTTGTCCTTGTTTATTGGTGCAATCATTGTTGGCATTGGTGAATGTCACAGTAGAATAGAATACACGAAGACACAGACTGTACATCTTCATGAAAGTTGAGTTGTATCCAAGTGACACGTCCCAGTACTGAGTCCAGAGTGAGTACATATGTTGGCCGGCCAGTGGCTTTATACCAGCTGACCCCAGGTCACTGCCTAACAGACACAGTTGACTTTCTTTGTAATACATGAAGTGTTGACAGTAACTGGATATGAGAAGACAGTTGGCCGAACATTACACAATTGACCTTGACCTAGATTCGTTGAATGATCCCTAATTGGGTTGAGTTAACCTTATGGAATTGTTGGTTCCTGACATCCGTTGTAAGAGATTCAGTATTAAGGCAGAAATACACAATGATAACACAACAAACTATATTGAAAGTCATTTTCAGTCACAGTTCAATCCTACACGATCTCGTAGAATAATACTAGTATAAACATAATGTATTAATGAAGAATTGTGCATTATTTCTCCGTATTTAGCATTATTCCTTCAGATGACGAAAAAAAACTAACACAATTCATCATATTTATACATTATTTCAAATAATACTTTCATGTATATTTTCCTACAAAAAACAAGAACAAAATCAACTAAACTTACACAATATTTTGATAACAACAAACTTACTTCAGGCAAGCGTATTTATATCCAATATGATAAATTACAGCAAAAAGCTTGAGTCAATTATGACTAGAAGATACTCACTTAAAGATAATGGCTGACATAGAAATTCATTTTGTCAAAGCGGTCAACCAGGAAATGACAGGAAGTTCGTAACTTTACTTTCGCAGGTAGAATCAATCAATATTTCTTTTGACCTGATGAAGAAAATGATATATTTTAAGTGTGTGCATTTATTGATGGAAATGTAATATATTTTCTCATTGACGAGTGACATTTCGAGTAGTAATTAATTGAAAACTAGCTGTACCCTGGAAAACCTTTGCATAGAGGTATATCTTCTTAGGCTTGATCAGTAGGCTAGGTTTTTTGTTTGGTTTCGGGCAGATCCGATTTTTTTCATGATTGTATTTTAAACTGGAATACTCTTTTATTATTTTTTTATTTTCGAAAATCGTTAGAATAATATACATATTATAAATAATTTAAAACATGATACACATTTATTGCTTATCAAATTAAAGATAAATCTCTGATTTTAAAAGTTGAAAGCATTAAAAATAATATATATATAAACAATTCGGGCTCTGCGTTAAATCGAAAGTAAAGAATTAATAAAACAGTATTCCAGTTTAAAATACATTCATGAAAAAATCGGATTTGCCCGAAACCAAAAAGTAACCTAACTTACCGATCAAACCTAAGGGGATATAACTCTATGCAAAGGTTTTTGCAGGATACAGCTAGTCACATAATAAAAAACATAGCATTAAATTGTGTATACTTTACATTCTATCGATCAGTATTGGATGTTTAATTGCAGATATTTACATGATGTAAAAAAAAAAAAATCAGTATTTTGGTGAAAGAATAAAATACATTTTGAAACAAGCAATAAATAAATCTCTGAATAAGGTTAATTATATAGAAACAATAGATGATATTCTGTTCTTTGACGTAGATATATATATATATATATATATATATATATATATATATATATATATATATATATATATAGTCGCCTTATCTTTAGGATATTCCTGAGGCAACAATCTACAAATGTCTGTGTGTCAGTGTCTTGGTGGCTCTTTCATGTTTCTGCACCATACAACAGAGATGATTAGACACTGCTGTAGGATGATAAACAAATATCAATAATTTTGTCTCTTTAATACATTTTGTCGTTGGAGGTGGGGGTGGGAGGTTGTGGGAGACTATGGGATGATGCAGAATTATTATAATTTACTTTATAGCTCGTTTAGTCATGGGGATGGGGGCGTTGGGGTGGCTGATTATGGGATGATGCAGAATTAGTATAACAATTTGTCCCGCGTCGTAATACGCCGACTTATCAATCAATATAAACAACATGCTTGCTGTGATCCAGCCCTCCCGTCTCCACACTATATTGTGTTGTTTTTCTTTCCGCTGTCTCGAGTGGTCGTCGTATTCGGGAATTCCACAATCTATAAATAGTCCTGCGTCTTGCGTCTCGAAGTTGTGAATTATATATATATATATATATATATATATAGATAGATAGATTTTCCCTTCAGCTCGTTTAGTCATAGGAATGGGGGTGTTGAGGGGTGGGGGGGATGTTCTATTGGAGAGTGCAGAAATATAAAAGGAGAAAAACACCAACAACAGTCGAATCAGATCTGAGCGGTGCACTTACTTCAGTTAGGTAGGCTTTAGAAAAAAATAATAAAAAAACAGTTCCAATAGACCTTCTCGTCTGGGACCAAAGGGGCTGATGATGTGTTTATATTCATGTTTATTATAGCCGTGGTTATCAAGGGCGTTGTATCACTAGCACAAAGACCAACTGCAATGATTTTTGCAGGTGCCCAATAAAAAAAACTTTGAATGTGCACTTTAGGTACCTTCAGCCAGCTTTGTACCAAAATGTGGAAAGTTTATTTTGGTTCTCATCGGTGATCTATCCCGGTACTTTTTAATTTCGACAGAACATTACTCGTAAACGTAATCAAAATGCGATTTTTGATTTTAAAATAATTAAAGAATCTCAATTTTATAAAAAAAATGTAACAATAAACATGGCTATTTATCCATTTTAGCTACACTAGTAAATCTTAATAAATTTAAAATTTCAAACTTAAATTGATGCAAATAAATAAGACAGTATTGCTGTGTATTACAAATGAATAATATAGTATTACTGTATAATACAAATAAACAAGACAGTATTGCTGTATAATACAAATAAACAAGGCAGGTTTGCTGTATAATGGAAATAAACAAGGCAGTATTGTTGTATACTACAAATACATTAGACAGCATTGCTGTATAATTCAATCACCAAAAGCTAGCGAATAAGCAATGTTCACTAAGGCAGATATCATACAATTTGCTTCATATAAATGTAAGACTTCAATTATATTAATTAGATGTTAATGCATTCATTTTCCACTATCTATTAAAAAGGTAAAACTGTTAAATAAATAAACATTTCCCCATTTTAGATTTTAAAAAAAAATTAAAAATTTCCCGTTATTTCTAGAGTCTAGACTGTTTATCCAACTATTATTCTTGCTGGCTGTCAATAACTTGCTTATGTCGACTTAACATAGCTTGAAGTAACACTTAAGAGAACCCCCCCTCCCTCCCCAACGCCCCACAATAGATCTCAATGTACCTTTTAGTTAGCAAGTGAATTATACTTCCGATACTTTCTCACATATACCCACATATACCCACATATACCCACATATACCCAGCTAACGCTACGCAGTGTTAACCTTCAAGTACTGCACCCAAAGCTGCATTCCATTGTTAACTTTGTTTCTACGTGGAATTAAACTTTTTATTTATTCTCGAACTGACAAAAAATTTAAATAAAACAAAATTTAAAAAAAAAATTTTTAAAATTACTTTTCCATCAATAAAAGCACAACAGAAAAGGAATATTGATTGTATCTTGTTTGTTCATGCTAAGTTTAGAGCTTCCTGTCCCTTACTGGTTGACCGCTCTAACAAAATGAATTTTATGTCAGCCATTTTCTTTAAGTGCGTTATAATTAACCAATGCTTACAATGTAATTTATCATATAGCATATAAATAAGCCTAAATGAAGAAACCTTGTTGATCAAACGTTTTTCCTCCTTTTTTTCGGAAAAAAAGAGATAAAATAAAATATTTTACATAATGTTAAATATGATGAAATGTGTAAAATTTTGGTCGTTATTTGAAGTTGTAATGTTAAACACGGAGTTTGTCTACACATTCTTTATTTATACTGTGTGTAAATTCTATTATAAGTCTACGAAATCGTGTAGGATTGACCTGTGACTGGAAATGAATATCAATATAGTTTGTTGTGTTATCATTGTGTATTTCTGCCTTAATACTGAATCTCTTACAACGGATGTCAGGAACCAACAATTTCATAAGGTCAACTCAACCCAATTAGGGATCATTCAATATAACAACGTATCGAAGTCAAGGTCATTTGTACAATGCTCGGCCACCTGTATTATCAATTCAATCAACAAAAAACGTAATGTGCTAAAACTAATGCAGGATTTGAACCTCTGGCTGATCTGGATAGGTCTTAACGACATCCAAACTGAGGGCGTCTACATTTGGTCAGATGGTACAGTGGCCACTGCTATAGAGATGACGATGCTATTTATAGCTGGACAACCGGACAATCTCAACAATGCTGACTGTGTTCTGTTGACCCGACAATACAATGGAGCTGATGACATCCCTTGTTTTGCAACTCGACAATACATTTGCGAATATGTACATAAATAAATATTTGTTGAGAGTAACAACTAGTTAAATAACTGGAACTTTAACGTAAAATAATGTTTTAGTATAATAGTAAGCTTTTAAAAAAAGAATATTTTAAATATATGAATATGAAATGTGACTTGAAGGCTGATATCGATAGCTATATTTCAGGGTTGTTAACACAGAGTTGCAAATTAATCAATAAGCATAACATTAAAAGAAATTGGAATGGATTTCTGACTTTATTTGTTACATACAACTAGTCTGTGATTTCACATTATGGTGAGTTTTTTATCTCTTATTTTCGAATAAAAAGTCATCCCCTCCATTAACGATAGTTGGATGAACATGAAGGGACCACGGTGACATGGTTGGAACATTCACCTTAGACGAAAAAGGTCTGTTAAATCTTACCAAAGATTAAATACACCACCGTCATGGCTAGAGTTAAGCGCCTGACTGCAAGACCATTCGTCCACTCCAGCATCTATAGGTGCACTTCAATGAATTTATTTATTTACAGGTTCATGTGGCTGGTAGGCCTCAAACGTTTGGAGAGATTTTAGTTTAAATAAAATTCATAAATTTATCAAAGTTTTTTTTTTTATTATTCCTATTTTGAACACAGCATGCGGACTGTTAATTTGATATCGCATGCATTAACATACATATAGAAATACATACATACATACATATAATATGTTGTGGAGAAATAGTATAGTCAGAGTTTGATGACGCAATTGGGTAGGCTCCGCCCACCACATCTTCTATGACGTCATTACTCCATCGCGTGTTATTTTATTCTGAGTTCTGTGTGTAATCGTCACTTCTAAATATTGAAAATGACGTATACTACAACCGACAGCGGGGAGCACGTGTCTTATTTTAGCAGTTGTGAAATCAGTCTAGCTTTGGTCATCGTGGTATGGCGGATGTATGTTGTTGTTTGTATCTAGACAGTAGTTATTGTACTCCTCCATAGTTCACCATTATATGTCAGTTCATGTTCATGCAGTTGTATTAAAGAATTAAAATATTCTTATTGTTACTTTCAATTGGAGCCGACTTCGTCGTATATTAATGTTGTTCACTGTTGTTGTAACATGTACTACACGTTTATAAAAAGAACAAACGCAACGCAGGTATTATACAGTATTAAGGGAATTAAAGGAGGGGGGAGGGGGTTGTCACAAATGTCGAATGATTGGGGAACATTATTCTAAAGGATCTAAGAGATGAAATCCCCGAACTCACAGGGGGGCTTCACGGATCGCCTGAACTGATTATTACATTAAGGGGCGTCGTAGAATTGTTACAGTGCCGAATTTAGTGATTTGGGGGCCCGGCGGGGGGCTTGGTCTCTTTTGAGGCCCCTGCATTTTGACAGTCGACACCATGACATGAGATAATTTATTTAATATTTAATGTAAAAAAAAATGTTCGGGACTCCTCTTATGCTGGGGCCCGGGGGGGGACATTTGTCTTTGGACAGTGAGGCACATGTTACTAGGCAGTGAGGCACATGTTACTCGGCAGTGAGGCAAATGTTACTAGGCAGTGAGGCACATGTTACTAGGCAGTGAGGCACATGTTACTCGGCAGTGAGGCACATGTTACTAGGCAGTGAGGCACATGTTACTAGGCAGTGAGGCATATGTTACTCGGCAGTGAGGCATATGCCCTACTTAAAAAAAACGTAAGAAACTGAGATTAATACTTTAGATTTGAAATTGTTTTTCATGTGAATTTTTCATTCCAATTATAATCATATAGAATGCTGGGCCATACATAAAGTCAATTATTTCCATTTTATCTTCTGCTGTTGACAAGGAACAGAATCTGTTGAACTTGGTTAAAGCGATAAATTGGACATCAAGTCCAGAAGGGAGGGGGTACTGGTAGATTTTTGCCGTGATTAAATACATTGATACCTCAAAATACAAATTTAAATGTTTTTAAACCGTTATAAACTTGAAAACTGAATCAATTATCTCCCTTTTATTATGTACTCCTTGTGCGGTTTTCGCATGAGATTTTGATAGACAACTTTTTCTACTATGTGCTAATTGTTTCATTTACTTACTTTTACTTTGCGATAAACTGAACAAAATTGTCGTTTGCTGATTTTGTGACACCTGTTTCCTGTGGTCCCTCTATAGCCATTGAGCCAACGGATATGGCGGAGATGAATGAACGGAACCACAGCAGTCACGTCCAGAGTCGACTGTAGACCTGAGGGTCCCTGGTCCGATCTTCGATGATGTTTGTCTCTCTCTAACTCTCTCTCTCTCTCTCTCTGTCTCTCTCTCTCTCTGTCTGTCTCTCTCTCTCTCTAACTCTCTCTCTCTCTCTCTAACTCTCTCTCTCTCTCTCAGTCTCTCTGTCTCTCTCTCTCTCTCTCTCTCTCTCTGTCTCTCTCTGTCTCTCTCTCTGTCTCTCTCTCTGTCTCTCTCTCTCTCTCTCTCTCTGTCTCTGTCTCTGCCAGATTTTGCCACAGTTCAGCGATCTTCCTCCCACGGGCGATCTGTGCCGCCCGTTGTCTTGGGTCCCCTTACTTAGCTTTGGGCGGGAATATGTATTTTACGCAGCCACGCGGTCCCACAGGGCACTTACAGCACAACAAGAAATGACAACAACATGCAAATACAACGAATAGTGTTCATTTACATGAAGTGACAACCATTGTGTTATAAAAAAAAAAGGGCAAGTGGCTTTATCGGCTACCTTAAAAATAACATACCACCAAAAAGACCAAATGTGTTTGGCGTCCGCCTGTGGCTGGTTATAGTTTCTAAAAAATAACTCAGGACGGAGCCAGTCGATTGGATGAGTCATCTATAGATGTTAACTTCAAAAAGATTACGTGTGAACTAGGGATAACAAAGAAATTTACGAAATACTGCAATTGAAAAGACGACATGTGATCTATATGGCCATGAACAGAATACGATATGAACAGAAATAACAACAGAAATGTATGAAATACAACGCATACACCGCACGATATGAAAACTACCTGCCAGGGAGACACAGTGTTACAACGCATGCACCGCACGATATGAAAACTACCTGCGAGGGAGACACAGTGTTATAACGCATGCACCGCACGATATGAAAACTACCTGCGAGGGAGACACAGTGTTACAACGCATGCACCGCACGATATGAAAACTACCTGCCAGGGAGACACGCGGGTGAAAACGATTATGTATTTAAGGATATTTAAATATTGTTTTTTTTTTAACTATTTCTTAGATGAATGATTTTAATAAAAGATTTTGCTACGAAATATTGTGCAATAACTAGTTAAGCAAAAATAGAGTGCATTGAATGTACATACAAACTGTCTCATTGATGGTTAACTTTTGGGAAAGTTTACGAAATATTTGGGCAGTTTTAACCTTGACCTTGATTTACAGTCTGAAAATTATTGTATCGAAGAGGTGGAATACGATATTTTTGATTGGCTATAATGTAAAAATGACATGATATAGGTAATCTAACAGAAGATATGAAAAGAATGCAAACAAGGTCACCAATATTAGATTACGTGTCGGGGGGGGGGGACGGGTGGTCGTGCGGTATAGAGCGCTCGACTGTCGACCGGAGAGTTGCGGGTTCGAGCCTCAGTGGAATTTTTTCAGGTTTTAGTGTAAGTCCTACAAGTCCTACAAACTTTAAACGTGTACCTGGCTTTAAAATGGGGGAGTAAAGGCGGCTGGGCGTTGTGCTAACCACACAATCCCTTCATATGCCGAGGTTATAGAAACAGCTGGATTCTACACATCATCTGCCCCGATGAGCCCTGGGATTTAAGGGAACTTTACTTTTTTTTTTATACCTGGACTACATTTATCACAAAAAATATAAACCGCCAGTCATTACCGGTTGAAATTATTTCAAATAGATGATATTGTATTGTATTTAACGTGTGTATCATGTCAGATATTTATCCACCTAAACATTTTTATAAAATTTGAAATACATTATTTAACTCATGCTTTTCAAAAAGTTTTTTTTTTTTTTCAAGTCAAGCTATAACTAATTATTTGACAATATTTTGTTGAAAGTTATTGTACTTGACAACGAAGGGAAACAATCTAGGAAATGAAAACTTATGCAGCTATTGTACCAGACAACGAAGGGAAACAATCTAGGAAATGAAAACTGATGCAGTTATTGTACCAGACAACGAAGGGAAACAATCTAGGAAATGAAAACTGATGCAGTTATTGTACCAGACAACGAAGGGAAACAAACTAGGAAATGATAACTGATGCAGTTATTGTACCAGACAACGAAGGGAAACAATCTAGGAAATGATAACTGATGCAGTTATTGTACCAGACAACGAAGGGAAACAATCTAGGAAATGATAACTGATGCAGTTATTGTACCAGACAACGAAGGGAAACAATCCAGGAAATGATAACTGATGCAGTTTTTTTTTTTGTTTTTTTTGTTTTTTGTTTTGTAATTTTTTTAATATTATATAATAACAAATATAGACTCTAAACTCAATATGAAATAAAATTGTTTATAAAACTTAAGATTGTGAGCCAGCCAACGCACAGTAGATGAAATATAGTAATAACTAAATTTGACTAATAACTAACTAACTCACTGGCTGATGGAATTGCAAACATTTCCAAGTTTATATTTGACAAAAATTTCTTGTCGATAATCAGATTCCTCTTTTATAATTAGGCTGAATTATAGAGATATATCAAACCACAATTTACGTTTTGCAATGAAACATTTATAGTTTAAATTCACACATCTTTAACGTAATGGAGCAACATGAGATAAAGCAAATATGACATTTGAAAAATTATACAGTTGATAATCACATTTATATTCTTACTAAAACATGAGATAAATTAATCAATCTTAACTAGCAAAACATTAAACGATCATTGTAAGGTAATATATATATAT